>ML661908.1:15002965-15461923 GCA_007570785.1 Antilocapra americana
TACCTCATTGTGGTTTTGATTTGCATTTCTCTGATAATGAGTGATGTTGAGCATCTTTTCATGTGTTTGTTAGCCATTTTTATGTGTGTCTGACTCTTTGCAACCACATGGATGATAGCCCATCAGGCTCCTCTGTCCATAGAATTCTCCAGGTGAGATTATTGGAGTAGGTTGCCATTTCCTTTTCCAACTTGCAATAGACATCATTGCAGATAAGTATTCCCATACTTCGATTCTAATTTGAAATTGTGTCTGTGAAAATGAGCACTCCACCTTCCTAAGGAATGGAGTATGCTTCCACTTAGAGTTCTCACCAGATTCTTTAGTGCTGCTCTTGGGAAGCAGTCTTCCATCATGTTTGGCGAGCGTGTTGTTCTGACCTGTTCTCAAAGATGTTTGCAGTGAGCAGTTTTGGAAGATAATGACTCCTGCTGGAGCAAAATGCAGGTTTTATTTACTGTTCCCTGTAATAATGTCTCCCTCTGGAGCAAAGTTTGGGTGGATTTACTTGCAGTCTGTTATCAAAAACTGGGGATCCCTAAGCTTGAGGTTCCTCAGTGGTGACACAGAAGTACTAAGTTCACCGTGTCAGTCCCTGTGGAATGTAGGAGGCCAAAAGATGGATTCAGATGTGAAGCTCATGCTGGTTACCATGTTAAGAGTAATAATAGAGTCCTCCATCTCTGATCCAGGAGTCTTCTAGCTTTTGCCAGCATCCGTGAAAGTATGGCAGGCTAACTCGTTAGCTTGTGAGTAAAATCTCAAGATTCTTCAAAGTACTTAACACCACTGTTATAATGCCTGTCCTTCATTTTAAAATGCTTCAGGAATGAGATGTGTGTGTGAGTCACAGGAAGTCATGGCTCAGGTGCAGGCTCCGGAGTGGAAACTCAGGGATACTAGTACACGTGTTGTTGTTGTTGTTTTAATTTAAACGTCTTATTTTAAGTGAAAATGTTAGTTGCTCAGTCGTGTCCAACTCTTTGTGACCCCATGAGCCCACCAGGCTCCTCTGTCCAGGAATTCTCCAGGCTGGAGTGGGTTACCATGCCCTTCTCCAGGGGATCTTCCCAATCCAGGGATCGAACCTGGGTCTGCTACACTGCAGGCAGATTCTTTACAGCCTGAGCCACCAGGAAAGCCCTGGAGTATACTGGAGTATAACCAGCTGATTAACAACCTAAGAGTTTCAAGTGCACAACAAAGCGGACCCAGACATACATATACATGTATCCATTCTCTCCCGAACTCCTTTCCCATCCAGGCTGTCACACAACATTGAACAGAGTTCTCTGTGCTCTACAGTAGGTCCCTGTTGGTTATCCATTTTAAATACAGCAGAGTAGTACACGTTTTGTTATCCATATCTTGACCAACACAAGAAGCCTCACTGTTAGTATACCAATGGTCAGAAATGGATTTTTTTAATGGTGAAATAGGTGTCTTATTAATGAGCATGATAAATGTTAAAAATGGACTCTTGTCGGTGAAGTTGAAGGTACTTAAGATTGTGGATTGGCTAAAAGAATTGGAGATATTCTCTGCCCTTACATAAAAAGATTTAAACAGCCATCTAGGCACATAGCCCTTATTGTAAGTCTGAAAGATACTTAAAATATTTAACAACCAATATGTCATAGGCCCTGACTAATCCTAACTAAAATAAATGCTGGAGTAGGCTCCCAAGGGGCCTTGACTGGCCAAGCACCAGCCTTTTCATTCGTGGGAATGAGGCTAGGACTCCCTAGGGTTCTCAGGGGAGGGAGGGGACCATGGGGCACTTGGAGAACTTGGGGACAGTGGCTGTTTATGCACTAGTGCCCAGATACATATTTTAGTATTTTTAACAATGAAAACAGAGCTTCCCTGGTGGTCCGGTGGTTAAGAATCCACCTGCCAATGCTGGGTACACGGGTACAGTTTCTGATCCAGGAAGATCCCACCTGCCTCAGAACAACTAAGCCCGTGAGCCACAACTACTATGCCCACCCGCCTAGCGCCCATACTGCACATCAAGAGAAACCACCGCAGTGAGAAGCCCACGCACCACAGCGAAGACCCAATGCAGCCAAAAATAAATAAAAGTTTAAAAAGCAAAACAAGGGGAACAGCTTTACTAAAACACTCTGCCACATCCACTCTGCCATAAGAAAGTCAGCCAAAGTCTGATTACCCGTAAGGACTCTGTTTCTTGTCTCTGGTTCAGAGGATTTTTGGTTACTTGTTGCCAGAAGGAACAGAATCCCTCCCTGAACCTTGCATTTGCTTCTTTGGTGGTTCTTTGGTAGAAGATAGTATCCCTGTCACTTAAAACGATAGGGAGCTAGGATTTAACTAGCTCTCAGAACAGGTTGGTGAGCTGGTTTGTGCCTGCTTTTTGATAACTGTTTAATGAGCATCTGTATGTGTCATAGGATGCAGTCTGAGACTTGCTTTCATTATAACTTGGAAATGAAGTCGTCGGACGGTAGTTATGCCTCACCATCCCTCTCGCTTTTTCAGCAGGGGTGGGTTGTAATTTACCAGGGTTTCAAGGTTGTGCTTGACCAAATTGGATTAGCCCGTTCCCAAGGGCTACCTTATAAGCAAGGAGCGATCAAGGAGACCTTTTGGACCGAGGGCAGCTCCCTGAGATCAAAGGAGCCGTGGTTGCCACACATTTCCATTTCAGTGGATATGGAGACTATATGCAGAGGCTGCTCAGTGGCCGATGAAAGCGTGACAGGTGCAAACAGGGGAGGGGTAGATAAAAATGCTGTCAGGATGGAAACCAGCACCTCTTCTCGTGGGACTGTTGGAAAATTGGCCGCAGACACAGGCCAAGCTGGGAAGCAGCAATTAGAGAGAACCTGGCTCCTTTCACACTCTCTTTGGGGCCGGCCGTGAGACAGAGGGGCTGAATTTCAGGTAGTTTCAGCCTTTATAAATAGCAGCTACAGACAGAAACCAAAAGATCGTCTTTATCACCTGCACTGAATAAGGCCCCGCTGGTTATCTCTGCCACCCCCACGTGGAGATGGGATTCTGTGTCAGTTCACAGCGTGAACACAAAGACCAGCAGGTATACATACTCTGTACGGAGCCAGGGTGTGCCTTATCATCTTAACAGCGGCATTATCTCTAGTGGAACTTTTTAGGATGGATTCAGGGCTAAGGGGCAAGAATTAACACCAACTGTGCCAGCAGAGACTCTGCTAGCCAGACTGGACAACACGCCCACCATTTTTATGGGTAAATCACGCAACTGTATGGCAACAAAACTATCCACCGGATGGGCCATGGAACAGAGGTCCATCTGATGGGTGTGATCTCAAGGATTCAGATGCCACTCCACTCTCCCTACTTTTCTGCCACTTTAAGTGAAGCTTAGTCACATTTCCAAAGGCATCGGGGTATTTTTATTTCTCTTGCTCTGCCTCTGTATTGCAGGGATGCTGTGAAGTCAAGGCGTCTCTGCCTCTGGCTTCCGTACTTATGTGATTCTGGCGGGGATTTCAGGATAAGATGACGCAAGGCCCTAATTTAGTGTAGAATTTAGGAGGGAGGACCCTGGGTGGATCTGATGAGCACATCTGGTGTGGTACACAAGGGAAACCCCCTGAAACTCAGGTGTGAGCAGAAGTGAAGAAACACTGGTTCCCGGGCAGCCACACCCAGTACAGTCAGCTGGGTGTCTCATTCTCAGATCTTCCAGTTTCTCTGATGGACCCATAATGTAGTATTTAAAACCTCCAGGGCTTCCCTGGTGGTCCAGTGGTTAAGAATCTGCCTGCCAACATAGGGGACACAGGTCCAGTCCCTGATGTGGCAGGATCCCACGTGCCACGAAGCAGCTAAGCCCATGAGCAGCAACTGCTGAAGCCCAAGAACTCTAGAGCACAAGAGAAGCCACAACGAGAAGCCTGTGAACTGCAGCCTAGAATAGACAACTAGAGAACGCCTGCACACAGCAACAAAGACCCAGTGCAGACAAATAAATAAAACTTTTTAAAAGTAAAATGAAAAATAAAATCTCCAGATGCTCAAAAACTTAAAAAAAGAAAAGCTTGCACTCCAAATACACACTCTGATATTAGAACTTTCCAGGAGATAGTAACAATAAAAATAATAGTAATAATAATAGTTAGTAATAACTAGCTTTTCTCCCTGGGTGTGTAGTTTGGGCTCAGTACAACTGAATCTTATGTTGAGAACAGCTGCTGTTCTGGGTGTCCTGCCTTTTCATAAATTTGAGGAGCTGTGCAAGTGTGGGGCCTCCAAAAGGTACTTTCTGGTAAATCCCTAAGTTGATGATAACTAGCCCTGTTTCCTTGGAGGAGGGCATGGCAGCCCACTCCAGTGTTCTTGTCTGGAGAATCCCCATGGACAGAGGAGCCTGGTGGGCTACAGTCCATGAGGTTGCAAAGAGTCAGACATGACTGAGCCACTAAGCACAGCACAGCACTGTTGCTATAGGAGGCAGTAAACAGTACCTGTGAGAACTCTTTTTTTCTTTGTTCCCCAGCTCCTCACCCTCAAAGGTGGAGCTAAAAACATTTCTATGGGGACAAGAGAGATACAACAGAGCAAATTAAAATTGTGGCTCTTTAATGAAATCTTTGTGGGCATCCGGGAGAGAAATGCATGCCATTGGATAGAATGGAATCAGTGTATAACTCAGGAAGAGTTTTCCCCCTAAAGTCTGAGACTCGTAAAACACGAACTCATGTTTGAGTAGAGAGCTTACAGAGCAGTCAATTACCCATCACATACTTGTCTAGACAGCCCTTGCCTCACTCCCACTCTGGCTACAGAATGAATGAAGCTATGCTGTAATTTACAAGGCTGGTAGTTTCCTATCAAAATTGACTGTTACATATCTCCTTAGACATCGTGCTGTTTTGAGTGCTTTGCAGATACACATCTTATCTTTTCCAGAAAGTAAATCCCTGCTCCCTTGGACATGCAGGTTATGAGGAATACTTTAATGCCATGGCTTGAGTGTATCAGCTCTGACCAATGGACGCATATGCGTTGCATTCTCTCTACATTCCTGGTTGCCTCCTTGGAGAAGAAAGGGCAAACAGAGAAGGTGTGGAGGCTTTTAAGGGTTGCTTGCCTCCTCTTATACGTTGACGTGGCTCCAGCGTTCCACCATAGACCCTTTTGTACACTTAGGTATCCTGTGTGTTTGGGGGGAAAGAATATCATTGAACTCTCAGGAGAGTTCCAATCCAACTGTCCAGTCTCCTAAACCTAGAAATTAAGGGGCAGGAGAGATAGAAAGATATAGTCAGCCTGGTTCATTAAGGTCCAGAGCAGCAGTTCTTGAGGAGAGAGACTGGGTTGGTTCACTCCGCTGCAGTTCTGGAGACCGAAGGCATCAAGGTGGGTGCTGCTGCCTGGGATGCTCTGTGTGCAGATTCTGTGCCCAGCCTTTGGGCTGGGCTGGGTTCTACCATCACAGGCGCCTCCACACTAGCTACTCATTGGGGAAGGGGAGCCCCATTCCTGAGATCTGCTTGTGGACAGCGCCCCCTGGAGCACATCTCAGGAAATATAGTATAAGTGGGGCTCTGAAGTCCTGTCCAGAATGGGCTGTATGTATCCTCAATGTGGGTTATGCCTCTGGTCACAGACAGAAACAAGCCAAGAGCTTTCAGAAGAACCCCACCTCACAAACTTTCTTCCCTCAGCCTTTTTACTTCTACAGTTTTTGCTTGGTGATCAAGTTCGAGTTCTGCTTTTCTGTTTTCAGACATACGTATCATTTTAACTACCTATTCCATTAAATGTTTGAATCAAAGCTTTTGTGTTTTAGGTCAAATGTTTAAACTCTATTTTTTTTTGCGGGGGGGCAACACTTTTGTTTGGTAACTTCACAAAAGAACACATGGAATCGGTCCCAAGACAGGTTCTTTTTGTTCTTGGTTTTCATGCATAGGCAGACGACAGGATGGTCTGATTAGGAAGAGATAGGAAGGAATTTATTCAAGAAAAAAAAGACCTCTCAAACTTCTGCCCTTGGTATTTAAGAACACAAAAGTTTTTTTCTCTGTCTACTGACCCTCCCACCTTCCTACCTTCCTTATTTGTACAGCAAAAGGATTGAAATCTAATATGCCTGCTTCTTCTCTACACAAACTTTGCATTGACACCTTAACTTGCTGAATAGTTTAAAATATCACAGATAAAAGATGTGCTGCCTTGATAAATGAAGGCAGTTAGCTTATATACAAGGCTGGGAACTCAGCAGTGACCCAGTGAGGAGAGAAATAAGCTGGAAACCAGCAAGGCTCAAGTTCAGATGCAGAGAGAGCCTAGGCAGGCCAAGTACTCAAGGGGGTTTAGGCAGCCTGCAGGACTACCTGAAGGATCTTGCTTTATGTTCAAATGAGCAGTACTGTGCACAGTACCAGGCACTATGGCAAAGTTCTGGGTACTGAATGAGGATGGCCCAGTGGGCTCCCACCAGACTCCCAGCGGTTTGCAAGCAGAGGGAAGCTGAAATGTGACCCATACCTGGAGGCCTTACTCAGCTACACTCAGACTAGGGCAACTCAAAAACACCCAGTTTGGGAGCATGTCTGTAGTAGTTTTTGCTCAGGAAAAGTCAGTTATCTGAATTGATCAAGTAAATGTATTGGATCTCACTCCCCCACATCTTCTAGGGGGATGAGGTCGCCAAGGGAGTGACAGATTGGTTCCACTGGCTCCAAAATTGAGAATGCTACATCTGTAAAATGGAAGCCTTTAATAATTAAAGTAGTGCCAGGTAGACGTGGGCATATGGAGTCTTCTAAGAATACTGGTAAATTCAAAGAGGCATCATATAGCTTATTTCTGCATGGCATGTAAGTTCTGGCAAAGACAAGTACCATCTGATACCTGAGGAAAATTTTGATATGGATCTTCCTAAAACATATCTGAGCACAGGAAAATGTTTTGGAGTTCCAAGTTCAAGCTCCATCACTGATTTGAGATACTGGGCCATTGACTTATCTTGCATGTAGCACAAGGTCCTCATCTTCAACATGGGAATGACAGATTTGTTTCTCTAATTTCCTGAAGGCATCATAGGCAAAAATGGTTACGAGAGATGCTGCTTCTAAACTGTTCAGCACCTGCTTCACAGGCTGTCCACAACCACTCTTATATAATTGTTAATTTCAGATCTCTGTTCTCAGCACTGATATTGTGTCTGATATCCACAAATGTGAATCAATTGTCTGCTGTGCTCCAGACATCATCATACTGAGCACTGCGATATAGGGCAGACAGGCAGTCACGTGGTAGACACTAAAACAGTAATCAAATGAATGAATAAATCTAGTTCCTCAAAAGGTGAACTGATCATTGAAATTTCATTTGTATTTGTAGTAAGCAGGGTTAACTTTTTTACATTTGTATATTTGTTTCTATGTCCTGTGCTCAGTCACTTAGTCCTTTCTAACTCTTTGTGACCCTATGGACAGACTGTAGACCACCAGGCTCTTCTGTCCATGGAATTTTCCAGACAATAACACTGAAATGGGTTGCCATTTTCTTCTCCAGGGGATTTTCCTGACCCAGGGATCAAACCCTTGTCTCCAGAGTCTCCTGCATTGCAGAAAGATTCTTTACCACTGAGTCACCCTATTTATTTATATTTGGCTGTGGTGGGTCTTAGGTGTATGCAGGATCTTTTTATTTTATTTTTTTTTTCAGTTGTGACATATGGGATCTAGTTCCCTGACCAGGAAATGAATCTAGACTCCCTACATTGGGAGCACGGAGTCTTAGCCACTGAACCCCGAGGGAAGTCCCAAGGCTGGGTTCTTTGTACCTTTTCGTCTGACTCCTATTAACAGAAGATGCACTAAAAACTAATTTGGAAGTGAAAAGTCACTCAGTCGTGTCCAACTCTTTGCGACCCCATGGACTATAGAGTCCATGGAATTCTCTAGGCCAAAATACTGGAGTGGGTAGCCTTTCCCTTCTCAGAGGATCTTCCCAACCCAGGTCTCCTACATTGTGGGCAGATTCTTTACCAGCTGAGCCACCAGGGAAGCCCAAGAATACTGGAGCAGATAGCCTATAAGCAGATCTTCCCCACCCAGGAATCGTCTCCTGCATTGCAGGCGGATTCTTTACCACCTGAGCTATCAATTTGAGGCACCCTAAAAAAATCAGCCACACCTCTCCCACCCACCTTCTCCCTGGGGCTGCCCTGGAACACAGCCAGGACACCTTTTTCCATTGAATGCGCAGGTGGCTGTGGTTTGCTGCTTTCTGTCCCATTAACCTCTATTTTATCTGTCTAGAATAGCATCCCCCATTGCTGAAAGCAGCGGTTTGCCAACCCAGTGGGTCTGGAATCCTGTTTGATGGAGCATTACAGAAAGCAAAAGGGAAAGTTTAAAGGGATTTGCTTCTCTAATTTCCTGAAAGGATCACAGACAAAGCTTGCCCTCTAGTAAAATGCTTTGTGTTTGCACTTTAATAACAAGGATTTATTGCCACCACAGGGGAAAGGAGAGGCCAAGCAAAAATCGTCCCCTATTTCCTGGTTTTCCTTTGTTTCCATTACTACTCAGGGACTACCATACCATTTAAAGCATATAAACTTAAACAGCTGCTCTTTCCTAATAGCCTAATGTACTCAGAAAGACTTTTTCTCCTATTACTGTAAAACACAGTGCTAATTTCTTATTATTGAGCGTGTGGGTTTTACTATGGAAGGACTCATGCTCAGGAAGAAGAAAAATGTTTCTTCTTCTTTGGAGAAGTTCAAGATACATTTACATTGATAGTTTCCTGAAAAAACTTCCTTTCTATATCTAGTTAATTTTGTTAACTGAATTTCCCCAGACATATGTGTAGAATATACAAGGAATGGCTTCAAGAGAGTGCAATTGATGTGAGTGATACTCAAGAATCGATCTTGCTAGAACATAAGCATTTGAAACCAAAGATGCTATCTATTTTGTTCCCCCCTGGGTCTCCTGTAACATTGCACCACACAGGGTGGGTGCTCAAGATTTACCTATGGATGGTGGCTATCTCAACAACTAGCAAGCTGCAGTCCATGGGGTCGCAAAGAGTCTGACATGACTGAGCAACTCAGCTGATTGTTGAATATCTCACATCTCTATATGCTAGCCTAGATGAACATTTGAAGAGGAAGTCTTCAGGCTTCTAGCTCTCAAACTCTGGAGGTGCTCACACCCAACCCCATCTCTTGCTCACACAAACAGTGGCATCCCCATCTCTTACTTGAACAACACTTTGAAAAGTGTTTCTCAGTCGTGTCCGACTCTGCAGCCTCATGGACTGTAGCCCACCAGGCTCCTCTGTCCATGGGATTCTCCAGGCAAGAATACTGGAGTGGATTGCCATTCCCTTCTTCAGGGGATCTTCCCAACCCAGGAATTGAACCTGTGTATCCTGCGTTGGCAGGTGAAGTCTTTACCACTGAGTCACCTGGAAAGCCCAAACAATACTTTAACAAGACCCAAATTTGCCTATGTTTCTTCATTACATCAGAGAAAGCAGTGTCTCCCCACTCCAGTACTCTTGCCTGGAAAAATCCCATGGATGGAGGAGCCTGGTAGGCTGCAGTCCATGGGGTCGCGAAGAGTCGGACACGACTGAAGCGACTTAGCAGCAGCAGCTGCTTCATTACATTCCCATCCCCGTGGTGCAAATACACTCTCCCCTGGCCTCTCACATTCATCTTTGGCTAACCCCTGCTCATCTGTCAGGTCTCAGCTTAAACTTCATTTCTACTTTAAGGCTCTCCATCACACAACCTCACTGTATAAAATTCCCTATGATTTGCTGTCTTAGCATCCTGTATGTTTTTTCTTCAAAGCACATATCACAGCTATCATATAAATATCTGAGTGCATGTGTGTTAAGTTCTTCCAGTCGTTTCCACCTCTTTGTGACCCCATGGACTATAGCCCACCAAGCTCCTGTGTCCATGGGATTCTCTAGGTAAGAATACTGGAGTGGGTTGCTGTGCCCTCCTCCAGGGGATCTTCCCCACCCAGGGATCGAACCCATGCCTATTATGTCTCCTGCATTAGCAGTAATACTCCCTTGATAAGATGGTGGCTTCTTGATACGGGGAACAGTATTTATCATTTTCCAAAGTAGCTTCCTAGCACCTAATGAGTCCTAGCTAGAGTGGTCACTTAAAAAATATTTTTTAAATTAATGGATGAATTGAGGGAGAGAAAAAAAGTGGGAAGAAGGGAATAAAGAATCAGGGGATGGATGACTTAGTGTTTCTTTAGATTTGTCTAAATTTGATTGACACATCTAGACCTTAGCATACTGGTCTTGACCATTGTTTTGCTTCTCAAAAGATGTGTGTGTGTGTCGTGTATGTTTTTATATGTTTTTTTGAAGTTAGATTAAGGGCTGGCCATATTTCTACATAATCCAGAATACCAGAATAAATCCATATTGATTTAATAATGATTTACTTTATGAATTACTTAGCAAATGAAAGTCTGTATATCGGAAATAGAGGAATAATTTTCTTTTAAATCACACTGAATGTTAGTTGCTCATTTTGGATCTTAACCAGTTACTAAATTTAAACCACAAAATGCGTAAATCATGCACATAAACTAGGATCTATGTGTGGTTAGTGGCTGTACTGTGTAACAGCCTCAAACACTTTCAACAATGGCATACTTCTTAAGTATCTTTTTTTTTTTGGCCTCACCCCACAGCATGTGGGATCTTAGTTCCTTGAGCGGGTGCTACCTGTAGTGGAAGTGTGGAGTCTTAACCACTGGACTGCCAGGGAAGTCCCTTCTTAGTACATTTATCCGGTGCCCTACTTTTCCATTTTCATCTGATAGACAGTTGGTCTGATGAGTTGACTACATGTTTTATAACACAAACAAGGAAGACTCCATAAACATAGCAATTATTAGGAATGACACACACACACCCTTCTTAAGACAAGGAGTTAATTGGCCTCAGGAAGGTGGTGGCTCAAGGAGGATGTGCTGAAGGCTCTATCCTGATTCTTGAGTCTTTCAGGGATGGGTAGGACGTAGGTGGGTAGGTAGATAGGTGGGTGAGTTAAGTCTCCGACAGCCAAAGAAACTTCACAGAACCTTATCATGATAAAGAAAAATAAGGACTGTATTCCTTTGTTCTTGTCTGAAATCAGTGGTATATTTACTTTTCTATCCTGCAGCATTGCTGTTATCACTTAGTAGTTATAGGAGGTGTTTTTTTTTTTTTTTGGTAGATTCTTCCGTCTTGAGAATAACTTTCAACCCTTATTATCGTTCAAGTGAGACTGTATTTCTAAGGAGGATTTCAGTTTCACCTTAGTACACCAGGAACCCACACCTGGGGAGAAATAACAGAGCCTCCAGTACAATCAGCCTGACCTGTGCCTACTTTCTCTCCTTCTCGTGTGTCCCTAGGTAAGTGTGAAATCGGCTGGGCCTACTATTGCACAGGAGCTGGGGCTGCCGCCGCCCTGCTGCTCTGCACATGGCTGGCTTGCTTCTCAGGCAAGAAACAGAAACAGTACCCATACTGAGAGGGAGCCGCTGAGTGCAGACAGAGAAGATGGGCCACGGAGACCCAGAGGGACCGAAGCATCCAGCCACCCTCAGAAGGCAGAAGAGTGCTTCTAAACCATACGATGCAAATGAAATGAAACCCAATGGAATCAGAGACATCATACCACATGGAAGGGCTGTGCAAGATTTGCGACAGAAATGCAGAGCGTGGAATGGTAGAGAAAAACGGACCAAAGGCTAGAAATATTGCAGGGTGTTGGGTGTTTCTATTCCACAGAGTATTGTTGATGTAGAACACATACACACACAAAACAAATCTATATATGCAAACAAGATTTTCTTCTTTTTTAGGATGGTGACTCAGAGAATCAAAAGGGCTAGTAGAAACAGTATTATGTTAGGAAGCAGGGTAACCCAAAAAGGCTCCCTGTAAGTCATGGCACTTTTGAAAGCACACAAGCATATACAGACATACCCATGCAATACACACGCCCAAACACAGACATTCAATGGTTGCACAGACTGTACGAGATGTTTAGTGGTGCATTACTCCTCTGTTTTCTTTTAAATACACATTTAAAATACAGTATTATCACTTTATAAAGCATACATTAAACCTAATCAGTGGACCAATAAGCCACTCTATCAGTATTTTGTATACCCTGCATAAACTCTTTACACCCTTAACATGTTTTCAGTGTTTATGCAGACCTTTAGAATTAAGCCTTTGTATTTCAATATTATTCCAAAAATATGCAATATTTCTCTGAGTAGTTTCTGCTGTGATATTCTTACAAAGTAAAGGGGCAACTTTCTGTCCACCATAGGAGAGAATTCAGTTGAAGATGTGAGAGTAAGGAGAGACATTTTCCAGTCATTAGATCTTGTTTTCTTTCGTCCATTATTGTACTGTGCTGTACCACATTTATTCCAATATTCATTTTGTAAAAAGTAAAAAGTGCTATTTTGTTTGTATTTGAAAACCTCTGTGAATAAATGCTCTCTTTGATCAATAGCTCAGTGTGTCATAGAGTGTTATAATTCAGTTATGGGGTTTGCTTCTTAATTTCCTAAAGATAGCCTTTCAACTTCAACAGTTTTGTAAATTTTTCATTTTATTTTTGGGCCTACTATTCATTCACTCACTAGTCATCCAACCAGGCATTCTTCTTGGCACACAAGGTACTAAAGGTAAAGTGAAAGTTGCTGAGTCATGTCCAACTCTCTGTGACCCCGTAGACTGCAGCCTGCCAGGCTCCTCTGTCCATGAAATTCCCCAGGCAATTCTACTGGAGTGGGTAGCCATTCCCCTCTCCAGGGGATCTTCCCAACCCAGGGACTAAATCCAGGTCTCCTGCATTGTAGGTGGATCCTTTACCTTCTGAGTCACCAGGGAAACCCAAGAATACTAGGATGGGTAGCCTATCCCTTCTCCAGGGGATCTTCCCAACCCAAGAATCAAACCAGCGTCTCCTGCACTGCAGGTGGCTAATGCACCAGCTGAGCTACCATTAGAGGTGAGTATGACATAATTCCTGCTTTCAACCTAAATTCTTTGCCGCCAGAATTCTAAATGCCTGTTCACTGCATTTCAATCATGATCAAATCCTTATAGGAGAAGAATTTCAAGTCTGTTTTAGATGAAGTTTGAGAATCTGGGCAACGTTTAGAAGTGGTTGAAGGCAACGAAAACCAAGTCATGTGTGAGTCAGTCTCCGTGGATGATGACAGAGTGGTCTCAAGCTGACCGTGATGTGCTGTCCCTCTGCTTTCTATAAGGGGCTACCTTTCTTTGGTGTTTCTGTGCCAGGAGCAATGTCTTTCAGCCTCTTGGAATTCAGATCCTCTTACCCTCCTATTCCCAGCCTAAATCCTTGACTAGAGTGAAAGATCTGGACCCTTTTTCACTACCCGCTAAGAGAACCAACTCTTTCAAAAGCAAAGATTGGATGACAGGTATTCTTCTATTAGGCAATGCTGAGTAAGCATGAAATCCTTAAAACTTCTGGTTCAATTAGTTTCCAAACTATATATTGTTCATATTTGGAAACTGAACATTCTATTGACACATGTAAGTATGTTTTTGTCCTTTCAACGCATATTGAGCAATTTAATTTGAATATCCGAATATCACCCTTCCTTCTGGCACTTTTAATCATCCAAGGTGAGAACTGATGCTGCCCAGGGAGAACAATACAAGATTCTGGCCAGTAACATTCTGGACTTTCTGAGGCTTTGTTGCTATGGAAAAAGTCACTCTGCTCTCAGATGCTTATTTCATCCTGTGCTGAATGCCGTTTGATTGTGTCTCATTGTCCATGAACAGGGGCTTCTCCACTCTGTGGCTTCCTGCTGGGAGGAGACAATGGCATTTTGCTTCCTCAATTAGTCCATCATTTTCACTTATTGCTAGTGCCTTTCAAATTTCCCTAACTGCACCTTCTTGTCAGAATGGTATTATGACTTCCTAAGCTCGCATTATCAAGTTGGGAGTTCTCAATGGAATTCATTAAGGTCTAATTTCTTGGGCAGATTTAATGAGAAGATTGTCATTTTCATGTAATCTGCAGGGTTTTAGACATTAGCCAGCCTCACTAGAATAAAAAGCTGATCACGCTGACGTGATGAAGTCAGTTGGCACACGCTTATATCTCCAGTTCTGACTAGTCGTAATTTTTTTTTTTTTTGGTTCAAGGTGTCCCAGGGCTTGATGAGCAGCATCTGATGTATTAGGAACTGTATAAAAATCTAAAGAATTTTCATATTTTGATACTAATTTTCAAATGAAAATCAGCTTTCATGAAATAATAATAGCAATAATGATAAAATATCTGAGAATTATCTATTATGGACTTCTTGCTGATGTACATGTAAGGGGCTGCATTCAGAATCTCATAGATCACTTGTACATGCTTGTGAGGTAAGTGAGGGGGGAGGGTTTCCTTGTTTTTAAGGAAGATAAAACAATAGAGAAATTAATTGATGAAACGGAATTGACCCTTCCAATTCTCAACATATTCGTTTGTGTAACAGTTAGTTTTTGAGCTCCTGCTACTTGCTAGGCATTCTGCAGGCATGACAAGTCTCTTGTGTCCGACTCTGAGAGACCCTGTTGGGGGTAGCCCACCAGGCCCCTCTGTCCATGGGGTTCTCCAGGAAAGCATACTGGAGTGGGTTGCCATGCCCTCCTCCAGGGGATCTTCCTGACCCAGGGATGGAACCCCTGTCTCTTAATGTCTCCTGCACTGGCAGGCAGGTTCTTTACCACTAGTGCCACCTGGGAAGCCTGCTAGGCATTCTGCTACTATGTATAAGGCACTCCATAAGTGTCACCCTTGCTCTATGGGGAAAAACGAACAAGAACGTCAGTGGTTACATGTCCCAGGATGTCAACTGACTCCTCAAACACAGGGAGGAAGTTCCTCCCAGGTAAAGAATAATTTACCCTAATTTATTTATTAAAGACACATTAAAAAGATATAAGGAAAAGAAAGATCATAGGAAAAGAAAGTGATGATTTTCTGCTCTTCAGAGACATCATTAAAAAAAAATGGAAAGGTAAGCTGAAGACTGGAAGAGTCACCTATCTGGGAAAGAACTTATATTCAGAATATATGAGGAATAATAGAAATGCAAATAACTCAGTTTTTTGAATGGTTGAAGTAAATGGAATATTTTACAAAAGGAAATATACACAAATGCCAATAATCACATTGAAAAGGGTGTTCACCATCTGAAGAAGAATATATGTATATGCATAACTGAATCCCTGTGCTGTACACCTGAAACTAACCCAATATTGTAAATCAACTATACTTCAACCAAAAAGTAATTTAAAAAAATCTTTTTGCAGTCCTTCGTGATGGAATGAGTTTGTCAGAATGTTACTGAAAAAAGTTTGCAGGTCTAGCTGCTCACCACTCAAAAGCCAGTAACAGGCCAGGTTGGGGGAAAGCACAGCGAAGTTTGCTTTGTTTCAGATGGGGACAGGGCTGGGGGGTGGGGTTGGGGGGACAGGGGTCGGGGAGGAGGGTGGCAGACATCTCTCCCAAGGCTGACTCCCGCCCTGACGAGGGGTGAGAGCATTTATAGACAGAGTTGGGGGCAGGGACCACTTGCAGGCACAGCACAGCCATCTCTGACGGCTTGAAATTGGTCACCAGCGGTCTGACCAGCCTCGTCCTGAGCGTTTTAGGTACAGTCAGTCTTCAGTTCCACAGGCCACTGGTTCCCGTTTCTCTGAGGTCAGTTCTCGGAACTGTGGCAGCTCACGCCGTGGGTGCAGTGTGGTCATCGTGTCGTTCACGTCTCCACCGGGGGTTTTAGTCTCTGTCAGACAGCTCACAGGATGTGGCTCAGGATATTATCTATGTCCTTGAGAAAGAACGAACGGTCCTGGACTATGCTTAATGACGACATTATTATTAGTCTCTTTTGACTATTTCCTGTTGCTTCCACATTTCTTTGATTAAATTTATTCTTTGGCTAAACTTTTCCACAAGCAAAAGGCAGGCAGAGAACATGGTGGGGTGGTGGGGACAAGGACCTTAGGGCCCTGCTCCATTTCAAGAATACCAAGTGTGCAGGCACCCCTCTTGGATACAGGGTTTCCCTCATAATGTGGAGTGCGTCCCTCCAGAGAGCCTTCTTAGAAATGTTACCAATAGATCATGATGACAGCTTTCAGCAAGCCTACAGAATTGATAAGAAACTGCCTGTCATCTGAAGAGCAATTTTTGAGGGGACAAAATTGGACTAATTCCTCAGAGCAGAGCAAGAGGTCGCCACGATCTGGGTCACTGCCCTAACCCCTACCAATGGGGTCAACGAGAAAATAATTGATTTTTCACTGGAGGAGTTCACCTGGTATGGAAGAAGGACAATATTCTCATGATTCAGATCTTCTTTTCTTTGGTATCCCGAGTGCCTGTTCAATTTTTGTGCACGCAAGTGATCATTAAAGAAAGCATTTGGACATGAAAATAAATGGCAGTGATGAAAAATGAGAAGGTTTTTAATGTGAATGAGAGAGGGAAAAAACATCACTCTCTCAGGCCATCTGTGACCACGATGAAGCTAAATTACTTCTATGAGCAATTGGATCTGGAAACTTCCTCTTCTATTTTTCTTCTTCTCTAGGATATGGGGAGGAACTGTTGCTTGTCCTGTTTTTGAAAATTATGCTGTGTCTTCTACACAGGATTGTCTGAGATGCTTACTTTGGCTCAGCCACAGTGTTGTCTTAAGGCCTCTGATATCCTGGTAATTTTCTTTTAATCATTTATTCATTTAAAAAGTGTTTACTGATCACTTAATATGTATCATATGCTCTAATAGCTTCATTGTTAACATATTTCATCTTTTACCATGGCCTTTAATTTTCTCTGGGCTTCCCGGATGCCTCAGATGGTGAAGAATTTGCCTGCAATGTGGGAGATCTGGGTTTGATGCCTTGGTTGGGACGATGCCCTGGAGAAGAGAACGACAACCCACTCCAGTATTCTTGCCTAGGAAATCCCATGGACAGAGAAGCCTTAGCGGGCCACAGTTTATGGGGTCTTGAAATAGTGGGACATGACTGTACAATTAACGCTTTCACTTTAAGTTTCTCTATGCATTTAAATTCTTAAAACGAGAACTCTTTGTCACAATCCTGTTAGCGTATATTAGCCTATAATACCAATCATAGTATTTTTTGTAATGAGTGTTTTACTTGTAACTCACACAGAAATAAGCTTCAATAGGAGACATTTTTTATACGGGCTGTCTGTTTTAATGCACTCATCTAGGATGAATTATTATTTGCCTGAGGGGAATTTTTAGTCGTTAGTTTTCAAGCCACTTTACTAACAAACTCTAGGTCTTTAAGGAAGCCTTGGGGTTTAAGCTAACAGAAAGAGATGGGTGGATTAGTTATAATACGGGATTTGCGTGCCCTTGTTTGGTGAAAGCTTCACACCTATGTGAGTGATTAAGAGCATCAGTAGGGAACTCAAATAAATGATGGTATATCCATAGGTGGAAAGCTATACAGCCATTTAAAAGCAGTATTTCTGTACTGATACACAAACAGCTTCACGATCTAAGAAAAAAAAGCAAGATGCAGAAACTTTATACAGTATGCTAAAATTTCTGCAAACATTTTTCAAGGGTATATATGTATTTGCTTTATACCAATGGAATATTTCTAGAAAGAAAAATAAGAAACAGATGATAATAATTATCTCTGGATAAAAGACATGTATAGGAGGAAAACTTCCTTTAATTGCCCTTCATATTGTTAAACTTATGGCTATATTACCTATTGAAAAATAGCTATATTACCTATTTTATTTTTTAAAGATAAAATGTGGACTTTTAAAACAAGTCTTTATTGAATTTGTTACAATGTTGCTTCTGTTTTATATTTTGGTTTTTTGGCCCACAGGCATGTGGGATCTTAGCTTCCTGATCAGGGATCGAACTTGCATTGGAAGGTGAAGACTCAACCACTGAACCACCAGAGAAGTCCCCCCAGTTTTCCATTTTTGGTTGCACTGCTCAGCATGTGGAACTTCTAGCCAGGGACTGAATCCATGCTCCCTGCAGTGGAAGCACAATGTCTTAACACCTGGATCACCAGGGAAGTCCCAAAAATACTTTAAAAATAACACAAATGGACTATTTAAAAATGTATAACCCAGCTATAAGAGGATGGATATGCCTATTGTCAAAATCTATAAAAAATAACCTTTTCAATTTCGTAGCCTATTAAAGTTCACAGCCAGCCCCCAAATTTCTGCAAATCCCCAGTTGGGCGGGGGGCATGTTTTTTGAGGCTACCTCTTAGTCACCCAGATTCTGCTTTTGTCCTTAATGTCTTTACCCCTAATATAAAACTTGGTGCTCTTTCTTGTTTTCTATAAAAGAAAATTACTCCCAGTAAGCATTTATGAGTTTTTGTAGGTTTTACTGAAGATTTAGCAGGTGAAGCTGGAGAAGAGATTTCAACCCAGCATTGCAAACAACTATAAATGGAACAGCACACTCCCTTCCTTTTGTTGCTTTCTATTGTGACATTCCAATAAGTCCACCAACCTGGTCTCTCCATTGAACTGCTTCCTCTGGCCTCTTCTTTTCTCTGAAAGAGCAAACCAAATTCTTTTTCTCTCCTGCATAGTCGCTCTGTGTTCCTATTTCATTGTGCCATTGAAGCATACTCTGGGGCTCTCTTCTTCACTTGATTCAAAAAAGCATTATTTTCAAAGTAAAGCAATTCTTACTTGAAAAGGAATTTTGCTATCAGTTCCAAAATTATGTAAAAATGCACATATTTGCTAAAGTGACAAAATCGTTATTGACCTACATGCTCCAGTCAGACTTTCAGTGTTGGAGTTCTTCAGGCCCTTCTTCCCTTCACCATCACCTTGCTGGGAAATCTTTTCTATTCTCCTGCCTTCAATTATATATATATTCTGAAGACTCCCGAAGGTATTGGGTGGGCCAAAAAGATCATTCAGGTTTTTCTGTAACATCTTATAGGAAAAACACTTTTTGGTCAACCCAGTACATCGCTGGCCCCAGACCTCTTATAGCCAACTGCATACACAACATCTCCGTTTAGCAAACTCAGAGATCTATCAAGCCCACTGTCCAAAACTGAATTAATCTTCCTTCTAAACCAGCTCTGTCCCCAGTGTTCTTTGTGCATCACACAACTGTAAACAAAGTTGTTCATGTTCGGGACCTTAGTCATCTTAGATACATCCTTCTCCCTCTTCCACATTAGCTCTGCCCCTTAGATAGTTCCACTGTCTTCATCTCCACTGATACTGTTTTAATCCAGGTATTGTTAACAGATCTGAGCCAAGTTAGCCAATCCCACGTTCAAGTTCTTGTTGCAAACATCGAGAGCCTAGGATGTTTGGAGATTCTAAGAGCTGTAAGTATCTCCACAAGTTTACTGCCAGATGGGATGTTATGATTAAAGCAAGACTCCCACGAGATTCTGCCACACAGACAAACATTTGTTTGCAAGTTAGCACAAAAACGGTCTTCCAATCTGTTCTACTGATCTGTACTTAAGGCACTTTGAAAAGTACTCAGCAGGAAAGGTTCACTTGAGCAGACGTGTCAATATTCAAGCAGCAGGATTCAACTCACCTTTTGGAGCAAAGCCCTCTGCTAAGCAGTGAGACAGAGAACCCAGTGTCTGGTTACCAAGACCAAGGTTGAAAGTGAAAGTGATGTAGCCATTCCTTTCTCCAGGGCACCTTCCCAAGTCAGGGATCAAACCTGGGTCTCCTGCATTGCAGACAGATTCTTTACCATCTGAGCCACCAGGAAAGCCCAGTTGAGACCTAGGTTACCAGTCCTACAGGTAACAGAGCCCACTGGGCTCCTGAGACTCTCAAAAAGCACTATTCATGCCAAGATAGAAGTGATTCTATAATTGACCAAAGTCAATTCATAAATTTTGACTGCCACTCTGTTCACCAATTAAATACTCCTAGCATTTCTCTGACAATGACCCAACACTCTAGTGAAGGTTGAATAGTGATGTTTGAAGGCATTTGTTACTGTTGCCTCTGGTGAATGGATGTCTAATGAGGGTAGATTTGAATGTTATGTAGCCACCTCTCAGTAGAGATTTAGAAGAATCACATACATTTGCATGTCATTACATATTATAGCATTATATAACATACACATATATACATATATATGTATATATATATCACATTTTAAAAATACATTGCAGCAAGTAACCAACATTGTAAAGCAATTATACTCTAATAATAAAATTAAAAAGATGCTTTTTAAGGAAAAACACGCATTGCAGACAAATATCCCCTTCTTATCTGCACACTCCAGAGGCATCTTCTTATGTCCTCTCTTGCTCTCCTCTAAACCCTATGTAAAACCATAGACGCACCCATTCCCCTACCTCTGACTTCTTGCTTCTCTTGTTTTACCCGGTGTGTACATCTCTAACCGCTCTGTCTCTTGTCACTCTTCTCCTTCATCTATTGCCTTCGTTTTGGTTCCCTCAATTAAAGACATTCGGTGCCTTGTAGCATTTGCCCTTCTGCCCTGCCTGCCTAGAACATCCTTCTATACCTCTCTTAGCCTAACTAAACCCTACGCATAATTGAGGTCAGACATAAAGGCAACCATTGCCGACTCTTCCTGCCTAGCTGAAGGGAGAGTAGACCCTCTCATAATCAAAGATGGAATGAAGTCACCGTCTGTGTCTGTCATTTGACTGTTGTTGTTCCGGGGCAATGTTTGTGTCCTTACTGAGCACTGCCACTGTCTCATTGTTAGTGTCCAACAAATGCTGGCTGCATGAGTAAATGAATTTAATAGAGCTATATTGTATCTGAGGACCTTTGGCCACGGATTTTTTTCTTTGTTTGTTTTCTTGTTTTATGTAAACGTGAAGAGTTCATTGGCTTTATTAAATGATTCATTTAATAAACCATTTAATTAGCTGGCAGCATCCCAACTAGCAAGTGGAAAGTTACTCTTGAGTTTATTTGTAGTTGTGTCTGAGAATATCAATTGGTGTAGACTTTTTAGTGAGAGTCTTTGGAAATTGATATGACACATTAATTACTCAAACTAGATATACAGGATAAGGTATGCATCTGGTGTCTTTTGAAATCTAAGCTCCAAATCCTCCTTATCTGATGGTTCCTAATGGTCTTTAAGAAGAAAAACATTTAAGACAAGAATAAACACAAATAATTGCGCAGTACATCTGGAAGGAGTTTTCCCCATCACTTTTCCTCAGGGTCAAAGGTGGAGTGTGAAAGGCCTTAAAGTAAGAGTCAAAGGAAGTTTCTCAGAGAGCTAGTTTGGAAACTGTGCTGTGATTAACTCCATACGGAGACGTTCTACCAAGTTCAAAACCCACTGGTCCGCTCTGCTCAAGTAAACACAGACTAGAAATCTATTTGTTTATATTGCAAGGATTGGATTTTTTTTTTTAAATGACATTCTGTGGTGTCTTGGAAGCAATGCAAGAGATCATTTTTGCATTAAAAGATTGCCAATAACCTCCAAGGCATTAAAATGATCACTCAACTTTTCCTCTATTGTAATTCTTATTAAGAGTACAGATGCTGGGACTTCTCTGGCGGTCCAGTGGTTAAGAATCCACCTGCTAATACAGGGGACATGGGCTCGATCCAGGAAGATTCCACATGCTAAGGAGCAATTATTGTTCATGAATAGCAATAAGAGAAGCCATCTCAATGAGCAGCCCTTGCACTGCAGTGAAGAGTAGCCCCCGCTCACTGCAACTAGAGAAAGCCCACAGCAATAAACACCCAGAGCCACCAAAAATAAACACAATTAAAAAAAAAACTATTGAAAAGAATACAGAAACTGGAGCCTACTGTCAGAGTTTATTTTTCAAGAGATGTGGTCTAGGGGCCATAATTTGCATTTAAAAAAAAGTTAAAACACAAAAAGATGTAGAAAGCTGTAAAGAAGACCAAGCATCCATATTAACCCTATTTGTACACATAGATCTGGTTCACTACTTTCAGCTGTTGTGAAGAGTTCCATCTTGGTACGATCCTCACCAGTGTCAAGGGTATCAGGCATGTCCTACTGGGGAAATAAAGAACCTTGAGTTTGAAACAGAAGTGAATATTATTAAAAATGAGGGACTAAAAACAGGTATTTTCTTTTTCTTCTTCAAGGAGTAGTCTGCATTGTCTTTTCAGCAATATTCACTAGTGCAGGTGTGGCTTCCTCATGTCCTTTTATCAGAAAGCAATCTAGGGACTTCCCTGGTGGTTAAGATTTACCCTTTCAGTGCAAGGGGTGCAAGTTTGATCCCTGGTCTGGGAGCTAAGATCCCACACGTGCCGTGATCTGCCCCCCAAAAAACACCATAAAACAGAGCAATATTGTAGCAAATCCAATAAAGACTTTAATGATGGTCCACATAAAAGAAATCTTTAAAAAAAGAAGTATTTGAGAATAAAATTCGGATTTCATTAGGATAGTATTAGTAACAAGGTAAAAATGATGGTATAGAATTCTGCATGTCTGCCACAGGGCAGGTTGATCTTCCTTTCTGAGCATATGTCAGCTGTTGTCAGTCCTGTCATTTCCTCGTGGATCTGGATGGACCCCAGACTAGGACAGGCTAGTCTGTTTTCTCAGGACCATTCATCTTTGGTCTGGCTAGAGTCCCATTTGCTCGATCTCAGGATTCTGGGAAAAAAAGACTCTGATCTTTCCTGTTTCGTGGTTTTGCTCCTTTGGTTCTTTTTTGGATAAAATCATTCTTTTTGTGTGTGTTTTAAACCCTAGCTCTGCTTGAAGTTTAAAGTCATGAACTAGTAACAGTATGAAAGTGAAAATGAAAGTATTAGTCACTCGATCATGTCTGACTCTATGTGATCCAATGGACTGTAGCCCACCAGGCTCCTCTGGCCATGGAATACTCCAGGCAAGATTACTGGGGTGCGTAGCCATTCTTTTCTCCAGGGGATCTTCCCAACCCAAGGATTCAACCTGGGTCTCCAGCATTGCATGCAGACTTTACCATCTGAGCCACGAGGGAAGCCCAATAACAGTATATGGCACTGCAGAACAGGCCTGGCTTGAAGATCCACTTTCACCACATATTTGCTGGACAGATGTGGTAATCTCTAAACCTCTGTTTCCTCATCTGTTAACCAGAGGTGATAATAGTATTTACCTAATGAGAAACTCACAACCTAATGCCAGGCAAATAGCAAGTGCTCAGTAAATATTATTATTTCTACTTAATATTTTTACACTTTGAAGTCTGGTGCTCAGTCATGTCTTAAGGAATCAAGAAGGACCTCTTCTACATGAAGTTGAAAGTCTGCATCTGACTCTCAATTGGAAATTTTCTGTCCACAATGGCTTTTGAGTTCTTGGGCCATTGGCTTCGCGGATGATATTTATAAAGCCTGGGAAGCTGATCTGTCATAGGTGCTAAAGATCTATCTGATCAGACCATTACCTAATGAAGAAGGATTCCCTATTGCTGTTTCATGGACTGCTATTGTTGATAACAGCTGACAACACTCGTGTGATTGGATGTGGTGTTTACATCCCAAGCAGAGATGCAACAGTTCAGACCAACGTGTTGTCCAATCAGGTGCTTGAGGAAGATGTCGGCCGGTAAGAGGGGTGGTGAAAAGATACAACACAAGGAAATACACAGAAACACCTGAGTGTTAGTCACACCACGTGAAACGTTCACGAACACCAGGAAACATCCAACACAAATTGGGGGACCCCTGAGCCACAGCGAGTACTTTCTGTCTCCTGAGCTCAGAATCTTGGGAATTTCTCTCTGCGTCCTGCCCTCCTCTGCTGCTGGAGGTTGTCAGCAGGCTTTCCCACGGGTTGGGGGCTGCTTCTGGACATGATTAGGCTCTCAAGAAGCAATTCCCACGAGCTTTGCTGAGTGTCAGGTCGCTGTTGCAGACATTTTCACTCACTTGATTTTTTTTTTTTTTTTTTTGCCTCTGGCAAGTGGTTTTGAGCTATTCAATTAGTAAAGAAATAGGTTGGACAGTTCATGAGACAGAAGGAAGAATTGTTTTGACATAGTTAAGCAATTGAATAAAATGTGTCTTTTAATGATCTCATTTATAGCTAGATGCATATTTTTTTTAAAAAATTGGGGCTGTCAAGTTTTCTAGGAAAAGAGAAAATGTAAATTATGAAGGTTTCTTAAATAAAATTTTAAAGTAAAGTGTCAAGAACTGTACTGGTTTTGAAACACACTGTGTATATTTTCCCCCTTCCTCCCTCCCTTCCTGTCTATCATTTGTGTATACGTGAGAGAATAAGGCACAAACAAAGGTCCCACCATCAAGAAGCGATCAAATGAGGAGACAGGCATGTTTATACGTGGAGCCACAATTACAGAAGCTTGTACAGGATCCAGTCAGGAGTATAGTCGGAAGCGGTTATTTTATCTCACCATTGAGGGGAAGCTACATAGAAGCGTTGTCATTTGAATTTTGTTCTTGTTAAAGAAAAATCAGCTGCTGAATCGAGCACTTGTCAGATCTTATTATAGTCATATGTACACACATATACACACACACATGCACACACATGGGAGTCATTAAAGAAATAGACTCCTCAAGAATTATAGGATAGAATTTTTAGACAGAATAAGTTTTTTAGCAAAATCTAGGATTGAATGCTTAGCAACAATGCTTAACCGGTTATGTGTGCTAACTCGCTTCAGTCATGTCCAACTCTTTGCGACCCCATGGACTGTAGCCCACCAGGCTCCTCTGTCCATGGGATTCTCCAGGCCAGAATACTGGAGTGGGTTGCCATGCCCTCCTCCAGGGCATCCTCCCAACCCACTGAACCCATGTCTCTTAAGTCTCTTGCGTTGTCAGGTGGGTTCTTTGCCAGCAGCGCCACCTGGGAAGGCTGCTTAACCGACTGGCCTTGTTTTTGTTTTTTTTTAATTGACGTATAGTTGATTTACAATGTTGTGCTCATTTCTGCTGTACAGCAAAGTGATTCGGTTATACATATGCATACATCCTTTTTGGTTTCAGTTTTGTGTTCAGAGCTTTAGGACCCAACTCTGGTCCAGTTTATTACATACCTGTTTAATTTCTATGAGTTTTGTTTGTTGTTTTCTGAGAATTTTTAGGTAAGTAAAGATTAGGTGGAGATTGGGATTATAGCTTGCAGCATTGTTAGTAACATACATAGTGGATATTACTTGCAAATTCTTTCTCAGTGATAGAAAATCAGTAGGTATTCACTAGTTGGATGTGGTGAGAGAAGACTTCCGGGAAGCGAGGCTGATGGGCATAGGCTCGGGGTCAAAGATTAGCTGGGTGCAGTGGGGAAAGGCAGGTGGCACTTCCTATCAGGAGGGATGGGCCAGAGTAGAATGAGGCTAGTGAGTGGGATGAGGACTCCTTCTGCCGCTTAATGCTGATGACAACCACGGATACATCTCCATCCTCATGGTTCCCCTCTCCCTGAGCCCCAGAGCCAAACATCCAATGGCTCCCTACCTGCTTCCATGAAGTTATCTGACACCATTCAAGTGTCCAAAACAAAACCTTGATATTCCCTTTTCTACTTATTTTCTCCTCCAATCTTATTCATCTCTGTCAATGGTAACCATACCCACAGTCATGGAAGCCAAAAATTGAAAAGTCATCCTTCCTCCTTCATTTTCACATCCGAGCCCACATCCAGAACAAATCCCACATCTGCCCTTTTTTCTCCAGGGCCACTGTAACTATTACTCTAACCCTTCCTCCCCACCCCATCCCCTAAACAGCCACTGTATTTTTACGGTCTTTATAGTTTTGCCTTTTCCGGAATGTCATACAAATGGAATCATGCAGTATGTAGCCTTTGCAGAGGGGCTTATTTCACTTTGAAGTAGGTATCTGAGATTTATTCCTGTCTCTGCACGACTTGATGCTCATTCCTTTTTATTACTGAATAGTATCCCCTTATATGGCTGCCAAACAGTTGGTTTACTCATTCACCTATTGAAGGACATAGTAACTGTTTCCAGTTTTATGCAATTGTAAATCAATAAAGAATTGCCTCCTGGTTTTTTGTGCACATAAGTTTACAAATGAGTTGACTAAGTACTCAGGAGTAAGACCTGGACCATAGGGTAGGACCAGTAAGACTATGCTTACCTGTATAAGGAAAAGGAAATGGCAACCCACTCCAGTATTCTTGCCTAGAGAATCCTGTGAATAGAGGAGCCTGGTGGGCTGCTGTCCATAGGGTCACATAGAGCTGGACACAACTCTAGTGACTTAGTATGCATGCATGCATTGGAGAAGGAAATGGCACCCCACTCCAGTGTTCCTGCCTGGAGAATCCCAGGGACGGAGGAGCCTGGTGGGCTGCCGCCTATAGGGTTGCAGAGTCGGACACAACATAAGTGACTTAGCAGTAGCATATAAGAAAACTTCCCAGCTGTCTTCCACAGTGAATGGACCACATACAGACAATGGCTGCACCATTGACTGTGTTCCTTCAGTCAATGAATGAGAATTTCTGTTGCTCTGTAGCCTTGTCAGCAACTGGTATTGTCAGCTTTTTGTATTTTAGCCATTCTAGTAGGTGTGTAGTGGTATCTCATTGTTGTTCCTTTATTGATTTTTAGTGATATATATTGTAGTTATTTTCTTCATGATTGCTGGAGAGCTTACATTGCATACCTTATTTTATCATAATCTACTTCAGATTCATACTAAATAAATTATAGTAAGACATAGACTAAATGCGAAGGGGAGCAGATTACCCCATCTTTTTTCTGGCATCACAAGAAGTTCTGCCTTCACACAGAATGTGGGCAGGGTGATGAGACTCAAAAGCTAAAAACTTTCTCTATTTTTAACAAGATTAACGTAATTTGATTAAATATCTCTCCAATTGCTGTTACATCCTTAAGGCAATTTCCAGAGATTTTAAATGTTTGTTTTCTCTGCTTCTGTTTTGATAACTTCCACCAGTTAAATGACATTTTGCTGGGGAGAAAATTCACCGAGGTCCTCATCTGAATATTCACACCGTCCTTCCAGGAGCCCCTTCTCCTATCAGGACTATTTTTAAACTTTGAGGCTCAGTTAACAGACATCCAGGAAACAGGCTGTCAGCTTTTCATAAATGCAAAATAAATGTTATTGCTCTTGTTAATGAAAACAGTTTTTAAAATAGTAAATCCATAATAGTTAAATGGATAGTATTTCCCAAGTTATTGTACCAGCTCGGTGGTAGGTAACATCAGCCATTAGTGAGGTTTAGCACTCAGTATGTTTCTTTACTTATTCTTTTATTTTATTTATTTATTTTTTATTAGTTTTGCCAAACAATGACATGATATCACCATGGGTTTACATATGCTCCCCCTCCAGAACCCCCCTCCCTCCTCCTCCCCTCCTCCCTCCCCCCTGGGAAATCTCGTTGCACCAGCCCCGAGCATCAATCCTGGGCTGGCGATTGATTAGACATATGATAATTAACATGTTTCAATGCCAGTCTCCCATATCATCCCACCCTTGCCCTCATCCACAGCGTCCACGAGTCTATTCTATACATCTGCGTTCCTTTTGCTGTCTCGTATGCTGGGTTCTTTTTTACTGAATTAGAACTACTAAGTCAAAAAATAAAGCAAACAATCTGTGACTTTGCTAACTATTTTTCAGGGCAAGGCAAGAACTCAGAATTCCAGAGGTGGTTTCTCACTGAAGATGACCTCTGGCATTCTGTCACGTGTAAAGGTTTATGAGTGTTTCATCCTGGGATGCTTATGATTTCCTAATCTATGCCTTGATTACATTCCAATCTGGAAATTCCATTGCATCATGTGAAGAAGTGAAGTTGCTCAGTCGTGTGTGACTCTTTACAATCCCATGGACTGTAGCTTCCCAGGCTCTTCTGTCCATGACATTTTCCAGGCAACAGTACTGGAGTAGCTTGCCATTTCCTTCTCCAGGGGACCTTCCTGATCCGGGATTTGAACCCAGGTCTCCCACGTTGCACACAGATGCTTTACCCTCTGAGCCACCAGGGAAGCCCGTGTGAAGGTGGTTTTAAAATATAGCCAGCTAGTATGAAGTTCACTATCCTCTGTCAAGTTAAGTAGTTTACATTTTGGCGTATAGTACTGATAGACAATCAATCTATCCTATCTTGGCTTTCTTATAAAATCCTGAAATCATGTCTGCAGCAATAACATCTTGAAATATCACCTCTGAAGTGAGAAGCTTAGGCTTTTCAGGATTCTTGATGTACTGTTGAGCTGTGACACTTGCATAAGCTTCATGAAATCGTAGAGATGGTTTTTAGTGGCCCTTTAAGTGTCATGATGATCTGACTTTATCATAACTTTAATGTTAAAGGCTGACATAAGCAGCTTCTCCTTTGAGAGTCAGGGAATTTCAGAGTGGAAAAAATAGGCTTCCCCTGCCAATTTATTTGCATAGTAGGCTGACAACACATTTATTCTCTAGGCTTAATTCAATTGCATCCCAACTGTCCTTCTTACCATAACCATAGAATTAAGAGGAGAAGTCATTTTTGACTGACAGCTGCTATCTATGTGAAGTGCTCAGTGGATGATGGCAGAAACCCTTCTTGGCTGAGCCATTAGCTCACACTTTGTCAGTGTTCGTGTCAACACATTTTTCCCAGTCTATACCATGACTCATAAAAGAATCCTTAACTTAAAAAAAAAAAAGAGTTTCTGTATATGGAATCTAGATAAATGGTACTGATGAACCTATTTGCAAAGGCAGGAACAGAGAGTCAGATGTAGAGAATGGACATGTGGACCTGGGGATGGTGGGGGAGGAGAGGGTGGGTCGAAGTGGGAGAGTAGCCCTGACATATATACATTGTTGTTGTTCAGTCTCTAAACTGTTTCCAACTCTTTGTGACACCACGGACTGCAGTGTAGCCCACTAGGCTCCTCTGTCCATGGAATTTTCCAGGCAAGATTACTGGAGTGGGTTGTCATTTCCTCCTCCAATGGATCTTCCTGGATCAAGGATGGACACTCTCCATCCTGACACTATCGAGGGACCCATCATGGGATCCATCATGAAAAACAAAAACACTCTTATCACTGAGGAAATTTCAAGGGTTCAGAAGCTCCATCCCAGGAACCTGGCACACAGACGGATCAAATTCTGTATTATGCAATTTACATTTTCAGCCAGTTGTGAAGTCTATGCCAGCTGCACATGAATTAGTCATTGCCCTTCCTCCTGGTACACTGTTTATCCTATGCATATTCACGGCTCTATTTGATAAAAGCTCTGCCAATCTCTTATCAGACTGTTTCTCTGAGTTGGAGATTACTATCCTTTGAAACCCCGAGTTGGCCCTCTCCAGTTGCAAACCTTCCTTGTCTTTAATATTACTCCTGCTTACTGTTTTCTATTTCCCAGGCATGATTCTCAGCTCTGTACATGCCATTTTTATCTTCACAATAAATCTATAAGAGTATAAGCCATGCTACTATTAACACCACTTTACACAAGAGGAAAAGGGATCAAAAAGACATCTTGTCCAAACTAACTTACCCGAAGTCACAACGCAAGCAGCAGAGCTATGATTCACAGCCAGGTTGTCTAATTTTCAAAGTCTGTGCTCTTACCAATTAGATTGTGCTTCTTGTAGCAGCAATAACATCTTTGCACTGGAAAGTTCCAGAGAAATTCAGTTGGTTTATCATAAAAGCAATTTTTCTTTATTTGGAAAATGATGGAAAAGAATCTGGGGCTAATATCATAATACAACAAGGCTTCTCAAAAGAAAACATATTTAAGACTTAGGTTAAACAAAAAGACAATTCAATAAAATTAAATTCTCAAATATTTGTCATTCCTTGGATGCTTGCAAAAAATCTTTATAGATTCCCCATTCCAACACTCACAGTCAAATTCTATATTTACACTGGGGAGCCTTTTCATTATTCTTTATTCGGAAGTTATTCAAAGTTGGAGTATTAGTGTTTTTACTTTCATCCCTAGTTTTATACCTTGCTGATCCACTTTTGACTCAATGCAAGCTTAAGAAAATTAAGGAAAAGTTTAAGTGAGATAAAAATTCATTAACCAATGTTCTCATGTCCTTAACTGTGCAAGGAGGGTGGTAATCCAGGTGAAGTGCTGTGAGGCTGACAAAACACTAACACATATTAAGGGCCTCTAGTGAGCAGAACAGTGTTCCCAAAGACAGATCTAGAATTATATTATTGGTGGGGCAAGCACCAGCAGGCCTGCTGGAAGGCTCAATTCATGTTCCTTCATTCCTGCTGCATTCATTTCTTATTCTGAAAAAAAAAATTATTTTTTTTCTCTTGCAGAAATGGATTGTTACTTTTGTTTTTGGCAACTATGAGGAGGGAAAATATCAGACTGTGTAGTCAGAGAAGGAAGAGTTTTTTTTTTAATTTTTTAAAATTAGAGTGTAATTACTTTAAAATGTTGCATTAGTTTCTGCTGTTCAACTAAATGAATCACCTATAAGTATGCAAATATCCCCTCCCTCTTGAGCCTTCCTCCCACCCCTCCTTCCCACCCAACTTGGTCATCACGGCCCTGAACTGAGCTCCCTGTATTGTGTACAGCAGCCTCCCATCAGCTGTTTTCCACATAGTAATGTACGTATGTCAAGGCTACTCTCCCCATTCATACCACATTCCCCTTCCCCCTTGTGTCCACATGTCCATTTTCTACATCTCTATTTGTGCCCTGCAAATAGGCTCATCAGTATCATTTTTCTAGGTTCCCATACATATGTGGTAATATTTGGTATTTATTTTTCTCTTCCTAGAGAAGGAAAGGTTTTTGATAGAGATCTCCTTCACGCAAGCTCCGGGAGTTGGTGATGGACAGGGAAGCCTGGCGTGCTGCAGTCCATGGGGTCGCAAAGAGCCGGACAGGACTGAGAGACTGAACTGAACTCACAGCAAACAGGCATGGCCATGGCGCCAAGAACAAAATTTCAAAGTGTTGAGAGTGTGATGTATTATGCTCTGTGCTTCCCTTTATTGTGTCTCTGTGCATTGATACTACTTATTTTTCCTCTGTCACTTCACTGTCCTAAAATGTATATATTTGGAAAATGAGGAAGTGCTCTTTATAAGTGCTCACCCATATACAGATATTTCATAAACCTCTCCTGTGGTTATGAAAGAAGAGGTAGGAGACATATTGAAATTATTTGGCTCACTTTTATTACTTTTCATTTCTCCCCAAATGCAATAAGCTGATTTTCAGTGGAACTTCACGATAAGTGTTTTTTTATTATTAAATAATTCACATCCAGAACTTATATGCCTAGTTGCTTTGATTCTAACTGATCTGGTTGCTGTGAATTCTCTCTCAGAAATTCAGCCCTACAGATCCTCCCAGGCTTCTAGACAACAAGCAAAAACAACTTTAGATGCTGGAACTGTGTGAAGGGACCCACAAGGGCCTTTCATAGGTTTTCCAGTTACTTTTTTTTTTTAAAGGCAAGTCCTCCTTTGAATGGCAAGCATGGAGAACCAGCTGTTTACTTATGTCTAAAATGTAAATCTTCCCAGAATTGAATTTGGTTTGGGTCCAGTGGGGTTGCGAGGTTCTTGGATGATTTCTTTAAGACAATTCTTGGGTGGAGCTGGCCTCTCTTCAGAGGAGGAGCTGGAATTTTCCTTCAGCCCCCACAAGCCCTCAAAGTCTTGGCAACACTTTGTCCTTGGCCTCCGACTCACTTCTCAGCTTTCTAAGGCCGTTCCATTTTTTAGGAGTCTTTCTGCTCCTTTCCAGCCCCGTTTCTAGGTGTTTCCATGGCTCTCTCTCCATCTCAGGAACCAAACTCACAACTGCCTAGAGTCAGCCTTTTCTGCTACCTCCTCGGGTTGGACACTTCATTCTGGTATTTAAGCCCCTGACCACTACTTATGACCCATGTTAACCTGGACAAATGACTTAACCCCTCTCAACCTCAATTTCTTCATCCTTAAAATGGGAATAATAATATGTCTCATCTGGCATGGTTAATGAAGTGAGATCCACACGTGTAGACTCCTTAGCACAGAGTCTGGTACCCAGTAAGGGCTAGTAGCCTTTATAAAGATGATTATTTACTGTACCCAACGAAGCAAGAGATCTTTTTTTTTTTTCCATGTATGGCAAGTCTCCTGGCCAGTGTCCTAACAGAATGGATTCAGCGGGTTCAGCTCCATCATCTGCAAAGCCTGGGGGCAAGACTACTAATTCCGCCCACTCGCACTTTGTTCCCACGCTCAGCTCTGCCCCTTGCTGTGAGGTGCCTCATTCAGGTACATGTGGGATCCCCCAGCCTGCAAGTCTCAGCTTGGTCCAAACCCACCTCCCTCCTGTCCTGCAAACAGCCGCTCCTCAGCCACCTCGCCAGCCTAAGAATATGCTCCTTGGTCAAGGCTGGAGACCTTGGATGGGCAATGCCATGATCCTGGGAACCTGGAGTGTAATGGAGGAGAGGAAGGCGGCATGGACTTGGTGCCTCGAATTGTCCTCCATCAAGAGACGTGGCTGGAGGGTGCCTGGAGCAGGGCATTCCAGCAGGAGGGACTTGGGGCAGGAGCCCTGGCTGTCTGGAGGGAAGCAGGTGGTGGTTAAAAAACAAACAAACATGTTATTATTTCATTTTATTTTTATTTTTTAAAATTTTTATTGGAGTGCAGCTGTTTTACAGTGTTGTGTGAGTTTCTACTGTAGAGCAAAGTGGATCAGCTAACGTAGATGTCTGTCCCCTCTTTTCTGGATTTCCTTCCCATTCAGGACACCACAGAGCGCTGAGGAGAGCTCCCTGTGCTGTACAGAGCATTCTCTTAGTTATCTCTCTTATACATAGTATCAGTGGTGTAGATACATCAATTTCAATCTCCAAATTCATCCTATGCCCCATTTCACCCTTGGCATCTATTCATCTGTTCTCCACATCTGTGCCTCTATTTCTGCTTTGTAAATAAGATCGTCTATACCAACTTAAAAGGACCACGCTTTAGAGAGGCTGTTTCTCCACATTCCATCTCTCTAGCCAGCTGGGGGCCCTTGTGTCCATACAGTTACAGGGTGACATGCCAAGAGTGTGGGTGGGGGCCCACCCTTCCCACTGACAACTCCCCAAGGGCTCCCTTTTCATGACCACCAGATCTGCTTTGGACCAGTCCCAAGGAATGTGAATTTCTTTCAGGGCCCACTTCTTGCTATTGTGACGTCTGCACTCCCCTTTCCCAGAGCTCTGTGCCGAGCAGTGACACACATGTTTCTCTGCCGCCCCTTCCCTAAGCTTCTTTTGCTTGGCATTTGCTGGGTTGACACAGAAGAGGCACTGTGTGAAGCTCATCTTAAATACCAGGGAACTTAGGAGGATCTCAGGATACAGAGGGAGTGAAAGAGATCTGTTTGCTGGTTGTAGGTAACATCTGACTCTAGAAATGCTAATGATAAGCCATGAAGGTCAGCACACTCCACTTCCTGCAGAAGCTAGGTGATGGTTCACCTGCTCCTTTAGAATATATGGGTACATCTACTTCAGCAGCTTTCCTTTTATTACTGAGAGTCTTGGCATCCACATGATGTGCATATTACTGGAAGGGATTTGGGGTGAAGTGTTAACTCCCTGAAAATTAATTTTTTAGGTAATTTGGCAAGAAAAAGTTATGAAATACAATTCGGTAGCGAATGCACAATCGAGAGAGAGCCCATGTGTTGGATAGTAAAACCTCCCCAGAAAAGAAATCAATGGCTTTAATTATGAATTGTCAGAGTGACATTTGGAACCTGAGCAGAAGTACCATCCCTGGAGTGCTAACTATTGAGTTCTAGAAGTGGGAGCTTGGCTTCCTTCCCTCCTGAGCAGGAATGCTTTATTCTGGGATCTCAAGGATCCAGCTCTCCACCTGTGGCCCAGCTCTCACAAAGCAGTGGATTAGTTCACAAGTGGGCTGGTCTGGTGAAATGCCTTTGTGTATAAAGCTCTATACAAGGGAAGGATTGTTTTCTATTTATTTTTCTAAAGAAATTGCCTTCTCTGGTTGATATTCCAAATAGTGGGCTACAGAATATGGATTTCTTGTATTGTTAATAGAGGTTCAATGCATACAGGGATTTATCATTTAAAAGCTTGGGAAACATTGCAATTTTTTTTTAGCAGAAATTTAAATTGGTTTCATCATAGTTGGAGATATCTCTCTTATGAAGTGACTACTGGGGAAGATAATCACATTTGTTTCTCATAGGGTTATATTTATTTCCAAATTTAGAAAGTAAGTGGAATGATAATACTCCTATCATTTAAATGGCAGTGGTATAGATGTTGAATTACACAGTTCCCTTTAAGGCAGCAATTGGAAACTAACCTATTAAAATAAAGTTAACTGGAAAAAAAAATAAATCTAGGTACTTCCCTAGAGATCCAGTGGTTAAGACTCCGTGCTTTCATTGTAAGGGGCGAGGGTTTGACTCCTGGCCAGGAAACTAAGGTTCCACGTGCCATGTGGCAAGGCGAAAAACACACAAGCAAAAAAAAAACCATGCTTCTGGGTGTAGATCTAGAATGATTGAAAGCAAAGTCTTAAAGAGATATTTGCACAACCATGTTCATAACAGCATTATTCATGACAGCTAAAACATAAAAGTAACCCAAGTGTCCATTGACTGATGAGTGGATCAACAAAATGTGGGCTATACATACTAAGAAATATTATTCGGCCATTAAAAAGAAAGGACGTTCTTACACATGCTACAAATATAGATGCAATTCAAGGACATTATGCTAAGTGAAATAATCCAGTCCACTTACAAGAGGTGGGCAACCCACTCCAGTATTCCTGCCTGGAGAATTCCACGGACAGAGGAACCTGGCAGACTACAACCCATGGTGGCAAAGAGTCAGACATGACTCAGCAATTATCACTTTCACTTTCACGGTGTTCAAAACCGTAAAAGCAGAAAGTAAAATGGTGATTGCCAAGGGCTGATGGAGGGGGAAATGGGGAGTTGTTGTTTAATAGATACGGGGTTTCGGTTTTCCAAGATGAAAAGAGTTTTGGGAATGAATGGTGCCAGTGGTTGCGCAATGCCAAGGTATTCAAGACCGCTGAAGCATATACATTTACAAATGGTTAAAGGGTAACGTTTACGCTATGTGCATTTTAACAGAGTTTAAGTTTAACACAAAAAAAGGAAGGAAGACAGATCTAAGAATGTTTAACTGCAGGATATCTCAGATCCTTTTTCATGCCCAGCTGCAATATGATTTCAAATGAGAGGGTGTAAAACACATTTTCCCCAAACAGAATATACTTTAGAAGTTGCTCACATGAACCACCTTTTGTTCCTTGATCTTTTCCTACCCCCTTTCCAGATACATCTTTTGAATGTCCGAGGAGTGTTATTTCTTATAAAACATGACAATTCAAAATCTTCCGTGGGGAGTGGACAAGGTTGATTCATGAATGTTGGTTGTTGCTGTTCAGTCGCTAAGTCACGCCCGGCTCTTTGCAACTGACGGAGATTGCCTGTTCCTTCTCCAGTGGCTCTTCCAGACCTAGGGATTAAACCTGTGTCTCCTGCATCGGCAGTTAGATTCGTTACCACTGAACCATCAGGGAAGCCCCTGGTTCATAAATATGGGGGCTTAATATTGTCCACAAGTTGGACATCTGAAGAGGAGAAGAAGGAAGCATCGTACAGCGTTTCTCAAGGAAAAGTGGATATAGGGGAGTAATTTCTGCATGGAATAGCCCCTGGCAGCTGTGAATTTAGGTGCCACGTAGCTGCACGGTTTAGGCAGGGACCACCCAGAGTCAGTCCCCAGGCCTCACAAGACGCTTGCTCCTGGATACATTTCTTCAGTTTCCACATCCCCTCGCCTCAGAGACTCAGCCCTACAGTGAATCACTTTCATTAAAGAGGAACAAATTTGGGGGAAATGGCATGAGTTAAGCATTGAGGAAAACACACCAACTCTCCCACAATGGTTTTATCATTTACCTCTGCCTTTTTCGTTGTTGTTGTCCTATAGGTCCACCCATAGCAAAAGAAGCATCAGCCATGTCCCTTGTGACACTTGAGGCTGCTGGCCTTTGATTCACCAGACTTCCAGTCTTAAGAGAAGTAGAGCGTCTGACTCAGGGGAGGGCAGGGGCTGAGAGACAAGCTTTGGGATTAAACTAAGATGTTGGAGTATCCCTGTGTGTGCCCTTAGTCTTAAAACACGGTGTACTTTTGGACATATATCTAGTTATAAGGAACCTGTCTATCATGAATTTTATAAACATGGGGATAAATTCTTTAAAATTCAAATGGGGACGCATCATCTAGCTAAAAGATGTTGTTTTGGGTTTTTTCAGCCATGCCACACAGCACACAGGATTTTCGTTCCCCAACCAGGGTTTGAAGCTTTGGGAGTGCAGAGTCTTAACTACTGGACCATCAGGGAAGTTCCAAAGATTTTGTAAGTGTGTGTGTGTATGCGTGTGCATGTGAAGTCAATTAATCTTTATGAGCTATAGGTTAATCCCATTTAGTTAGTCAGTAATGGAAATCTTTTATTAGAGAAAATAGAATTTTCTGAAGTCACAACTGTACCAGGAGAGCTGGCTCAGAGGTCAACACCCATGACCCCATGTGGCACTTAGATTGCAGATCTATCCTGAAGGATGTTTTTGATTCATTTATTATTCTTAATGATCTGATCTTTTATAATTCTCTTGTGAATCTGGACATAGTTCACTCTGCTAGTTATTTTTTTTAAAGCTGTTATCACTCAATGAACATCAGTGAATGAAGTTGCAAGATAGGGTGTTTTTTTTTTTTTTTTTTTAAATCTCCTTCAAAATTGTAGTTTTCCCACCTGGAGATGCTGTTTACAACCCTCTAGGGTGTGAATATGTTTCAGAGTCATGGGACTCCTTGTTGACCCAAGCATTCCAAATTTGTGTGTCATACAGGAGTGGAGAACGGATCCAAGTCTGAAAGCCACATCTCTGAGTTTCCTGGGTTGTTTAATAAAATATTAAATTAGCATCGACCCTGTCTGTTTCTGTTGGATTTTAGACAATCATGTGGGCATAAATGCTGGTCCAGGAGGGATAGGAGATTGGACGCTGTGGAACCCTCCCTACCAGGTCCCCATATCTGAGTCAGAGCTGCTTTGCAATTGGAAAACAACAGGGCAGTTGGACCTGATTAAATATGAGAAAGTTTGCAAAGCAGTGTTGATCACCCACTCTACATCTTCCCTGTTACCTTATACAGGGGAAAACTTGGGCTATAATCCCTAAAAAAAAAAAAAAATTCAGCATCTCAAGAAATTTTAGCTTTCTGGAGCTTTAAAATTTTCACGTCATTAAGGGAAAATAAAACATCCATCGTGGCTTATTGGTGAAGAATCCACCTGTCAATGCAGGAGACGTGAGTTTGATCCTTGGGTCAGGAAGATCTCCTGGAGAAGGAAATGGCAACCCACTCCAATACTATTGTCTGGGAAATCCTATGGACAGAGGAGCCTGGTGGGCTACAGTCCATGGGGTCGAAAAAGAATTGGACATGACTTAACAACTAAACAACACAAGGGAAAATACCAAATGAATTTCTACCATACCCCTTCCTAAATCCATAACAAAATGTTTATCAGTAAGTTTCTGAAGGACCAAAGCTTATTCCAAAAATTCTCTTGTAGAGACCAAGACTTATTTCTTATTCAGTGGAGTTCTGGTAAATGTTTAACTGCATAGTAGTTGCAAACTTTCAGGTGCTGCCCCCATTGACTACCTTAGTGATGTGTCATAACTCAGTGTAGAGTTGGGTGGCTGTAAGGCTTCCCTGGTGGCTCAGAGGTTAAAGTGTCTGCCCGCAATGCGGGAGACCTGGGTTCAATCTCTGGATTGGGAAGATCCCCTGGAGAAGGAAATGGCAACCTGCTCCAGTATTCTTGCCTGGAGAATCCCATGGACGGAGGAGCCTGATGGGCCACAGTCCACGGGGTCACAAAAAGTTGAACAAGACTGAGCAACTTCACTTTCACTTTCTTTAGTCACTTAGTCGTGTCCAACTCTTTGCAGCCCCATGGACTGTAGCCTGACAGTCTCCTCTGTCCATGAGATTTCCTAGGCAAGAGTATTGGAGTGGTTTCCATTCCTTTCTCCAGGGGATCTTTCAACCCAGGGATTGATCCTGGGTCTCCTAAATTGCAGGAGGATTCTTTACTGCTGAGCCACCAGGGAAGCCTGCAGAGTTGGGGAGAGATGGGCAAATTCAGCTCTTGCAAGCTAGTAGGAGCTGGTTTCTGCACACTCCTGGACCACGATTCTATTTTGTTGGTTTTTGAAACTGAAGCCATAAGTAAGAAGGAGGGCTGGGGGCATTTGGCTTCCCCAGTGGTTCAAATGGTAAAGAATCTGCCTTCATTGCAGGAGACCTGGCTTCAATCCCTGGGTCGGGAATATTCCCTGGAGGAATGGCAACCTACTCCAGTATTCCTGCCTGGAGAATTGTATGGACACAGAAGCCTGGTGGGCTACAGTTCATGGGATCATAAAAAGTTGGACATGACTGAGAAGCTAACACACACGCGCAATCCACTGGTTTCTAAATGTTGGTGTGAAACATTATCACTTAAAGTATAGAGGTTGATACAGATTTCTGGGGCTGAGACCAGAGCATCTGTATATTTAGCAAGTTTCCCAGGTGATCCTGATATTGCAGTCTGAGCTCTGGTTCCTATATTCATTCCTACATAAGGCCAGTCTTATATATGTAGTACTGCCATTCCTGATCAAGAACTCTACATTTTCATGAGATATGTTTTCTACCGTGAAATTCACTAAGATGTTATTAAAATAGACTAAATTCACTAAGATGTAATGAAAATAGATTCTAATGTTCAGAATGAATAACGATCCTCCTATTCACTTTGATATAATAAACTATATTCAGCTCATTACTTTTCATTATCTAGAATGTTAAATATGTTATGGAAAGCCAAATTCCATATATTTTAGAAATTAGATGAAATCTTTATGGAGCACATAAATATGGTCATCCTCGAGTTGTGAAAAATCTTTGCATCAGACATTTTCTTTGTAAAAGTGATTTATACGGCAGGTATCTTTGCTCACCATCAATTTTCTTCCAACAGGATCATGTCGAGTTTGCAGTGAATATAATGATTTTTTTGTGACAAAAAAATCACATAAACACACAAAATTCCTCCAGAAAATGTTTGGGTGACTTTTCAGAAGGCTTTGTAGGGTTATTTTATTCCCTGTCAGGAATGAATGAATGCATCATTGCTTCAGAGGTTATCTTTCTCCAAAGACTGCATTCACTCCACAAACATCTACCAAGCCATTTTCTTTACTCTAAAGGCATCTACAATCTAATTGGGGTCAAGAATTCTTTCTGTTAACAATTAGAGAAGAGCAGCGAAGGTATTTGAAACCATGGCTGGTATCGATTGCTGTGTGTACGTTCCAGGTTGTGTGTGGGGAGTGACAGACACGTAAATAATCACCGCTGAGCATGACACATACTGGCAGACAGTGACTAACGTTTCCCTGATGAGTCAGGACAACATTACAAAGGGAGTGGCACATGATCTGGGTCTTCAGGATAATTCAGAGTAGGGATGGTGGAATCAAGGAGGACATTTCAGGCTTCAGAGGAATGAAACTCAGGCACCAGGCTCAACAGCAGATACTTTCAAACGTGGAGCTTTGCTGGGCACTTGGGGGAAGGAGAGTAACTAAGTGATGAAGAAAGTGATTTAAAGCCATTGTACTAATAGGACTGAAGCCTACCAAACTCCTCTATGCATGGAATTCTCCAGGCTAGAATACCAGAATGGGTAGCCATTCCCTTCTCCAGAGGAACTTACCCATCCAGGGATTGAACCCTCTTCTCCTGCACTGCGTCTGAGCCACCAGGGACCTCAAAGTATTCATGTGCCATTTGGATGCCTAAGATTTGTGAGTATTAGAGAAGGAAACGGAAGAAACACAAGCAAATGCCATGGGGTGCATTGCAGATATTAAGGAGTTGGGGGGGTGGCTGGAAATAAGTGACAGAGATGTGGGCTGTGGTATTGAGCCAAGTCTTTCTGGATTGAGGGTATTCTGCCAAGAGGAAGTGCATTTACACAACCAACACACAACAAGCCAACAGAGGTGGGAGAACAGACCGTATGAGTGTGCTCAGTCGTGTCCAACTCTTTGCGACCCCATGGACTGTAGCCCGCCAGGCTCCCCTGTCTGTGGGATGTCCCAGGTAAGAATACTGGAGTGCGTTGCCATTTCCCCCTCCAGGAGATCTTTCTAACCAGGGATCAAACCCGCATCTCCTGCACTGTAGGCAGATTCTTTACCGCTGAGCCGCCAGAGAAGCCCCACTGTATGGGTGGCAGGAAGAAAATTAGTGTGAGGAGAATAGAGAAACCTGATGAGCCAGGTGGAGGCTGGGAGGAGGGTATGATGGGAAACATGTAATTCAGAATCCTGGCTTGGCTTAGGACTAGGCAAGGATTTGGGGGAAAAGGGAAAAAATCCTTATCTTTTCAGATCCTCAGTTTCTTTAACTATAGAATGGGTTGAATAAAACCTACCTCACAGGCATATAAGGCTCAAATGGGGCAATTTATGTGGAAAAGTTCTGTGAACTGATGTGTACTATTAATATAAATGTGGAGTATTAATGGATGGTATTCTTGAACACTGGTTCCTTGATTCAAAGCCACAGCCTATGCTTTCATATTTAGGCTTTCATAAATGGCATTTTTCAGCATGAGGATATATGCTGTGTACCAAATTTAGATCTTCCCACCAAGGGCCGACCTCAGAACCGAAACATTTCTAGTTAAATAGCCTATATATGTTTAAAAAAGCAAAATCCAGTTTCTTTTATTATACCTTAAATGATAAACTCAACAACTTTTATGCTTTAAATTCTTAAAACAATATTAAAATAATTAATGGTTAGCATTTTAGTGATTTTAGCATGCCTGAGTTTTCTTAAGTGGGTCACAATCCTAAAGACAAAGAAAATAGAAGAACTTGCTTTATTTAAACTGAAAAGTATTCATTGCTGATCTGATTAATGGCTGTTCTTTTGGGAAGCATTGTTTGGAAATGAAAACAAGGCTTCTGACCTTAAAGTGTCCATGGATGATCTGATTTTCTCATCAAGTGAAACACTAGAGGTTCAAATAACTGAGCATGATTTTAGGTGTAATGTACCCTCAAAATTCAACTGGCCATTCTCCCATCTGGCCACCTAGCTATGCCTGCTAAAGTTATATAAATATGGTAGACAGTATTTTAAACATTCTTTTATTTAGCAGAGAGTGATATTTTAAAAAGAAATTTACATTTACAAATACAGTTTCCTTTAAACTTGCACAAAAGGAGAATTTTCAAAATATGTTTCAGTTATTTTTTTCTCATTTGGAGAAGGACAGTCTTTCTCATAATATAACATCAGATCATCCCTCCAGTCACACATCTTGAAGTTTTCACTGTTTTTGAGAAGGACACCAAAACTGACGCTGTTATCTTGTTCTATAGAGCTTCTTTCTCAGCTCAGCTCTGGGGCCCCTGTGTCTATTTTTGGGTCTAACATCTGTTCAGCTCATGCACTGATCTTCACTTTTCTAATTGCGCTTCACTGCTTTTCTTGGTAGAACCACCCATTTGGATGTGCTCAATGACATACTACTGAATTCCTCACCATCACAGGTCTCCCCCAACCCCAACACATCTGGAATAAAAATGAACTCGAAAACGTAAGAGCAAATTACATTTCCACGTCTAATGAAGGAAAAGAGATAGTAGATGGCTACCACTTTTCATTAGAAACTGTTCAAAATTCTTCTCACATATGGCTCAAATCCTTCATATTTTCAGGTACACTGTACTTATTCCCCTAAAAAGAGGAAAACACCTTTCTTTTGCTCACATTAAAGGTGTAACAAGAACAGGGTGGCTCAGCTTATAGGGTAAACTCTAGAAAATAAAAATAGGGTATGGGAGCATTCCAATCTCTGATTGTTAGAATGGACAAGTTGAGTTTAAATGCTGCCAAAATGATTTGAAGAAAAGTGACGAATTAATATAAACCAGCATCATGAAATGTTATATTCCCCAATTCTTTGGTTGAATCTGATTATTGTTGCTCTGGTGAGAGATTGCAATGATATTATTTTATGGATATAAAATAGCACATGGGAGATTAAAGATAGTGTTGCCGAAACTCCACCTCTGTTCACTGGTGTGGAATAGAAACATAGAGACAGAGTTTGGGCTGCAGTAGAAAAGAGTAGCTTTTACTGCTTTGCCAGTCGAAGGGGGCCACACTGGGCTAATGCTTTCAAGACTGTGTGAACCGACCCTGGATGGGGTAGTGAGGAGTTTTAATAGTGTTCAGGGAGGAGGGTGTGATCAACTCATGGACAATTCTTGGATTGGTTGGCACCAAGGTACAGTTTCAAGCATCATCAATTTTCTGGTTTCAAACAGTCTAGGATCTATGTTCTTGTAGTCAGCAGTTTTCAGCTGGAGGGGGATCTGGTGTAATCAATCGTCAGCCCAGGACTGATGCTCGGGGCTGGTGCACCGGGATGACCCAGGGGGAGGGAATCGGGAGGGAAGAGGGAGGGGGGTTCTGGAGGGGGAGCATATGTATACCCATGGCGGATTCATGTCATTGTAAGGCAAAACCAACACAATAAAGAAAATTAAAAAAAAAAAAAAAACTCAGGAATGTGTGTTGGGCCTTTATCTGTATCTTTCAGGGAACTGGGAGTTCAGTGATTCTGCTATGTAGCAGAATTATAGTCTAAATGGTTACCAGTTCCCTAGTCCAACAGCTATTCTTTTCTACACTTTCATATTTCCCAATCTTTAACTCTTGAGTCAGCATTTTACTTCAAAATAAAGGACATGGGAGCTGGTGCACAGTTTCAATGGCCACAGGTACTCTGTGACTCCTCCCACTGAGAAGCAAAGGCTGGCCTCTGAGACTCATGGCATGTGGTGGAAGTGACACTCTGGATCCCCAGGCTGTGTCATAAGAAGTCTTGCTGCTTCTGCTTTTGTCTCAGGAGCACTCTCTGCAGCCGTAAGCTGCCCTCTCAGTCCGCTGGGACTGCTGCATGAATCCCAGCAGTGGGTTCTCCAGTTGCCAGTCCAAGGTAAGTCCAGCCTTTCTAGCTACTCTACCAAGTCCTGTAGACCAGACCAGCCCACCTGGTCAATGCCATGTGGAACTATGGATCATTCAGCTAAGGCCTGTCTGACTCTCTTAACCACAAAACTGTGATATAATAAAATGCTTGTTGTCTTTAGCCTAATAAATTACAGAACACACAGAAAGCTACATTCTTTGAGACAGCTGTAGGATTCCTAGGTAGCTCAGTGATTAAGAATCCGCCTGCCAATGCAGGAGACTCAGGAGACATGGGTTCAATCCCTGTGTCAGGAAGATCCCCTGGGGAAGGAAATGGTAACCCACTTCAATATTCTTGCCTGGGAACTCCCATGGACAGAGGAGCCTGGTGGGCTACAGTCCATGGTCCCCTGCACTAGGAGTGCAGAGTCTTAGCCACTGGACCACCAAGGAACTCCAAAACTTCATTTCAAAGTCCAAAACTTTAAAATGATGTGCAGATGGCACTTTCTTACAATCCAATTTTAAATTTAAGTTGAAGTTTTTATTAAGTTTTTACGGTTTCTGTCAACTTTAAACAGAATATATGTAAGTCAATGAAATGTTTAAGTCAACATAGAAGGTACTATAAAAACTGTATATTTGAAAAAAATTGTTTTAGAGTTTTTTTCCTCTACAAAGTTAAAAGTCCTGGAAAATGGTGGATTATGCATAAACTAGAATGTGCAAAATTTTCTCCGTATATGTATTACATGTCAGTTCAGTTCAGTTCAGTTGCTCAGTTGTCCAACTCTTTGCGACCCCATGAACTGAAGCATGCCAGGCTTCCCTGTCCTTCACCAACTCCCAGAGCTTGCTCAAACTCAAAATTGAGTTGGTGATGCTATCCAACCACCTCATCCTCTGTCGTCCCCTTCTCCTCCTGCCTTCAATCTTTCCCAGCTTCAGGGTCTTTTCCAATGAGTCAATTCTTTGCATGGGGTGGCCAAAGTATTGGAGTTTCAGCTTCGGCATCAGTCCTTCCAATGAATATTCAGGGCTGATTTCCTTTAGGATGGACTGATGTTACATATCTTTAATCAATTTTTGCTTTCTTTAATCCTTTGAAACCACAAAGAGATGTTCCTGATAATGATTACAAAGTGGTTCTTGACTCATTTTGTTCACTATTTATAGAACCCATCATCAGGAGATCTGACAAGGCTGAGGCTGAGTTGCTGGCTGTTGGACAGCTGCACATCCATGTTAGGTGCTGGGTCAGCACTGAGTATTCACAGCTAATGGAAACTACAGGAACCACGTGGGTGATCTAGGGTAGCAGAGAGTCATTGGTGGCAGCTGAGAACTTCACCTGAAACTGGAGGAGTCAGTTTTTATTAGAGAGATGTTCAGGTCTTGAAAGTTAGAGAGGGTCCAGATTTTAATTTCTGTAAGACTTCTCCACAGTGACCTTTTGGTGTTAGCTGAGCCCCTCAAATCATTTTTAATCTGTGCTTCGCATTAATTTTTTGGTTTTTTCTTGTTATCTTGGGACCATTAGTCTATTAAGTTTTAAACAAGCCACTTGAGTGCAGGAAATAGGAGGGGGGGTTCCTTCTATATGTTATCATTCGTATTGCTTGACATATTATTATGTTCAGGTCATTGCTGAAAAAGTGAATCATAAATCATTCTCACACTTCTTGGTCCAGAAATTGCAATGTCTTCCTTGACCCTTTATATTCAAGTTTTGTTTTTTAGTATGAAAAATATATACACATATATGGATATGAAGGCTTCTTATATGCAGTCTTTAGCTACCCAAGAATGCTATGAACAGAATAGGCATTCTTATCATTAGTGGCTCCTATTTCCAAAATAACGTTTCTTTTATGATTTGATTTTATAAATTTTCTGTCCATAAAATTTTCAATCTCTTTGAGTTTATTTATTCCTTTGGAAGAGATGGTATGTACATAGTGCACAGGTTTGAAAGGTATGAAATACAACTGAACGATTGAACTGAGCTGAATATACAACTGAGAGAAGTTGTTTTCTTCCCATTTTGTCCCATAGCTCTTGGTCTCTCATTTCTTTAGCCAGATTTTGAGCATCCTTCTCTTAACCTAGACCATATATTTTGTGTGTGTTGGTAGCTTAGTCACATCAAACTCTTTGCAACCCCATGGACCATATCCCACTAGGCTCCTCTGTCCATGGGATTCTCCAGGCAAGAATGCTGGAGTGGGTTGCCATTCCCTTCTCCAGGGGATCTTCCCCACCTAGGGACTGAACCTGGATCTCCCGCATTGCAGGCAGATTCTTTACCGTCTGACCACCAGTGAAGCCCAGACCAAAAAATCCTGCATGCTGCAGCTAAGACCTGACACAGCACCCCCGCCTCCCCCACCAAAAGAAGCTGAGGTTCTTTTCCAAAAACTCAGAAAAGATTCACATACTGTCATCTCACATGTGTAGATAAAGGATCAGTTCAGTTCAGTTCAGTCGCTCAGTCATGTTCGACTCTTTGCCACCCCATGGACTGCAGCATGCCAGGCTTCCCCGTCCATCACCAACTCCTGGAGCTTCCTCAGACTCATGTCCATCCAGTCGGTGATGCCACTCCACCATCGCATCCTCTGTTGTCCCCTTTTCCTCCTGCCTTCAATCTTTCCCACCATAAAGGATCAGCAATCTGTATTTTATTCTCCCTTTAGTTTACATACAGGGAAGCATTAGCTTTTCTCACTCATTATCATATTTTAGAAATTATCCCATTTTAGTACACATAGAGACGACTTTTTAAAAGACCTGCTAGTATTTTATTGTGTAGGTGGACCATAGTTGACTTAACAAATATTTATTAATGTACATTATGTCGTTTTTAAACATTTTTCTCTTGCAAGCAGTTGCTGTAATCAATACCCTTTTGCATATGTCTTTGTGCTCATGTGAGAGCTTAAGTATAGGATAACTTCCAAGTAATAGAAATATTGAGTCAAAGTAACAAGTGTTTTGCATTTTATTCTATATTCTCAAGTTGACCTCGTAAAGCTGTAATAATAAATACTCAGAGCAGCAGTGCATTTATTTCACATTTCGTCCACATGCAGTGTCTCATCAAACTTTGATTTCTGTTAATTTGATATGTGAAAAAATGCTCTCCTCTTAGAATTTTAAAGTGCAGATTTCTCAGTCTGCTGAAGACTGGTCAAGATTTTTGCCCAATTTTCCATATAATTATTGAGTTTTTCTTCCTGTTTTATTGTTCTTTGGATATTAAGGAAATGACACTTTTTTAGACAACTTTTTCAACTTTTGTTGAAAGCTTTTTCTCAATTTTTATGTTTTCTTTTTTTAATATAGAATTCTCAGTCTTTAGGGGCTTAGGAAATATTACATAATATTGTTTAAAAACTCACCCATGTTTTCTTATAGTACTTTTACAATTATTTCCTCTTTTTAAAGAATTTTAGTGCTAGATTCACCAGGAAATTTTAGAGTGAAAAATGGACCTTCTGTTTTTCCAGAATGTTATCATGAAGTTTAATTGAGTATCATGAGCTCCCCTCCTTCACCATCAAAAAAGATCGAAAACACAAATATGCTAGGACCCTTGAAGCAGATGAAATATGAATAGTCGATAACTTGCCTGAGATGGTAAAAGTATTATGTGAAGACTTGGCTGGACTACAGTACCCAAACACTTGGTCAAACATTATCCTGAGTGTTTCTGTGAGGATATTTTCAAAAGAAATTTAAATAATCTACTCTTTTAAAGTTTTGTTTCCTTATTTCTGGTTGCACTGGATCTTCGTTGCTGTTCATGGGTACCTGGTGCAATCAGTTGTTCAGCTGCAAAGTAGGGATCAGAAATCAAAGCAGCGTATGCCCACCCACCAAAAAAATGGTGTGTTGGGGCCTCTTTGATTAAAAGGCACCAGTACAAATGCAGCCACATGGTACTTCACTAACAATGACTCCTTGACCCAGTGCAGGTGGGGAGTCTTTTCTCATCCTTCTGGGCATGACGTTACTCTATGTTCAGTCGTGTGTGTGTGTGTGTGTGCACGAGCACATGTGTGCGTGTGCTCAGTCACTCAGTCCTGTCTGACTCTTTGCAACTCCATGGACTGTAGCCCACCAGGCTCTTCTATCCATATTCTTGAGTGGGTTGCCATTTCCTACTCCAGAGGATTTTCCTGACCCAGGAATTGAAACGGCATCCCTTGTGTCTCCTGAGACTCCTGCATTGGCAGGCAGATTCTCTACCACTGTGCCATCTGGGAAGTCATTTAGCAAATACATTGAGAGCTGACAAATAATGTCACATGGACACTGTGCTGTGTCTACTTACAAATAAATACTGTATAAAAGTATTTATTTTCATGCCCATTGTCAACTCCAGTTTCCATCACATTGCTGGGTACATAATGGGCCTTTGAGCAAATGAATTCCCATAATTAAATCATCCTACTTAATAACTTGGAGTGAATGTAACTATTGTGACCCAAAGTAAAATAGTCTCATGTTCCTCTTCCCTGAAGTACTGTACCACAATAGACTTTTTACATTTCTATGTCCCCTGTGACCTAGAGTACAGCAGCTAATCACAGGCCTCTTAGTGAAAGAAATATGCTCAGATTATTAGACTTAAATAATCACTATTTTGAATGTCCTTTGATTTTCATTTATTTTATCTTTTTATAGCCTCAGTTCTTTAATCCTGTTTGGGCAGCTCAGTATAAAATATAGAGAGAAACCCATCACTTTCCTGGCTGACTAGTATCATAGACCTAAGAAAGAAATTTAAAACTCTTGTGTTCATATTCCAGCTGTTCTGTTCTAACAACAGATTTCATTTTAATTGTACATTCCTGGAGGAAACAGTCAGCTACATTTGCCGGTCTCACATGGCATACATGTGTTGCTGTTTGAAATCTAACAACTCTCTCTCTTCTGGACAATGCCCAATTATCTTGACCTGATTTAATCAAGCTTGCTAGTGAAAAGTAAATCATTTGCAAAGCATTGCTAGTTCTTTAGTTCTTACATTATCAGCTCCAAATATATGATAATTACTGCAAGAGAACACTTTGATATTCCCTGGATTTTCTCATTCTCACCCCACCCAGTAGACCTAGGCATCCTGGCCAAGCTGTCATACTCCTTCCTCTTAGAAGTTAGAAGTGTGGAAATAAATGAAGACCAACCAAATGAGAAAAGCAAAGGCTATTTATTCAGAGCTTGTTACAGCCAAGGAGCCTCAGCCACCATTACTGGCATTTGGCAGACAATCAAAAGTAGACAGAGGAGTGGAAAAGCTTTAGAGTGGAATAGAAGGATGGTACAGGTATTTCTTGAATAGAGGCTGTTGGCATGGAGATGCTGTAGACAGCTTAACAGAAGCAGGACTTCATATGTAATTGATTAGAGGTACCTATCAACTTCTCTAGTTTGCCCGAAGTTGGAAGTGGGAACAAAAGTTAGAAAAACTCAATTATTAATTAAGTCCTGGCCATTTGGGATTGAATGCTATTGTTCAGCTTTCACCCAGCAGGCTGGCTTCCTGGGCTATTTATCTATAAGGGGCTTGAGTCTACTGTCTATGAGATGTTTACACAGTCCCTTCCTACCCTCGCCCAGGTCAGCAGCTTTCTGTGGATTTCACGGGGGAGTGTGGAGGTCTTTGTAAAACTTGATCTCACCCTGGCATATCAACAACTGGCCTTTGATGATAGCATTCCCGATACTCAAACCATCACCATTCATCAGGGAACGTGTCAAGTTACATCCCTTCACTTTGGAATTTCTATTCCCTTTGAGCTTTCCATTGCTTTGTGAAGACTCCTGTTCCTAAAATTTCTGAGGAGATACCACATTTCAGAGAGTGTTATGAAATTACTGGAGAAGGGGGTGAGATAAACTTGATATTCCAAATATACCTGACTGATGCCATGATCTCTTTGATGAACAATATCTTTGTGATAATAGACAAGTAGACTTTCTTGGAAGTTTCATGGCATTTTGGTTTTGTTTTTTTTTTTGCACTGCACTCCTCATTTTGAACTTATTCTCAACTTTGACCCAAAGAATTTTAAAAGCCTTTTCACATGTATAACTGTTAAGCCCAGACTCATCAATTGTTTATTCGGATTCAAGTTCCTGACCTTACATTTACCCACCCTAAGTGTAAAGTGTGGCCTAAGGGACCTTTTTGGACCATATTCTACCATGCAACATATACTTCCCCTCTCACAGCCTCATGTCACCTCCAATTTCTAAGCATCCCATTGCTTGAAACCATGAGCCAGATGACGCCAAGGAAATCAGTCAGTACCTTCAGCAACCATTGATAAATCGCCTGTGAATACCTTCAGTTATAAACTTACCCAGCCCCAGTCTCCCCGGCATGCCCACTGGATGTTATGTCGAATGGCTCGCTGAATTCCAGAATCACTATACCGTGTCACTACGGTTGTGCTGGTCTAGTAATCCTTGAAGAAAGAGAAAATGCAATAATTTTATATGACATTTTAAATGAACACATCCTGGCTTGGTAATCACCATTTCTTCTTCTGAAGATGGCCTCACGGACCATTCTTTCTAAGACATTAATTTTTACAGTTTTCCTCAAGATTGCTATTAGGAGCAACATAGTCTAATTTCTTTTTGAGGAAAATCAAAACCATATGTGATCATGTGCTTTGAGCATTTCTTCTCGTCCCTATAGTTCTTCAAAAGAAAAAAAAAACACTAACAATGTTTCATGTGTCTTTTTAAAAGTACTCTCAGTATTTTATTTATTTGTTTAGCTGCACCAGGTCTTAGTTACGGCATGCAGGATATTTAGTTGTGGAATATGGGATCAAACCCAGGCCCCCTGCTTTGGGAGTGTAGAGTCATAGCCACTGGTCCATCAGGGAAGTCCTAGTCTCAGTATTTTGAGACATAATTTACCCCAGGAATTCCATTCACAGGCTGCACTGTGTGTTGCTGCTCATCCAGACTGCAGCTGGCTCTGGAAGGTTCCTTGGGTGTTCAGATCGTCCTTGCTAGGAGGTATTGGATGGTATGCTCTCCACCCACTTTCACCCCAGGGTGACCCAGAGCCAATGACTGTCCCCGGGAGGGATACGAAAGACCCAGTCTCACCTTTAGGGGAACATCAGGTTTAATTTAAACTCCAGTGTTCCCTGCTAGATACAGGAAACATGGATTTCATCTGAAACCCCATTCAGCTTCCCTCATCCCCTTACAGATTCCTCTGGAGATCGCTGTAAAGAACTCTGAAGGGCTGGACATTTGTTTTTAACCTGCCACAGTTTCATGGATGCTGGAAGGGGAGAGGAGACTCTTGTTATCAGAGGCGAAAGACAACGTACTACACATTACAAAGAAGTGGCCAGTGTTTTCACCATGGCAATGATTCCCCACCCCCTGTTCTCAGAGGGTCAGAGGCTAGCTGCACAATCATGATACAGGAGAAGCACCCCAAGCTCAGGGATCCTGAAACTTTCTTAGCAGGAAGTGAGCAAACCTGTCCTTTGTTCTGAAGTATTTACTATCTCTGTCTTCCCAGGCTGTTCACGATACAAACACCCTTGAAAAGATAGTCCAGAGAAGAGGCAGCCAGTCCCTCTTATCACAGAACATATAGAAAAGTGAAACACCTAAGGAGACGGTCACCTAATAACACTTATTCTCATTTCTACATCTTCTTGGTGTCTGAAAAAAGTTCCCATGATTACACCACATTGTCATTCCCTTGGATTAACATAACTTGCAAAGGTGAGAACCAAATTGTTCGATTTCCTTTATATGGAACTAATGAAGACTATTATCAATAATATTCCAGGTGTAATATTGATCCCAACTATGTACCCCGAGGTCTCAGCCTCAGTCAGCTGAATAAATCTCATAAACCGTGAGCATCTTCCTTAGAAAGTCACAAGATTTCTCCTTTGGAAGGGTCCACATTGACCCTTCTTTGCTTAAGGCTTTAACACAGATATGCATGATACATTACCAATTGCACAAACTCTGCCTCCGATGGTAAAGAATCTGCCTGCAATGCCGGAGACCGGGGTTTGATCCCTGGGTCGGGAAGATCCCCTGGAGAAGGGAATGGCAATCCACTCCAGTATTCTGGCCTGGAGAATTCCATGGACAGAGGAGCCTGGCAGGCCACAGTCCATGGGATCACAAAGAGTCAGACACGACTGAACAACTAACACTTTCACTTTCACTTTCTGCCTCAGCCCAGAGGAGGAAATCTAGGGCACTTCTATCATCTATAAAGCCCCTGGCCAGTTTGTTGAGACCAATCTGAATGCCTCCAAGGACCAAAGTGATGTTATCAATCCTAACCCTTTAGCTACAGTCAGGGACAAATTTTATCCTGCCTTTTCTAACTGAATGATTCCTGTTGTAGGAACACTTTCAGGTACACATAAGTAATGACTCAGTTTTTCCCTCTGAGAAGCTCCCCTGAGTAACAAGGGGTAATTTTATTTTAGAAAGATCTCTTTAGTTTTCTGAGGGCTATGCAATCAATTCATGATGTCTCCTAAACACTTGGAGATCTCTTACGACTCAACTTAAATCACCATATTTTCTGGGAAGGAAGAATGCTAATATCTGCTTTCCATGCAAATACAATCTTAAGGGCACCCATGGCCCTCCTGGAAAGAAAGTGTTGTTTAATTCATTGTTGGCAATGCCTCTGAAAGTGGCCTCCTGGCAGCCTGGCAGGCCTCAGAGTTCCCAGTCCATTGGAATAATTGAACCTAGTCCTTGCTTTGAAGGGACTGCCTGGCATCAGGCTGGCTATGTTCTGTGTTTTCATCTGAAAGAGAGACTTGATTAATCCTTACTACCTCGTCAGTCATTGAGTTCTGTGTTGTCTATAATAAGGAGAGTAGGCTGAGAATCACAAGACTTCCGTGGGTTGGGCACTTAGTTCTGACAAGATCCCAGTAGCAGGTGGATAGGTTCAAAGGGGTGGACCTAGAGTTCTATCAGAGGGCCAACAAGTCAAAAACACTAAAGGACATCTCCAAGTGGAGGCTTCCATTTTTACTGCCTGTGACTCAAATCATCAAGCTCACTAATTGCAAAGATTTGTAGCTCAAAGGAATCACTAAAGCTGTGAGGTCCCCAGTGTACCAGAATATCTCCATGTGCAATTATTTTGCTATTAAAAGAATCTGCCCTGGCACTTGTGTGTGTTCATAGAACAAGCATGCAAAGCATCCATACTAAGTATACATTCAACTACCACAACAATATTATATATGGAATCACTTCTTTTGCCCTGGAAGAAAATGTTCATCTTTAATATATTACATAATAAACAAACCGACTTTCGCTGTCCAGGGAGACACTATCTCTAGCTTCCAAAGCTCTTTGTTATATAAATGACCTTGAAAAAAAAAAAACAGCTCAGAACAAAGGCAGCTTGTACCTGTGCTCATAAAACATACAGAAAATATGAGAGACCTGTGAAGAAGTACCTCTCAGTGGCATCCTCTTAGTAAATCAATTTATATAAATCTTTGTTTCTAGCTATGTTTCTTTGGAACTCAAGACAGTGAAAGTAAAAAATGTAGAGCTGGAAGTCAAGTTAAAAGCCACAGGGGCTTCCCTGACAGTCCAGTGGTTAAGATTCCACACTTCCAGTGCAAGGGGTGCAGGTTTAATCCCTATCTGGGGGGCTAAGATCCGCATGTTGCATGGCATTGAAACACAGATGTTACCATATGTAAAACTGGATAGCCAGTGGGGATTTGCTGTGTGAAGCAGGGAGCTCAAATCCAGTGTTCTATGACAACCTAGAGATGGGATGGAGTGGGAAGTGGGAGGGAGGTTCAAGAGGGAGGGGACCTATGGCTGATCCATGTTGGTGTACAGCAGAAAACAACACGATATTGTAAAACCATTATCCTCCAATTAAAAATAAATTTAAAAAAGGGGAAAAAAAGATAAATAAAATCCAGAGGCTTCCCTGGTGGCTCAAATGGTAAAGAATGCCTGCAGTGCAGGAGACCCAGGTTCAGTCCTTGGGTCGGGAAGATCTCCTGGAGAAGGCCATGGCAATCCACTCCAGTAGTCTAGCCTGGAGAATTCCATGGACAGAGGAGCCTGGTGGGCTATAGTCCATGGGGTGACAAAGAGTTGGACACAACTGAGTAGCTACACTTTGAAAAATAAAAACCACAATAATAATGACTCTGACTATTACTGTTTTAGTCCATTCTGGCCACTATAAGAAAATACTATAGACTAGGGAACTTATAAGCAATAAAAATTTCTCTCACTGTTCTGGAGGCTGGAAGTCTGAGGGGAGGGTGCCTATGTGGTCAGGGCTGTGTCTTGTGAAGGATTGCTCCCCAGCTCACAAATGGTCATCCTCTCACTGTGTCTTCATAAAACGGGAAGGGGCTTGGGAGCTCTGGGGTCTCTTTCATAAGGGCATTAATCCTATTCATGAAGACCCCACCCTCATGAACTTCCAAAGCCCCCACCTCCTAACACTTTCATGGTGGACACAATAATTTCAACATATGAGTTTGTGGGGTGGGGAACAAGCATTCAGGCCATAGTAATTACTGAATATACCTTATAATTTTTAGATTATTATTTATAGTTGATAACAGTGAGAAGGCATTTTTGATCGCCACTTGTGTTTGGCTCTTTCTTTTTCCTGGTGCTGTAGTTGATAAATTCTAACTGCTGAGAAAAAATGGGTGTTTGCCAAGGGAGCAATGTCAATAGAAACATTTCCAAATGGGAACATGCAGATTAAATATTTAATTAGCACAAATTACTTAAAGGTCTCATATTTTTCTCTCTAGTTCAATTCATTGGTTTTTTTCTTTTTTAATCACAATGCCTCACAGAATCTATTTCTTGCTTTAGACAGTATTACCTGCCTACCAAGAGTCTACATAACTTGGAAGATAAAGAATTCTATGATGTATAAAAGAAAATGAAGATTTGTTAAGAAATGAAGGATGAATGAGTCTTCATAGATATAGATGAAGGCCACAGGGATTTGTATGTGTCTGCATGTTTAATATAGGTAGATATTATATCTGCACATTTAAAAGTAAGCCCCACATGCATCAGGATTTTAATACATATTTTCCAGTTTTGTGCAAGCAATTATTTTCCACCTTTAAACATTTAGCTTACTTTAACTACTTGCATGGTTATTACTGAAAGGAAGCTAATTCTCTTCTTAGAAACTTCAGCTTATTCTCCTCATCATCTCAGCTTTTGCAGCCATCCACTATAGCTTCTTTGCATGAAGGAGAAGCAACATGTCTTTTTTCCAAAAGGAGAACAGAAAAAGAGACATGGCCATCATATTGTATCTCTTAAGTTTCCGTGACTGACATTAATTTACTTTGGAGAGTATTTCTTTCCTGCTTCTTAACATTTTAATGGCTTTCTAGCAAATATTCTTTGACTTGACCTTGATGTTAACTAATCCAAAATTAAATAGACTGAAAAAACACTGCATAGGCCTGAAAGTAAATCAACCTCAAATATAAGGTAATTTTCCCAATGATAATTTTTTGACCCGTTTGAATAGATACCTTTTTTACAGATGTAGATGAAATTGCCAAATTTCAACTTACAATTTTGGTGTGTTTATTTATTTACATATTAATTACATATTAAGTAGTGTTTAACATGTATTATAAACACAGAGACAATTTTATAGCATATATCACAGAAATACTGCTTTTTCTTTCTTTTTCCTGAAAAAATTCATTCAAATGTTTTATCTGTATTTTTTAATTTTTTGATATCAATCTCTGTCATTACTAGAACAATTTTATAGTCATCCAACACAGTGTTCTAGAGTATATCATCTTCTTTTTCCTTTTGGACCCACCATGCAGCATGTGGGATATTAATTCCCTGACCAGGGATCAAACCCACATCCCCGGCATTGGAAGCACAAAGTCTTAACACCCTGGTCCACCAGGGAAGTCCCATAGAGTATGTCATCTTTTTGTCCATGTAATTTTTGGTGATACAGACTCTACATATGATGCTATCCCTGAAAACTATATTCTAAGGTGTATGTACCTCTTTATGTCATATTTATGCATTTATTCAGCAAATATTTGCTGAGCATGACCTGTGGGTTGGGAATGGAGCTAAGCCCTCCCAGGTGCTAGAGATTCAGTAGTAAGTAACCTATGGCATATAAGTTCTGTTAGAGTTTATGTTCTGGTGGAGGAAGACATACAGCAAATATCTATCAGGTGTATTCTGTGAAGTGCTGTGAAGACAAAGGAGAAGAAAATGGAGACTGATGATGGAGCATGAGATGTTTGTAGGATGTCAGAGAAGGCCTCTTTGAGGATTCGATTAACTGTTTATTTTCTTATTTTGAAGCTCTGACAGCTTGGTTTTCCTGACCCTGTAGGGACTATTTCTCTTGGTTAGCCAACTCCTAGAGATAAAAATAGCTTTCTCGTTGCTGTGCATTTCAAATTTAAACCAACTAATGCAGAACCCACACCCTAATCACTTCCTTCACTGGGCTCCCATACCGTGGATCACTATCCAGCTACCCTAGTCACGCCGGGTCCAGGAACCAGACAACTAGTGACAGCCTCCTACATCACACAGTTTATTGCAATTAGTCACACTGACCAATCCTAACCTTGCTTATCCTGCCTTTTCCAGGGAAACCACAGTCTAGGCTGTTGCCCATCATGCCCTGCTTCCATCCTGACTGACCCTGGTATTTCCATGAGTGGTCCAGCCTGGTACAGTGTACCCACTTCTCTGGACAACTATGTACAGTAAACTGTCCTTTCCGTGGCAGTGTTCCCTGGTCTGCTGGCCTTACCATACCTCAAATTATCTATGAATAAATTGCATTTTAAGACAGAAGGTGTGACATCTGAGCAGAGACCTAGGTGAAGTAGGGAGTGAGACGTGAGTCTGTCTGGGGAAAGAACATTCCACACAGAGAGAACTCGTGTGTTCTTGGCCATCTTTGAGGAGCAGGCAATTTGCTGTGTGGCCAGAGCTGGTTGAGCAGAAGACAGAAAGCCAGGAGATAAATCAGAAAGAAGGTCATAATGCATGCAATTAAATGAAAGCAGTGCTAGAGTCTGCATGCCAGTTGTTGTTCAGTCACTAAGCCCTGTCCAACTCTTTATGACCCCATGGATTGCAGCATAGCAGTAGTGTAGTCTGAATGTCCCTGTCTCCCCTAAATTCACAGAAGCCCTAATCTCAGTGTGAGTGTATCTGGAGTTGGGGCCTCCAAGAGGTCAAGAGTGGGGGGCCTCATGATGAGACTGGTGCTCCTACAAGAGTACAAAGGAGAGATGATCTCTATTATATGAAAATACAGTGAGAAGGCATCTGTAAACAAGAACGAGGGACCTCACCACAAAACAAATCTTATTGGTGCCTCTAGAGGCTTGGACTCCCCAGGCTCTAGAATTGGGAGAAATAAATTTCTGTTGTAAGCCACCTGGGCTGTGGTATTGCTGTTACAATGCGAGTGCTAAGTCCCTTCAGTCGTATCTGACTCTTTGCAACCCTATGGTCTGTAGCCTGCCGGGCTCCTCTGTCCTTGGGATTTTCCCAGCAAGAATACTGGAGTGGGTTGCATTTCCTTCTCCAGGGGATCTTCCTGACCCAGGGATCGAACCACATCTCTTAAGTCTCCTGCATTAGCAGGCAGATTCTTTTACTGCTTGCACCACCTGGGAAGCCCTGTAACAGCAGCACGAACTGAGACAGGCAAGCATGTGAGGTTCACCTGAGACCATCAGTAATTGGACTGTCAATGAGGAGAAGCCAAGAAAAGTCCAGGTATTGAATCACTTCTGCAGAGAATTGTCAAAGGCAGAGGCTGGAACAGGCAGATAGTTCAAGTCTCCCATGAGGTAGCTGTCAATACTAAAGGGACCAAAGAATGAGTCCCGTGCATAACTAGAGAGTCTTTCCCTATCATGCTCGCTGACTATAATGGATTATAGTGTTGACTCATTAAAAAAAAAATCTTTATATTTCCTCAAACCAGAGCACTTGAAAATGACCTGCTGGATCATTCTCCTGCCCCAGCTATTATTTTGCATGCTGACTAAAGAAAGCTTCCTTTCCTCTTAGTTTTTCTTCAAGTAGGGAAAAATGTAGGTCACTGGGAAGGGAGTAGGTCAAAACAGCATAATCTTTGGCCAGGATGGATGCATACATGTTGAAATGCAATATTTATTGTGCATGTGGTGGGTGCAATTAGTATGCATGTGGTGGTTACAAATTAATTAGAAAGTCTTTCTTGCATATATTATCACTGCTCCAGCCCTCAGGAAGGCTCAGAAGTAGGAGGCGATATTCACCTCAAAGAGGAGTTGTCAAGATAAGCGCAGATGAAACAACCGATACATAATTAGAAGCACAAAATTTTGTGGTATTGATTCCAACATTTTTATTAACTCAGAGGAGAAGAGATAAGAAGTGTAGGCAGAACGAATGAAAAGCTTGATTCTTCATTTTGATTTTGACCTCAAAGAGAGCAGGATGGTAGAGGAAGCTGCAAGAAGGGAGAAAACCATGAAAGCAAAAGAGGACATAGAGTGTGTCTGGACACACAATCCCAAAAAAGAGAAAGATGTAGAGAATATATATATGGTGGTGGTGGTTTAGTTGCTGAGTCATGTCCGACTCCTTCGATCCCATGGACTGTAGCCTGCCAGGCTCCTCTGTCCATGGGATTCTCTAAGCAAGAATACTGGAGTGGGTTGCCATTTCCTTCTCCAGGGGATCTTCCCAACCCAGGGATCAAACCTCCGTCTCCTGCATTGCAGGCAGATTCTTTACCTACTGAGCTACAAGGGAAGCCCGAATATATATATATATATATATATATATATATATATATATAGTTTGGCTCTTGAAAACAAGATAAATGAGAATTTCTCATAGAGTCCGGAAGAACATTGGTAGATTCCAGGTGCCAGGAGGGAGGGGTGGGGAAGGGAGACGAGGACTTAATGTTTAATGGGGACTGAGTTGTAGTTTAAGAAAGTCAAAAATTCAGCAGATGGATGATGATAAGGGTTCCACAACAATGTGAATATACTTAGTGCCACTGAATGGTACAGTTAAATATGGCTAAAATAATCAGTTTTATATCATGTGACTTTTACCACAGTTCAAAAGAATTATAAGAAGTTAATGATAACTAGAGAAAATGGAGTCATATTGGGGTCATTGTTTAAACAAAGAAGTGACATGAGGTAATATATGATGAGAGTTTTTCTGTTGGATTTAAACTGAATGGTTCAAGGATAAAATAGCCAAGGTTATGGATGATAGAGTAAGGCAGATTAATTTCCATACTAAAATACCACAAAGGATGTGATTTAAAATAATACTAGCATACTGTTTAAGGGTTCTGGAAGCAAGAAGTCCAAAATTAAGTTGTTGGTAGAGATTTGCCTCCCTCAAGGTGTTGGAGACCTGAGGGAGAATCTTTCTAGGACTCGCTCCTGGTTCTGGCAGCTACCAGCAATCTTGGGCACGTCTAGGCTTAAAGTCACATCTCCCCAATGCCTGCCTCCTTAGACACATGGTATTCCCTTCCTGTCTGGACCCAAATTTCCCTTTTCTTACAAGGTCACCTGTCATGGGGAGTTAGAGACCACCTTGATCTACTGTAATCTCATTTTAACTTGATTCCACCTGTATGGATAGATCCTATTTCCAAATAAGGTCATGTTCACAGGTACCAGGAGTTAGAAACAGAATATACCTATTTGGAGGCTAAGTTGCTTCAGATGTGTCTGACTCTTTGTGACCCTATGGACTGTAAACCACCAGGCTTCTCTGTCCGTGGAATTTTCCAGGCAAGAATACTGGAGTGTGTTGCCATTTCCTTCTCCAATCTATCTGGGGGACACAAAGCCACAAGATGAGTATTTGGTACTACTTAGCAGGTGGTGTGGACTGAATTGTGTCCCCTCCAAATTCAACTGCTGAAGTCCTAATCCCTAGGGTAATAGTACTGGGAAATGAGGTCTTTGGACAGTAATCAGGTTTAAGTGAGGTCGTGAGAGTGGGGCCATCGTGATGGAGTTTGGGCCCTTGTGGCTCAGTGGTAAAGAGTCCACCTGTTAATGCAGGAGACTTAGGTTTCATCTCTGGGTCAGGAAGATCCCCTGGGCAAGGAGATGGCAACCCACTCCAGTATTCTTGCCTGGAAAATCCCATGGACAGAGGAGCCTGGTGGGCTACAGTCCTTGGGGTCACAAAGAGTCAGGCATGACTTAGCAACTGAGCATGCAAAGAAGAGATACCAAAGAGCTTGCTCACTGTCTTTCTCCATCGTGGGAGGACACAGCAAGAAGGCAGTCACTGGCCAGCCAGAAAGGGGGCCTCATCAAGAAACTAAACTGGCCAGCACCTTAATCTTGGACCCACCAGCCTCCAGAACTGTAAGAACTAAAGTGCTTTTGAAGGCACCCAGTCTCTGGTATTTTTGTTATGGCATCTCGAGCTCACTAAGGCAACAGGTGATTCATTCATTGGTAATTACCAGTGCCCCCTTCAGTGCTAGGAATTGGATGGCACGGACCAGGGTATTGCAGTTGATTCGTTAATGCATTTAAACACCTATGTATATGTATGAATATTTATCCTCTATCTTATTCCTGGAAGGACTTTGGTATCTATTTTGATTGTAATAGGAGGAGTGGAAAATCAAGTAGAAATGTGATAGTTTAATTTGTGATGATAATAATGTGAAAATAAGAATTGCAAAACAATACTTTCAACTCCAAGACAAGAAGGTAGAAGAAATGGGAGATTTACTGACAACATAAAAAATACCCAAATTAAATTAAAACATAAAAAACATGATTAGACCAATTAGCATAGAAGAGATTGAAAAGGTGATTAAAGGACATTCATTAATAAGGCTCCAGAACCAGATGGTCTCACAGCTGAATTTTATCTAATCATTAAAAAAGCAGATGATTCTATCATTTATGACACTATTTTCTAAGATAGAAAACTCAATAATTCCTTTCATAAATCCAGCTCATTTCATATCAAAATTTTATAGCAATAGTACATAACAGAAAGCTACACACAATCATCAATACTAAATATAGGTGAAAAAATTATAACTAAAATACTGGCAAATAAAATCCAAAGGACTAATATACTATGACTAAGTAGAAATATATTCTAAGAATGCAAGGCTTATTTTTATTATCAGGCAATCTGTCAACGCAATTCAATCCATTAAAGTGAAAAGAAAAGGCATTTAATTAGATTAATAGATGCTAAGAAATATTTAATAAAGTAGAGAAGATATTCTTAATTAAAAAACTCTAGGCTATATAAGAATGAATAAATACCATTTAGGAAAGGCAAACTACAAATTTTACTCCAAATGGCCCAATGGTAAAATCAGGGCCCAGGCAAGAATGCCTGCTATTATTACCACCCTATAAAACAACAGTATTTTAGAGATGGGGCTTCCCAGGTGGTGCTTGTGGTAAAGAACCCCTTTGCCAATGCAAGAGATTTAAGAGACTCAGGTTTGATCCCTGGGTTGAGAAGATCCCATGGAGGAGGGCATGGCAACCCACTTCAGTATTCTTGCCTGGGAAAGCCCATGGACAGAGGAGCCTGGAAGGCTACAGTTCATGGGGTTGCAAAGAGTTGGACACGACTGAAGTGACTTAGCATCACACATAAAGCAGTATTTTAGAGATGTGTATAGATAGACTTCTGAAATGGCCTCCAGGGTTCTCTGCCTCCTAGAGTTCATGGCACTTTACAATCAATCTCTTCCTCTTGAGAGTTGGCTGTTCCTACAAACTTTTGAATGAGTAGAATATGGCAAAGATGGTGGGCTATTACTGTCCAGATTAGGTTACAATGATGGTGGCTTCTGTCTTGCTAGCACTCTCCTACTCTTTCTGGCTCTTGCTTCTTCTGATGAAGCAAGCTTCCACATGGGGAGCTACCCTGTGAAGAGCCTCATGCAACAAGGATATGCATATGGTGAAGTTTTGGTGGGGCCAATACTGTGACTTTGGACTGTTTGGACTATAGTATGAGGGCAGAGCATTGGGGTATGTAGTAACTTATAAGGGGCTGGCATTTAATTTCTTCACACCCAAGAGGCTTAAGTTGAGGCTGCACAGTATTTTGGCATTTGACTTTTCATTGCAGTTTCTGGTGATTTCATCCCCAGGCAAGTGGAAATGTCTAACCAGGTACTTGTGCATGCATGCTTAGTTGCTCAATCGTGTCCAACTCTTTGAGACCCCATGGACTGTAGCCCTCCAGGCTCCTCTATCCATGGAATTTCCTAGGCAAGATTACTGGAGTGGGTTGCCATGCCCTCCTCCAGGGGATCTTCCCCATCCAAGGATCAAACCCATGTCTCCTATATTGCAGGAGCTCTTTACTGCTGAGCCAACGGGTATATCAGATACCTTTGAGTATCTAATATAGCCTTCTATCAAACTAAGTTCTAGGCCCGGAAAACAATTTCCTGCTCTAGGGACTGTGGTTTGACATATTTTCTAAATTTGGTGGGTGTAAGATCCTATTAAATTATGCTGTTGTTGAGTTGCTCAGTTGTCTCCAACTCTCTGTGACCCCATGCACTGTAGCCCACCAGGCTCCTCTGTGCATGGAATTTCCCACTGGAGTGGGTTGCCACTTCCTCTTCCAGGGGATCTTCCTGACCCAGGAATTTAACCCACGTCTTCTGCATTGCAGGCAGATTCAGTGAGCCACTAGGGATGCTCCCTGTAACAGGCTTCCTACTGTACTTCCTATTAATTCTTTGGAGTCTATTTTTAAAAATGAAGGCTATGAGACCCTTGATGTTGTCATTTCTGAGGCCCTGAAGAACCTACACACAGTCCAGTTCGAGAAAGCCCAGGCTACAGCTGCCAAGTCTCAACTCTACTGAGATATGCAGAATTTTATATGCTGGACTAAGCAAAATAAAGCATTAGAGAGCACAGTCCTTGGTTGAATTTAACAAGCACTTTGGACTTTAGAATTCTAAGTCCATGGGGTAAGATAATTTAATTCTGGTCTCTAAAGCTCAGTAAATTTTTGAACATCAAACTGCAATGAGATTTGTCATTAAATTCTCCTTGGAAAGTTGAAATTAAAAGAAGGGTTTATATTAAAATCTGGAGTACCTAAATGGCTATGTGTTGAATTGTGTCCCCCCTAGATTCACATGTTGAATCCTAACTACCAGAACCTCAGAATGTGGCTGTATTTGAACACAGGGCCTTAAAGAGGTAACATAGTTCATGAGGTCATTAGGGTGGGCCCTAGTCCAATCTGACTGGTGTCCTTATAGAAAGAAGAGATTACAACACAGTCAGGTCCAGAGGGAAAGCCATGTGAAGGCAGGAGGAGGTAACCATCTGTAACTCAAGGTGACAGAACTCAGAAGAAATCAACCTTGCTATCGACTGAGACACACAGCCTAGGAGTTGAGAAATAAGTTTTATTTGGCAGACTTCCTAAAGACTTCAAGCCCAGAAGACAGCTTCTCAGATAGCTCTGAGGGACTGCTACTGAAGAGGTAAAGGAGACGCCAGGACATAAGTGTTTTCACAACAAAGACCAGGTAGTCAGAACATCAATAGATGGCTTGTAATTAAAGAAAACCAGATGTTTCCTGTTAATTAATTTTGCGCTTTTCCATGTATGGCAAGGGACTTCCCTGGTGGCTCAGTGGTAAAGAATCTGCCTGCCAGTACAGGAGATCCCTGGATCAGGAAGATCCCCCGGAGAAGGAAACAGCACCCCACTGCAGTATTCTTGCCTAGAGAATTCCATGCACAGAGGAGCCTGGTGGGCTACAGCCCACGGGGTCTCCACAGAGTTGGGCACAACTTAGTGGCTAAACAACAACAAAATTTGAAGAATTGAGTTGGGCATAGATATAAAAGGACTACCCCAGGGAACTACTCTTTTGACTGAGTGGGAAGTGTTTTGAAATTCCAGGATTTGGCTAGCTGACATAATTCAGTTCTCCAACTAACCTATGTTCTCCCAACTTCATTTCAGTTATAAAGAAGGTATTTTGATTTCCCACCTGCCTGACTTTTTATTACTGAATTTCTTCAGAATAGGATGTGGAATAAAAATGCCCACTCAAAAACACCAACAAATGATTCTATGTGTTGAAATTTTCCATCCTAAAAAGTGCATTTTTTGAAAGTGGAGGATTGCTATTATTCTTGGAAACTGGATGGATGCTTCCTGCGTCATCCGACTCTAAGGGTGTCAAAAGATTAAAGACAGAATCAGTGGCTGACTTCCTCTTTCTGTTGTAGGCTACCCTGTAACTAGGGAGAGCCCAATTTTTGCAACATATATTTAATGTTAAATGCTTGGTTCAATGGCAGGTCCAATTTGATGTTAACGACAGTGCACACGGGTTCCTTGTTCTGCACATCCTCACCAACACCTGTTGGCAGTGTGAGATCTTACTGCTGGAATATGCAACCTCACTTTGGCTGGTTCTAAGGCAAATGAGCATCATTTTTGCAGCAGTATCTTAGAGGGAGCAGGTGCTACATTATTTTTGAATGAGAAAACTCTCTGGTCTTTCCTAAGATGTTCTTCTCCTCCCTTCTAAAATCAGAGGGGAAACTCTGACTCAGAAGTACCCACACAATTTCTGCAAACCTTTAAGATTCAGCATTCATGATTTGCCTGTCTCCCCACTTCCTGTTTTCCATTCTTTTCCCCACCTCTGCCTTCTGTCTATTGTAGCTGAGGATGAATCTGGATAAGAAGAGAAAATTTTAAAACCCAATTTCTTGCCTGCAGGTCTAACTCTCACAAATATTAATGAAAAGCTTTGAGGTTTTTCTCCATCAAGGAGCCAGTTATCGCCTCCTGTTGGCCTTTATTTTCTTCCTATTCCCGTCCCACCATCAAGAAACCAGTATCTTGGGGCTTATCTGGTGGTCCAGTAGTTAAGAATCTGCTTTCTAATGTGAGGGACCTGGGTTCAAGCCCTGGTTGGGAGAACTAAGATCCCATGAGCTGTGGGGCACAAAGAGCCCACATGCCCCAACCAAGACTTGATGCAGCTGAAAACAAATAAAGAAAAGAAAAGAAAAAAGAAACCAGCACCCTACCTCCAGAAGATGTTTTCTCCTAAGATGCCACTGAGAGAGAGCCCCACTATTTTCACATTTTAAACTAGAGCCTTCTTTAGCCACAGTTATTGTCATGATACAGGTGTCTGCCCAATAAAACTTGGTGAATGGAAACTTTTCCCAGGCAAGGCTGGTCTCAGTTTTCATATCATAGCATAAAGGCAACTTTAATATTTTTCTCCATAGAACCAAGCGTGCTCCCAAAACAGATCAAATAGACAAAATAAAAACGAAACGCATATCTCAGAGACCTCAAATAAATGGCAATTTAACTTCAGCACTTTGTAGCTGAAATGGCACTGTGCTGTAACACTTGGAGCCCTTACCATCCAAAGCCCTAAATGCAGAGGGCGATTAAAGCCTTGTGTCCTCTGTTTCTATAGCTTTTTATTTTTAAACCTTGAACCACCCAAAGGTGATTACAGAACCCTCTGGGTCTGCAACTGATTTCTTTATTTGAAATGACAAATTCATCCGTTTTCATAAGTTGGTATGAATAAAACATACAGAATGATATATTACTATCCCAGTACAGTTTAATCATGTTTCTCAGCTATTGTATGAATAATTTAAAAGATTTTTAGTAGATTCTCTTTTTTACTTAAATATTACTAAATATATTATCTGTGATAATCATTGTTCATTAACAGAGGAGGCTAGACTTTTTGGTGGCTCTAAATTCTCTTTTCAATTTCACCTTCTTGTTAATGTCAAGAAGCTTCCACTGAACCATTTTCTACTTGACCCTCCTTATTCCATCTCCCTATGAGTGTCCCTGGGCTCATGCAGACCTGGGTGATATTTTTTTCTTTTTTTTTAAACCATTTTTTTCTTGATTATAATTAATGCACAATGTTGAGTTAGTTTCAGGGATACAAGAAAGCAATTTGATTATATAAATATAGATTTGATTTTGTATGGAGAGATAAATACAGATAATTCTTTTTCAGATTCTTTTCCATTACATGTTATTACAAGGTATTAAGTTCCCTGTGCTATACTGTTAAGTTCTTGCTATTTATTTTGATTTTTGTTGTTTGTTTGTTCTTAATAAATATTTTAAAAGTTTTTATAGTAGATTCTTGTTGGTTATCCATTTTAACAAACCTATATGATTCCCTTTAGATTAGGTACTCCCAACAAAGCATAGAAGGTGAGTTACCCATTCCAAGCACTTCTCTGAATATAAGGATGTGCCTTCAGACTGTCAGAGTCATTGAAACAACCTGTTTAAAAGAGCAAATGTGGGTTATGTTGCATCTGTACATTTAGGTTTTTTCCTGCTGGCTAGCTGAAATAAGTCTCTTTGAAGACAAAAAAAAAAAAAAAAGGAAGTACCACCCTATTTATCAATTCAGTATACGATGTGAAGAACCAGCCCAGACTACTCTATTTTATTAAATGTCCATGGCAGGGAAGAAATGAAAAAGTGCATTGTCAGACAGAGTTCAATTGACATAACAGTGCAGGATTTATACTTGTCCTACTGAAAGAATCTAACTTCAACAGGGAAAAAAGCAGACAAGGGATTCTGGGTATTCATTCTTGGCGTTCTCATTAAACAAGAATTCTCTCACACATGTATCTCTCTTCACAGCAAAACTGAATTTGGAAATGTGCAGGGCAACCATGGCTTCTGGTAAGAACTTGACCCAATCCTGTAAAGTAGAATGAAGCTCTTTCCCCAGGAAGCTATCCGGAATCCTTGGATGAAAATAGAAGTGCAAAGTGCTACTTTTAAATAAGTAAGGATTTTTACTGCTAAAAACAGCATGGGCAAATGGAGGGTTTTGGGTCTCGGAACTGCTGATTCTGCAGACGCGGATGGGGTGTGGAGTGTGGGAGGCACTGGCCCGTGCTCACCTCCTCTCCCTTCCCGTGGGCTCGGCTCAGGCCCCTGAAGTCAAGAATCTTTTGTGGATACTAGGGCCCAATCAATGCCAGTCTTCACTAACTCCACCGCAATGAGCTTCCTTTGCATTTTAAAAAGAAGCTTTATTATTTATTTTATTTAATTTACTTATTGGCTGCACCACGTGAACCACAGGATCCTACTTTCCCAACCAGAGATTGAACCTGTGCCCCTTGCATTGGGAACCCAGAGTCTTGACCACTGGACTGCCAGGGAAGATCCTCCTTTGCATTTTATATCCATCTTTGACCAGTCATCATTGAACTGACCCTTGGTTTTATACTACAGCACTCTCAATTAAACATCCTTTTATCTAATTCCTCTGCATTTTTTCTCAAGGAGGTGTAGTTTCAGTGGGAAACAGGCACAAAGGCATGACAAATTTGGCATCAATGGTATAGGAAGCAGTAAGCTATGTCATGAAATAATCTCCCCAGAGAGAGACCATTCATTATTATGCCTTTGCCCCTTTTTATTTTCATATACCCCTCCTAAGGAGAGATTTTCAACTCAAATAAATCTGCCGAAGTTATAAATTTAAGAACTTTGAAAGTTTTGTTACCCATGGATCCAAAAAGAAAAACAAAAATGATGTAATGAGATTTCACTGCCTCTGAAAATTATCACATGTTCACAGTTTATTTATAAAGTGTTATTTATACGTGTTTGTCTCACACATAATCATGAGTGGCACGTCACTGAAATAAGTCTTAATTAATATTAACAATACTAAGGGAAACAGACACCTTTTCAAAGTCTTTCCCAGAAATCTTAATAAACAATAACATTTTGTAGAAATCAGGTGATTTGCCTGTTCTAAAAAGTTCAAAATGTATCTCAAAGAGAATATAGTTTCAGAATCTCAGGAAACGACTTCATCTATATTAGTGTTATCCTAAAAATTATAGAGTTTTAGAATTTTCTCTCTGATCCTGGCTGAGAATGGTTTTAAGTCCTGGAATCAATGTGATAGTTTTTCTTAATTGGAAATTCCAAAGAGAAAGAATTGCTAGCTTGAAGCAGAGCTATCAAAATTACTAAGCTGGATACAAAAGTTAGGTTCAACAGTTTTGAAACCTCTTTAAAATTCCCAAGATGTGACCTCTTTTGGCATATGTGTGTGTGTATATATATATATATATATATATATACTTATATATGTATTTTATTTTTGCAAGGTGCCCAGTTTTCAGAAATGATTTCCTCTTAACATTTACGTAACTCCTTTTATTTGTAAAGGAGAAACTGATAGTGATCTGTAAATTCAGCATCCTACTGTAGGGATTTTTAAAGGTCAAAAGAAAACAGGAATGTTTCTAGCTGATACCCTCTGTAAGTATTTAAACAAATTTATCGGAGGGTGCTTTAAATTTAGTTCAAGGCAAAATTAAGCTGGTTCTAAACAGGTGTAAAGCATCCAAACATTATATTTCTTCCATGTAACTCACCTTTAAAGACAAGTGACAGAGACCGCAGTTGAGATTAATACCTTCAAGTCGTCTTGATTAGTGAGCCTTTACTTTCAAAGGGAAAGAATCTGCCTGCAGTGCAGGAGACCCTAGTTTGATCCCTGGGTTAAGAAGTACCCCTGGAGAAGGGGATGGTTACCCACTGCAGTTTTCTTGCCTGGAGAATTTCACAGAGGAGCTTAGTGGGCTACAGTCCATGGGGTCACAAAGAGTCAAGACTCAACTGGGCGACGAACAGTTTCACTTCCACTTCCAAGGCCCTGCCGATAATGAGTCAATTCTGAAATGCCTTTCTAGTCATCACAGCAAACCGACTGGTGGAAGACCCTGGGTTACTACAGAATCCAGGCTCTCAGGCTGGGTTCAAGCAAGAACTTTCTGATCGCAATGTATCCTAATAGTCTACTTATGGAACTTCATTAGGAGAAGTCACTTTCACTAGGATATACATTCTGTGAAGGGCAAGGACTGACTTACTGTTCAGCATTTTGGTAATACCTGGCAAAGAGGAGACGTCAAATAAGTTTGTTCAATAAACGAATGACTAACCAAAAACCTCTTGAAGACCAGTGTCCTCATTTATCAAACCAAGAAGTGGTCTACATGCTCTCTTTGAGCTCTGCAAATCTTCTAAAAAATAATCATTCTAGTTTTTTTTTCCAAAGAAATCAATGAGTTGCTCTGCCAATTTATGATAATTTGGTTGAATCATTCTTTAAAGAATATTTGACTTACAAGGAAGACAAGAACTTACATAGTCAGAAAGGAAGCCTTAGAAGAAGAAATCTACCTGTGTGGGCAGATCCACCCAGAGACCCTCAGCTCATCCAGCAGCCCATCCCCGACCTCTGGGCTCTGTTGGCAGCTTTGCCTACTGTGATATACAGAGGATGTTCTGGGGGCTCTGCCTACTTTAGGAGACACAGAGGCATCATAGGGTAGAGATCTGGACAGAAAGGCAGAATAAGACTGGCTTCACTCAATTCCGGGCTTCCCAGGTGGTGCTAGTGGTAAAGAAACCCCTTTGCCAATTCAGGAGATGTAAGAGACATGGGTTCGATCCCTGAGTTGGGAAGATCCCCTGGAGGAGGGCATGGCAATCCACTCCAATATTATTGCCTGGAGAAACTCATGGACAGAGGAACCTGGCAGGATATAGTCCACGGGGTTGCAAAAGAGTTGAACCCAACTTGGGGACTAAACCACCATAGGGAACTAGGAAAGAACTCAGAAACAAGGAAACAAAAGCCCACAAACAAAAGATAACAAGCAAAAGTCCCCTGAAAATAGCCAGAAATGGACAGATACAGGAAATTTCAAGTGAAATTTAACTATTGTAAAGCAACTCTACCCAGTTTTAAAAGGTGAGAAGATAAAGCTTGGCCATTTCAACCTAACTCAAAATAGCTCACACGATGTCATCTGAAGCCCATTTTGGACTGCACTGCAGCTCAGCATCTCTTTGTCCAACCTGCCTTCTTCTCTTCCCTTGTACAAGTGTGGACACCAACAACCTGATTCCCTAAACCCTCAAAGATCACCCTGCAACAGTTCTGTATCATTTTTTTTTCCACTATGCACAAGTTCAGAGCTTTTTAATTAAGTCTTCTATAGGTAGTAATTAAAATGTAAAAGCTAAGCAATCTAATATCAAATGTAATTTCCTTTGAGATATACTTTATTCATTAGTATCCATGCAAATTTTCAGGTATATGCATGCACAGTGCCATCTCCATAGAGGTAAGATCTTAGAACTATTAAACTAGTATGTGTATGTTTGAGTAAAAATATGTACAATTTAATTTATATAACTAAATTTTGTGAAATATATACTTGAAATTTTTTTTAAATCAAAGGTGTAGTCTCTTATGGCTCCTATCCTAAGTATGGAACCTGGGATGATAATCTCCCTGTGGCCTTACCCTAGAGACAGCCAGCTATGCCCTGGCATAAACCAGTCTCTGGAGCATTTCCATGTATCCTTCCATCTCATGTCCAAGTTTCTGTTTGATTAAAAAGTGTGAAAAGTTAGTAGCTTTTTCATTCTCTGAAGAGAAGGACTGATGTCAAAGATGAAGGTCCGATACTTTGGCCACCTGATACAAAGCGCTGACTATTAGAAAAGACCCAAAGGCTGGGAAAGATTGAAGGCAGAAGTAGAAGGGGATGACAGAGGATGAGATGGTTGGATGGCTTCATCAGCTCAATGGACTCAAGTTTAAGCAAACTCCAGGAGATAGTGGAGGACAGGGAAGCCTGGCATGCTGCAGTTCATGGGGTCACAAAGAGTCAGGACTGAACAACAACAAAAGGGAAAAGCAGTAAAGGAACACAGGTATAACAAACTTTGTGTGCCTTTCCCAAGAAGGGTAGATCAAACAATGAACTCACAGCTTTCATCTCCATTTCATTCCACAAGAGTGTATACACACGCTAAATTCAGACACACAGGTCAAATCTTCCACTTAATGTGTTTGAAAAACTAGCTGTGCCTTTGCTTAGTCCATACACATTCATCATTAATTCATTATTAAATTGCATTTTCCATTATGTCACAAGGGCTACATAAGGCAATCCCTTTCGATCTGGCCTCATTAAAAATTTGATAAACACGTTTATTAAGACACATTGACAGGGGTGAATTTTTCTTTACAGCAATTTGCTCTGCTGCCAGTTCTGTTTCACTGCTCCTTGAGGACCGAGTATATTATAAACTTCTGCATTTGCTCACAGAGTAAAAAACAGGGTCTTATATACAACACATGACTCAATATAACTTCATTGAATTCAACAAAATTGGTTCAATGGCAAGACTTTTAAGCCAGTGCAATTTTTGTTTGTTTGTCTGTTTTGCCCTTTTTAAAATTGAGGTATAATTAACATATCACATTATATTAGTCTCAGATGTACAACATAGTGGTTTGGAATTTGTATACATTATGAAATGATCACAATATGTCTAATTAACATTAGTCATCATATGTGGTTATAAAACAATTTTTTTCTTGTGATGAGAGCTTTTTTGCTAAGATTTACTCTTAGCAAATTTTGAATAGGAGATACAGTATTAGTAACTATAGTCACCATACTCTACGTTACACGAAGGCGTGCATGCTAAGTCACTTCAGTTGTGTCCGACTCTGTGCTACCCTATGGACTGCAGCCTTCCAGGCTCCTCTGTCCATGGGATTCTCCAGGCAAGAATAGTAGAGTGGGTTGCCATTTCCTCCTCGACAGTATCTTCTCGACCCAGGGATAGAAGCCACGTCTCTTTCATCTACCTGCATTTACTGCTAGGAAGCCCTGAACATTGCATACCCATGACTTATAAATGTACCTGTTTTGAGAAATAAAATTTTATTATGAACTTCCTCTTCAATGACTTTGCAATTGCCTCTGCACTTGGAAGTCTATATTGATGGGAGTACAAAAATATGCTTATGTCTTCTAATCCTGAATTCACAATTATTCCAAGACAGGCCTTATTCCCTTTCCTTATTCCTTATTCCTTTGCCAGGCCTAAGCAAAGAAAGGCTTGCTTTTAGCCAGGGTCCCAAAGAAAACTTGGTCCCAAGGTCCAACCATGCAGAAACATAGAACGTTTCTCTATTAACTTCACAACTATAAAACAGTCATTGTAACATTAATCACAAAATGAAAATTTTGAAACAAGTTTAATACTTTACAACAATGGAAATAGTAAAATAAATTATGGAAGAGAAATTAAAAATCTATGCATGCAGCATCAGAAAATATCAAATGCCTAGAGTAAATCTGAAGAGGTGATCTCTATATGGAAAACTACAAAACATAACTAAGAGAAATTCAAGAAATTCAACTGAACTGAATTCATAGTCACAGATGGGTTAGTTCTTACTATTGCCTAACAGATCTTTAATAATGAGCTTCTGGTGTTAAAAAGAGTTCTCCCAAACTCACTTCAATTTAGCACAAATGCCTGGCTTGGAATTCCAGTTTTGAGAAGCCATGTGCCTTAGGGCGAGCCGTGGTGAGCACGACAGGAACATGATGTTATTTGTAGTGATAACCCACTGCTATCTTGGCCTGAAGGTAGCACTAAAGAGGTGGGCATTGATAATATAACATCCATTTGCTCAGTAAGACACAGCGCTGCTCTAATTAAGGTTATAATTCTTAGAGCAATCTCGGGCTCTGTTGTTTTTTTTTTCTCCTTAAAGTGACAGAAATGGGGAAAGCACAGATTCATCAAATTTCTGCTAATCAGAATTAACTCTTCTGTCTAATTCTTAAGAGAGCATTCATATTATCTGAGGTTTCCTATGAAAAATGGTGGCTGCCTTGTCCTCCTGAAATCGACTGTAAAACTTCTCTTACCTTGCAGAACATTTATATGAATATTTTGTGTCTGCTTTGCTAATGAGTATCTTGTTTTTCTATAAAATTAATGATAAGAAATTGACTGGATAAACTTAATTTTAAAAATTGCAATTCTGGGGGTTTCCCTGGTGGTCTAGTGGTTAAGGGGCTTCTCTGGTGGCTAAGACAGTAAAGAATCTACCTACAGTGCAGGAGGTCTGGGTTTGATTCCTGGGTTGGGACGATCCCCTGGAGGAGGACATGGCAACCCACTCCAGTATTCTTGCCTGGAGAATCCCATGGACAGAGGAGCCTGGCAGGCTGCAGTCCACAGGGTTGCAAAGAGTCAGACATGATTGAAGTGACTTAGCAGGCACACACAGAAAATGAACTGCAGTTTTCTGTCTTTCCTGCCTTTGTGAAACATGTTGACTAAGCAGTAGATGTGTGTAAAATGAATAGAATTACAACAGAAAAAAGTGCCAATAAATTATACTTTGGATACATGATGTCAATAGCAGCCAGCCCCTCTCCCTGAAAAACAAGAATATCAGAAATGAACAATTCCACTTAATAAAATATCTCTTTTGCAACCACAGTAACTGGATACTATGTATGCCCTAGAAACTTGACCTCAATTCTTCCATTATGAGAACATCATATTTAGGGTTTAGAGTGGCTCAAGATCTTCTAAAGTCTTTTCAAGCAAAGGATGCACTTTTTTAGAAAAGCCACATCAAGAGGATGCGTTTTCTTTTTTTTCCCAAATATTTTTATTTATTTGTTTAGCCACACTGAGTCTTAGTTGAGGCATGCAGGATCTTCTAGTGGCAGCATGTGGGATCCAGTTCCCCGACCAGGGATCAAACCCAGGGCCCTTGCATTGGGAGCATGGAGTCTTAGCCACTGGACCACCAGGGAAGTCCATTACTCATGTATTTCTAAACCCAGTCCATCAGGGAAAGAGTGGTCAGTAATCCCGACCAGAAATGTCCAAACACTTGGGTTTGCCGATTTCCTGACCAGCATCCTATGCATTATCTGGCTGCTGATTCTACTTACCTGTCCAAATCATGCCCAAACTATTAGTATGCTTACAAAGCAAATGACAGTTTGATCATTGATCCAAGTGGCTGATCAGGCCCCTTGGGGCAGTGAGCAGTACTTTCTACTGGTGAAGGGCAGACTCCAGAGCGTCCGCTCCATTTTGAAACCGAAATGGGAAATGGGAATGCTGGCTTGGGGTCAGGTGAGCTGGAGCCTCACTCCAGCACTCAGGTGTGCATTCTCTGCTGCCTGGGAATGGCTGTTGTATTTTCTAGAAAGATGGGAATAGTGTTATTTAACCTTCATACACAGATCCACATATGAGAGCCCCACTTCCACACAGAACTTGCTCTTAACTTCATGCATTTTATTTGCACTCTTTTGATCATGTCTCGCACGAGAAAATATATGGACATTTGCTTTTCTGCTGTCACACAGTCAGACAATCATGTTGAGAATTTCTTTGGAAACGTGCAATTTTACATTCACAATGTACAGGGTGGGAGGAAGAGATAAGAATGAGATGAAAAGACTCCGAAGATGAAAGCTGGACGTGAAGACAGGTGTAAGTGGCTGGATTCATCTTTTATCCTGCAGCACACTAGGTGAACACGAAACTTCATTTCAAAGCTATGTCACAAGTGCTGTTCAGCATGCATACAGAAAATTGACAATCACTTACTTGAATATCTCTATAATTAATTACTCCTGGGGAAGAAACTACAAATGACAGCGACTGCCCCAGAATCTCTGAGTAATTTTCTGAATTTTGTCAATGCCACAATCAAGATCGTAACCAGATGAGTATCTGCAGATTTAAATCTCCATGCTATTTTACTCAGAGCCATTGTATGAGGACTGAAGCTGCCTGTGTGCTGGGAAGTCAAGTATGCATGATCAAGTCTGTGCCAAGTTTCCGGAAGGTTGACAGGAACTCCACCTCCATGAGGACAGATGAGTCTCATGGGAGAGGCAGTGATTGGATTCACTGATGGATTGTCCAAGGGGCTAAGGTTCTTAACCATGAAGAACACAGGGTGACCACTGAACTTCGCAGGCATCAGACTTTTATGGAAAAGAAATTTGCTCTGAGGGGAGGTAAAAGTAGGTCCAGGGAACTAGACAGTGAGTGGGCACATGGATTTTTCAAGAAGTAACACATAAGGTCTATCACCTGGGGAAAGTTCACCAGGTTCGCAGAGATGGAACATCGGCTGAGAAACTGAGCTGAGAGCAAGTCCAACGAAGGAGCTGCACCTTGGTGGTAGCCCCATCAATGAGATATGAGAGAATATCTGACCTTTCCCAGTCTGTGCAGTAAAACCTGGAAGAAAGATTGGTTAAAACCAAATCAACACCAGTGATCTCATGAAAATTGTTGGGAGCAGGACCAGGGCCAGAAAATGCACATGACAAGGTGCTTGGCCGCAGGGTATGTCTGGGCAGAGGGGGATGAGTGGTGTGAGGGGAAGAATAGAAGTGTTTGCTCACATACACGATGCATAGGCCCCTGCTCGGGGCATACACCTAGCAGAGCATTCAGGACCCTGTGATGTCACTACTGATTTATCTCACTCTGGGCTGTGATCACCTTGAAAGAAACTGCTATATATCATTCACATTTGTCTCTCCAGCAACTACAGACCACTAGTCAAGCAGAGGACTTATCCTGGGAAAATACTGGGGGACCAAGGAGACCGATGTTTCATCGATTTCACTGGTAGAAGGTTACAAACCAGAGACCACTTGTTGGGACTCCTCTTCCTTTCACAACCTGCATGCAGAAGGCTGCCTGCAGGAGTTTTGTATTTGATGGATCATCTGTAGATGCTGGAGAGACAAATGTGAATAAGACACAGTCACTGCCCTCAAGGCAGTCACAGTCAGAGTGAAATAAATCAGTAGTGATGTCATAGGATCCTAAGTGTTGTGTTAAATGCATGCTTAGAGCAGGGTGTCTGATTGGACCAGAGAGAGATTCGAGAAAGTCCCATTTAAGGAGCTGGTGTCTTGGCTGAGACCTGAGGGAGCAGATGAGGACGGGCATTCTTAGCAAATATTCAACAAACATTTGCTAAGCCCTGTTTGTGCAAGGATTGGGATGTTATGGTAAGCCAGACTAACACCGTATTTACCATCAGGAACACACAGAAGGGAACTCGCAGGGAACATAGCCCATTGAAGACATCATGAACAATTCGGCAGTACTAGAAGGTGGGTGTTTACCATAAGCAGAAGGAGATTAGGTTATGTAGATGAGCAGAAGCCTTTGCTATAGGCCGGAAGTATCACACTAAGGATTGATTATCACCTTCCTACTCTTGTCCCATTACTGGCCATGTTGATCAACTGAAAATGACTAAATGAGAAAGCATGAAAGCACTTAAACTTTAAAGCACTACACACATTTAAAGGATGGTTGTTATGTGGTCCTGCTAACCCTGCCATCACATTTCAGAAGGAGTACATGGCTCTAGGTACCTAATGTAACCTTTTTGACAGAAGTAATTAAACATTTTTCATAGACTCAACAGGCCAACTGGGCTTAATCCCCAAAGTCAATACAAATCATTAAAAATTCAGGTCATCTATCCTAAAGTGACTTCTTCAAACATTTTCATCTCTGGGCTCTGGGAAGGGAAATTCAAATATTGCCTCACAGTAGAGGAGCTCTTGGTGCAGCCTGAGAGTTTAGGTCCCCCCAAGAGAAGTCCTAGGGTTTCCTAAGTGGTGCAGTGGTAAAGAATCCGCCTGCCAATGCAGGAGACAAAAAGACTCAGATTTGATCTCTAGGTCAGGAAGACTCCCTGGAGGAGGAAATGGCAACCCACTCCAGTATTCTTGCCTGGAGAATCCCTTGGAGAGAGGAGACTGGTAGGCTAGTCCACATGGTCACAAAGAGCCAGACAAAACTGAGCACACACAACACAGCAGCAGGGAAGTATTGGTTTGCTCAGACCAAAGGTCAGAGCAGTTCCAACTGTAATCAACTTGTGTGTTGTTAAGAACAGTACCCAATGAAACTGCTTTGTTGTCTGTTGGATTTCAGGAGTGTTAAGAATGTTCTCTGAACTTGTGTACTTGTGTGTGCATGTGTGGTTTTTCCAATAATCATGTATGTATGTAACAGCTGGACTATAAAGAAAGCTGAGCACTGAAGAACTGATGCTTTTGAACTGTGGTGTTGGAGAAGACTCTTGAGAGTCCCTTGGACTGCAAGGAAAGCCAACCAATCCATTCTAAAGGAAATCAGCCCTAAATATTCATTGGAAAGGCTGACGCTGAAGCTGAAACTTCGATACTTTGGCCACTTGATGAAAAGAACTGACTCATTGGAAAAGACCTTGATGCTGGGAAAGATTGAAGGCAGGAAGAGAAGGGGATGACAGAGGATGAGATGGTTGGATGGTGTCACCTACTCGATGGACATGAGTTTGAGTAAACTCTGGGAGTTGGTGATGGACAGGGAGGCCTGGCGTGCTACAGTCCATGGATTTGCAGAGTCGGACATGACTGAGTGATTGAACTGTACTGATCCTTCTGTTTAAGGTAGAGACTAAGTTTAGTTCTAAGTTGCTTCAGTCATGTCTGACTTTGTGCAACCCAATGGACTGTTAACCACCAGGCCCTCCAGCCATGGGGTTTTCAGGCAAGAATACTGGCGTGGGTCGCCATTCCCTTCTCAAGGGGTCTTCCCAACCCAGGGATCGAACCTGCATCTCTTATGTCTACCTGTATTGGCAGGCAGCTTCTTTACCACTAGCACCACCTGGGAAGCCCAGAGATGGTTATGTCCTTTCACTGTTCTGTAAGGACCTGAAGGGGATATGAAAGAAAAGCCATTTTCTGGCTTGTGGCTTCAGCAGCTATCTTCTCATACACTTCTCAAAAGGACGAGGGAAATTTTCTCTCATTTTCAGAAATGATGTTGCTACATTTTTAAAGAAGAAGCCTTAACTAACTTTCCATCAGTGGATTTCCTCCCATACACAGCCTTAAGATTATAAACAAAAGCAAGCTAGAGATTACCCAACTCAACTCCTGCGTCTAATTTTAGATATTTTCTGTGCAAACAGCTGTTATTTTTTATTATTGGGCCAAGTATCAATAACACAGGGACAAGATGATTTGCTAACCTGGTGCTCCTGAAATTCTACTGGGAAAACTCCTCTGTTAAATCATTACATCAAATCAAAACCCAAAATGATTTCACTTCTAAAAATAATATAAATTATGTTAATGTCAGGCCTTTAGAATTGAGGTCACTTAGCAAAGAATTCAGATTCATTAACCGATTAATGCCTCAAATTCACTAGGTTTTCCAAATTCTGTTCGTTTCACACATAAATTCCAATCACCACTTTGTTACTAATTCTATTTAAATTTTGTGATCTTAATCCTTGAATGAAAGTCTGCGATGCTAATTGTTGAAATATGGTATCTGTTCTTCTGGTAAAGGTAATATCAGAGTCTTGGATTCTTTAAAGAATTAAATCAGCAGAAGCTAAATTTTCAACAAGCCATTTAGATTCATTAAGACCCAATAAATCTCCTGATAAATATTATTTTTTAGCTATTGTAAAGAGACATCAGATGATGTGAACAAGACTATGGTGCCTATCTGAGTTAGAATTCATTACTAGCTCGAGAAAATTCTGACTAATAATTAATATAAGCACTGCATGAGGGTCTTCAAGCCCTAAAGAGGATATATCCTGAGAAGCTGATGACAGTGAATGAGTAATAATCAGCTAACTAAATGAAAGTCATCTTGTTTAATGATTCCTAAATGTAATGGTGATGAAAGTAGGTATCTCTCAACCTCAAATTGCTACAACAGGAGGTATGGGTGAAATGAGGCTGCTGACTATCTTGGTAGAATCTAGAAAAATACAATGTGTGAGGAAGGTATTTTTCACATTTTTCCTGGACTTCCCATGGTACAGTGAATCACAATCTGCCTGTCAATGCAAGGGACATGGGTTTGACCCTGGTCTGGGAAGATTCCACGGTCCACAGAGCAACCAAGCCCTGTGGCACAACTACCGAAGCCCATGCAGCCTACAGCCCACACTTCTGGGGCCTGTGCTCGCAACAAGAGAAGCCACCGCAATGAGAAGCCCGAGAACCACAACGAACAGTAGCCCCACTTATTACAACTAGAGAGAAAGCCCGCACACAGCAGCGAAGACCCAAAGCAGCCAAAAATTTAAATGAAAATCAATAGCATTTTGACGGTTCCAACTAAGAGACTTTATGCCTATAGCATAAAGAAGATTTGAACGTTTTGGTCATTAGAAAGGTAGATAAGGGATATTTTCTTGGGTTCTACAATAGTTGAGGCAACCTGTTTCACAAGAATACAAGATTCTCCTTACTCTCTCCTCCTCAGATGTTAAGTTATTTTGAGTTGTTCCTTGATGGCAGAGTTGCAGAAGGGCTAAAGGGGAGCAGGTAGCATAGGGTGGGGGCAGAAGGGAAGAGGTGGAGGCAAAAGGGAGGAAACCCGAAGATAGGCTTCAGTACAAATACGTTTATCAAAACTCATCAGATAGATCACTGAAGATGTGTGTATTTCACTCAAAAATTTTTACCTTAATGATAGGAAAAAAAAACACCTCTTGTCTTTAAAAGCAAGAGCCCTGATTATGAATGAATGAATTCAGATGGAGATTTTTTTTTTACTCCATGGCTTATGAAATTGGACCAGGTCCTCAGAACTTACTACACTTGGAGAAATTAACGAAATTTAACTTTCTGAGCATGCATAGTTGGAGATCTGACCAAAGTCCACCCTAATCCCATCAACTCCATTAGCCTAAACCCCACATGGCTCCAGTTTCCTAAATGATTAACCTGTGTAGTGGGCAGAGGGCTGACTTATTTTTAACCCCAGATTTACTCCACGCTTATCGGCTGCATAAAAATGAGGGCATTATAGATGAATCAAATACTAGTTGGTAGCCTTGTGCTATCCATTCTGCTTTCAAATTTTATAAACTACCTAATGCTCACCCATAGCCTGATTTCTTTTACAGTGGGTCACTGACTTCAAAGACTCCTGGGTAATTTGCATGCTCTTCAGATTTATCATGTAATCATGTAAACCACTTTGGAGCTAATTTACTGATCTCATATGCCTTCCAAGAGGAATAAAGCAAAATCACCTCCACAGGGTGCCTTCAAAAGCAGATGTTTTTAAAAGAATATCTGAAATGAATAGGAACAGAACTATACCCTATGGAGCTGCATTTCTGTGGGGGTACTCTACTAGTGTTGTGGTTGTTAATTGTTGTTAATAACCAAAGGGTGCCATGGTCAAATAAGTCTGGTTATGCTGAGTCAAAGTTAAACCAATTTTTTTACTGTAGGACATATCAGTCTTTAATATGTTAATGAACTATGAAGGAGCTACAGCATGCAGCCTTTTTCAGACCCGATTAACCTTGAATGTGGGTACATGGCCAAAGTGTTCTCTTGAATATATTTGAAATATTGCTATAAAGAGTGAAAGTGAAGTGAAAGTCGCTCAGTTGTATCCGACTCTTTGCAACCCCATGGACTGTACAGTCCATGGAATTCTCCAGGCCAGAACACTGGAGTGGGTAGCCTTTCCCTTCACCAAGGAATTTTCCCAACCCAGGGATCGAACCCAGGTTTCCCACACTGCAGGTAGATTCTTTACCACCTGAGCCACAAGGGAAACCCAAGAATACTGGAGTGGGTAGCCTCTCCCATTTCCAGCAGATCTTCCCAGCCCAGGTATTGAACCGGGGTCTTCTGCATTGCAGGTGGATTCTATCAAGAGATGCTATAAAGGGAGGTGGATGCTATGAAGAGAAAGCAACAGAAATCTAGCTGAAATCCTAGTAGGTATCTGGGTATCAGCAAGTGCTTGAGACTGACTGGGTAACTATAGGAGGTGCTGGTATAATCTAGCCCTAAAGGTAAAAGCAGGATGTGATTAAACAGCGCTATCTCTGAAGTGCTGTCGCGAGAGCAAATTCCACATGTTATCAGAAGATGTCATGTATCTCCGCAAGGGGACTAGGTTTTAGCTATTGCTCTACTCTTCAAATCTCTTTCCTCCAAAACAGATTTGGACACTTGTTTGCGTTTCCACCTTGTGTCAGATGCTGATCTTAGCAGGAACAGCAGCTGTATCCATCCACAAGGGTATGGAGAGCCAGCATTCCAGGGAGCAAGCAGGACGGTAGAAAGGCCCTCCAGAGATGGCAAGTCAGGAAGAGTCAGTGATCACTGTCTAACTCCAACATTTTCAAAACAAAGCATCTGTGCTTTCTGGAATGACTAATGATAGCTCTGAAGCAAGAAGCAGATGTCCCAAAACAGACAACTCAGGGGATAGGGGATATAGGTCACCCAAGGGACCGTACTGGAGACCACTGTCTCTTGGTCACTTTACTTACAGGTTATCTAGTTTTTAGTAATGAGGAACTGGACATTGTTTCCATAATCCATTATACATTTTTTTTTTCGGTGCTGGGTCTTCTTTGGCGAACGTGGGCTTTCTCTAGTTGTGACAAACAGGGGCTACTCTAGTTGCGACATCTCATTGTGGTGGCGTCTCTTGTTGCAGAGCATGGGCCATAGGGCATGAGGGTTTCAGTAACATTGCACAGGGGCTTGGTAGCTGTGGCTCTGTATGTGTCTTTGCTGCATGTAGACACCTTTGTTGAGTGATTACCGTGTGTTACGTATTATTTCATCATATTCTCATGCACCTCGAGGTGCTGAAGAGGAAACTGTGGTGCAGGCTGGTAAGACGACGTGTCCACGTGCATACTGAGCACACAGGTCTAGCCACACCGGAGCCTGCACCCCTCCCCACAGGCCACGGCCCCCTCCTTTTTGAGACACATACAATTTTCCACAGAATCACGCTTTGTTCTTCCAGTCTCCAGCACCCAATCTTTTTCAGCTTTTGTAATTCTTGGGAATCATGCTCAAGATCCTGTACTGGTTATCATCTCCCTAAGTATACAGGGAAGAAGAACCACATTTTGTCTTAATAGGCCTAATCCTATCTGGATATACATATGGTGATTTGATATCCAGTTTTCCCAGGACAGTCTTGGTTTATACATTATTCTTAATTTCACTCTAAAATTATCCTGAGTTGGATCATAAAATATATGATCACACTAAACACACTTTACATTATGAAAATATCCTTGGCTAAGAATTTTTAAGGAAATGGCACCCCACTCCAGTATGCTTGCCTGGGAAACCCCATGGACAGAGGAGCCTGGAGGGCTGCAGTTCATGGGGTCACAAAGAGTCAGAAAAGACTGAGTGACTAAATCACCACCACCACCATCTACTGAGTAGACATTAGAATATTTCATAAGGAGAAGATAAGGTGAGAGAAGGCTTAATCCAAGGCCTTTGATTTTAGTCCACTTGGTAAATTTGAATAATTGAAATATAAACACTCAAAGGAAGAGTATTCATAGGTACTAGGTATGCTATCAGGAAAAACCTTTACTTTTTGAGCAAAATGCACAAATATCCTATGCTAATATAATATGTGATACAATTTTAGATACAACTGCATGACCATTTTAAAGGGACCATCTTGTAACATCAATTTTTTGGTTAAATTTAATCATATGTATTATCTTAAGTTTATAAAGAAGTATAAAATAGAACGAACAATCCAAGATGGAGAAAAAGACTAAAGGAGTTCCTGCTTGTATTACTTTTGAAAATGTTACTACCGTTATCCCTTGTTATGCCTAAATATGGGCTTCCCTGATGGCTCATGGTAGGGAATCTGCCTGAGAGGCAGGAAACCAGGGTTCCATCCCTGGGTTAGGAAGACCCCCTGGAGAAGGAAATGGCAACCCATTCCAGTATTCTTGCCTGGAGAATCCCACCGATGGAGAAACCTGGCGTGTTACAGTCCATGGGGTCGCAAAGAATCGGACGCAACTGATCAGGAAACACTCGGTGTCCGTGGGGAACTGTTTCCAGCATCCACCCCATTCTTTCACCAGACGCCAAAATCTGCGGATACTCAAGTCCCTTACAAGCTATGGTGCAGGAAAAGTCCACCCTCCATAACCCCCAGTTCTGCATCTTCTGATTAGATCATGGTTGGTTGAATCTTGAAAGCAGAAACTGGGGTTATGAAGAACCGACTGTATTCAAAACCATATCCATGTTATTTTATTTAACAATAATCATAGGATTTCCTTTCTGTTCCAAATTCATAAGGAAGAAAAGAGAGGTTGGAAAGAATAAGCATGATGAACAAATACCTTTCTAATACTGAATACTGAATCTTCAGGATAAAAATTCAAAGTTCTTAATATGGCCTGCAGGTCACTCTGGTTTGCCCCCCACCTCTCTCTAGGCTTCGATTGCCTCCTACATTGCTGCTCACTTTCTGAGTTCTAACCTTGTTGATCTTCTGTCACTGTCTCAAAGTGACCCTCCTCCGTCCCACCACAGAGCTTTTGGTCAAGCTGTTCCTTTTCCGTCTCACTTAGTTCATTCCTAATGGAATCATCCACAATGTCCTCTCCACGAGCCACTACATTGGGCTGGACTATTGTTCGGGAGCACTCCCTCTCCCCCTCATTTCCAAGAGAAGAGTGTGCATTGATGGTGAGCTTGGTATTGATTTTCTTTGGCCAATGGTATGAAAGCAAATGACACAGAGGATTTCTAAAAAGCACCTGTACACTTGGTTTTGTCTTCTCGTGCTTCTGCTCTTGCCTTGGAAAGAACACTCCTGGGCTGCCTGCTGCCTCCAAGGGGAGGATGAAAGCCTTGTGAGTAGAACCTTGCAGTAAAGCCCATCTTAGATCAGCGAACCTCAACTAGGCTATAGAACTAAAGACATGGTTATTGTTCGTTGACGCTGAGATGAACACCAATGTTATTTGCATTCAGAAACTGCTAACTGGCAGAGCCATGTATTTCTCTTTTGTAATGTTTGCAACAATTTTAATTTAGGGGGTTATTATCTTACATTTAGGGGATTAATATGTGATTAAAACATATGTTATGACATATGACACCACTTTTTCATGCAGGAACCAAGATGCCATATCTGTACCCAGCACAGGGTTTCTGACATACAGCAGACACTCAACAAAAACTCTTTTAAAACGTAAAGGAATTAAAGGCTCCTTCATGAGCAGATGGGGCTTCCCTGACAGCTCAGTTTGTAAAGAATCTGCCTGCAATGCAGAAGACCCCAGCTAGATTCTTGGATCAGGGAGATCTGCTGGAGAAGGGATAGGCTACCCACTCCAGTATTCTTGGGCTTCCCTTGTGGCTCAGCTGGTGAAGAATCCATCTACAATGTTGGGTTCAATCCCTGGGTTGGGAAGATCCCCTGAAAAAGGAAATGACTACCCACTCCTGTATTCTGGCCTGGAGAATTCCATGGACTATAGAGTCCATGGCGTTGCAAAGAGTCGGACACAACTGAGCGACTTTCATGACCTCATGAGCAGATACACAAATAATGGAAGGAATACAACAGAAACACTAAGTTTTCTAATTTATATTGGTATAAATAGTAACCAAGGAGACTTTTAAAATCTTTGAAAAGCCAATTCCCTCTCTGGGGTTTGTTATTTGGAGTCTCCTGTCACTTGCATGCCAAAGTCAAGAAAAAAAGCTGTAAACAATTTGTGTGTTTACAACAGGAATTGGGAGTTACTGATGAAAAAAGTCAACTATCAAATTAGGGGAAGGAGAGATTGATTGTTCTCTCACATTCATCACTAAAACACACCTATTTCATCTTCCTCCATTTCCCTCTCTTTTCCCCCAAGAGGGAAGGATGAAAAGAAAGGGAAGGAAGAATGTCTTTCACAAGAGCCTAGCCAGACACATTACCAAGCAGGAGGGGAATTGTGATTGATTGATGGGGAAAACTACCAAGGACCAGTATGGTTTGCGAGACAATAAAAAAGACTGTTTTCAGGACTATGCTATTCAGCGTTGCAAATATACCTCAGGTAATGGCAATTCTTGCCAATAACTGGTTTCAATAAGAAATTTTACAAGTGGTGCTGGGAAAACTGGACAGCCACTTGTAAAAGAATTAAACTAGAACACTTTCTAACACCATACACAAAGATAAACTCAAAATGGATCAAAGATCTAAGCATAAGACCAGAAACTATAAAACTCCTAGAGGATAACACAGGCAAAACACTCTCCGACATAAACCAAAGCGGGATCCCCTATGACCCACCTCCCAGAATATCGGAAGTAAAAGCACGAATAAACAAATAGGACCTAATTAAAACTAAAAGCTTCTGCACAACAAAGGAAACTATAAGCAAGGAAAAAAGACAGCCTTCAGAATGGGAGAACTTAATAGCAAACGAAGCAACGGACAAACAATTAATCTCAAAAATATACAAGCAACTCCTGCAGCTCCATTCTAGGAAAATAAACGACCCAATCAAAAAGTGGGCCAAAGAACTTAACAGACATTTCTCCAAAAAAGACATAAAAATGGCTAACAAACACATGAAAAGATGCTCAACATCACTCATTATCAGAGAAATGCAAATCAAAACCACAATGAGGTACCACTTTACACCAGTCAGAATGGCTGCCATCCAAAAATCTACAAGCAATAAATGCTGGAGAGGATGTGGACAAAAGGGAACCCTCTTACAATGTTGGTGGGAATGCAAACTAGTACAGCCACTATGGAAAACAGTGTGGAGGTTCCTTAAAAAACTGCAAACAGACCTGCCATATGACCCAGCAATCCCACTGCTGGGCATACACAATGAGGAAACCAGAATTGAAAGAGACACATGTACCCCAGTGTTCATCGCCGCACTGTTTCCAATAGCCAGAACATGGAAGCAACCTAGATGCCCATCAACTGACGAATGGATAAGAAAGCTGTGGTACATATACACAATGGAATATTACTCAGCATTAAAAAAAATTCATTTGAATCAGTTCTACTCAGGTGGACGGAACTGGAGCCTATTATCCAGAGTGAAGTAAGCCAGAAGGAAAAACAACAATACAGTATACTAATGCATATATATGGAATTTAGAAAGATGGTAACAAGAACCCTGCATGCGAGACAGCAAAAGGAACGCAGATGTATAGAACAGACTCGTGGACTCTGTGGAAGAGGGCAGGGGTGGGATGATATGGGAGAATGGCATTGAAACATGTTAATTATCATATGTGAAATCAATCGCCAGCCCAGGGTTGATACTCGGGGCTGGTGCACCGAGATGACCCAGGGGGAGGGAATCGGGAGGGAGGAGGGAGGGGGGTCCTGGAGGGGGAGCATATGTATACCCATGGTGGTTTCATGTCAATGTATGGCAAAACCAACACAATAAAGTAAAGAAAATTTAAAAAAAAAAAAGTAAAAAGAGACAGACATTAAAAAAAAAAAGAAATTTTAGAGATGCTATAGGATGCTACTTCAGTAAAAAAAAAAACAAGCAAACCCAGTTTGGATTTTTCCGCTCTGTATCTAAACTTATGAAAACGCATGATGTAAATTGATTTCACACTGGACTCTGCAGGTGACGATGACTCCAGCCCATGCTTTACCTGCTGCCCAGGCTCCACGTGTCATGGAGTCTAACTCCACATTGTATCAGTACCTCTCATGAGTTACAGTGAATAGTGAAAGTTCCAAAGCAAAGTCACCTGCTAACTAGAGGTGCACATAAATTCCAGGCTCTGGAAACACTGTTCTTGGATACTGGACAACCACACGATGCCCCTGCCTTTTTCAGAAAGAGAAGAGAGGTGGGTGGAAGTATGACCTCTTAGCAGACACGACATCCAGGGCCTGGGTGAGTGATGGCCACATGGTTCCTTCTCTCACTTCCTCATTCATTAATTCATTTCACAGCATGTACTGAGGGCCTCCACTGAGCCAGGCATGGTGTTGGATATTGGGGATAGAAAGATAGACAATCTCCTTGAAGAAGGCAGAGATAAAAATAAGACATGCATGCATTGTGGTAGGGGCTGAATGAGGGTGAGCAGAGCCAGGGGTTGTGCCCCACTGGAGATGAAGCTGACCCAATTTGAGAGCGTTTGGGGAAGGCTTCCTGGATGAGGAGACATTTAAGTCAACACTTGAAAGACAGGTGGCAATTATCTAAAGTGATCAAATGGTGGGAAGGCTACTCTAGGTATCTACATCTGATGCACAAAGGTCAAAAAACAGGACAGAATGAGGTTTGCCTATGGGCCTGCAATGGAGAAGACCTGGTTTCGATCCCTGGATCAGAGAATGGCTACCCACTCTAGTATTCTTGCCTGGAGAATCCCATGACAGAGGAGCCTGGCAGGCTACAGTCTAGTTCAGTTCATTCGCTCAGTCACGTCCGACTCGTTGCAATCCCATGGACTGCAGCACACCAGGCCTCTCTGTCCATCACCAATTCCTGGGGTTTACTCAAACTCATGTCCATTCAGTTGGTGATCGAGTATTCTTTCCTGGAGAATCCCATGGACAGAGGAGCCTGGCGGGCTACAATCCATGGGGTCACAGAGTCATACATGAGCGACTAACATTTTCACATTTTTCACTAGGAAGTTTGGGACTTTTTGTGTGTGATAATTTTCTTCTAACTATATTCGGTATCAATACCATGTCATATACCTTAACAAGACATCATTTTAAACAAATGATGCAACTTTTAAAATAATACACATTTTCCTTATGTATCAGTTCAGTTTAGTTCAGTTGCTCAGTTGTGTCTGGCTCTTTGTGACCCCATGAACCACAGCACGACAGGCCTCCCTGTCCATCACCAACTCCCAGAGTTTACCCAAACTCTTGTCCATTGAGTTGGTGATGCCATGCAGCCATCTCATCCTCTGTCATCCCCTTCTCCTCCTGCCCTCAATCTTTCCCAATATCAGGGTCTTTTCAAATCAGTTAGTTCTTCACATCAGGTGGCCAGAGTATTGGAGTTTTAGCTTCAACATCAGTCCTTCCAATGAATATTCAGGACTGATTTCCTTTAGGATGGACTGGCTGGATCTCCTTGCCGTCCAAGGGACTCTCAAGAGTCTTCTCCAATACCATAGTTCAAAAGCATCAATCCTTCGGTGCTCAGCTTTTTATATAGTCCAACTCTCACATCCATACATGACCACTGGAAAAACCATAGCCTTGACTAGACGGACCTTTGTTGGCAAAGTAATGTCTCTGCTTTTTTTTTTTTTAAATTTTTATTTATTTATTTTTTTATTGTAACAAATTCAATAAAGACTTTTTGCTTTATAATACTGTGCTGGTTTTGCCATACATTGCCCTACACTGACATGAATCCACCACAGGTATACATGTGTTCCCATTCCAGAACCCCCCTCCCACCTCCCTCCTGATTCCCTCTCTCTGGGTCTTCCCAGTGCACCAGCCCCGAGCACCCTGTATCATGCATCAAACCTGGGATGGCAATTCATTTTGCATATGATAATTTACATGCTTCAATACCGTTCTCCCATATCATCCCACCCTCGCCCTCTCCCATAGAGTCCAAAAGACTGTTCTATACATCTGTGTCTCTTGCTGTCTCGCATACAGGGTTATTACCATCTTTTTAAATTCCATATATATGTGTTAGTATACTGTATTGGTGTTTTTCCTTCTGGCTTACTTCACTCTCTATAATAGGCTCCAGTTTCATCCACCTCATTAGAACTGATTCAAATGTATCCTTTTTAATGGCTGAGTAATATTCCATTGTGTATATGTACCACAGCTTTCTTATCCATTTGTCTGCTGATGGACATCTACGCTGCTTCCATGTCCTGGCTATTGTAAACACTGTGGTGATGAACATTGGGGTAAATGTGTCTCTTTCAGTTCTGGTTTCCTTGGTGTGTATGCCCAGCAGTGGGATTACTGGGTCATATGGCAGTTCTATTTTCAGTTTTTTAAGGAATCTCCATACTATTCTCCATAGTGGCTGTATTAGTTTGCATTCCTACCAACAGTGTAAGAGGGTTCCCTTTTGTCCACATCCTCTCCAGCATTTATTGCTTGTAGACTTTTGGATGGCAGCCATTCTGACTGGTGTGAAATGGTACCTCATTGTGGTTTGGATTTCATTTCTCTGATAATGAGTGATGTTGAGCATCTTTTCATGTATTTGTTAGCCATTTTTATGTCTTCTTTGGAGAAATGTCTGTTTAGTTCTTTGGCCCACTTTTTGATTGGGTAGTTTATTTTTCTGGAATTGAGTTGCAGGAGTTGCTTGTATATTTTTAAGATTAATTGTTTGTCCATTGCTTCATTTGCTATTAAGTTCTCCCATTCTGAAGTCTGTCTTTTCACCTTGATTATAGTTTGCTTTGTTGTGCAGAAGATTTTAATTTTAATTAGGTCCCATTGGTTTATTTGTGCTTTTATTCCCAATATTCTGGGAGGTGGCTCTTTTTAATATGCTGTCTAGGTCAGTCATAACTTTCCTTCTAAGGAACACGTGTCTTCTAATTTCATGGCTGCATCACCATCTGCAGTGATTTTGGAGCTCCAAAAAATAAAATCTGACACTGCTTCCGCTGTTTCCCCATCTATTTGCCACGAAGTGATGGGACCAGATGCCGTGATCTGAGTTTTCTGAATGTTGAGCTTTAAGCCAACTTTTTCACTCTCCTCTTTTACTTTCACCAAGAGACTCTTTAGTTCTTCTTCACTTTATACCATAACGGTGGGGTCATCTGCATATCTGAGGTTATCAATATTTCTCCTGGCAATGTGGAGTCCAGCTTGTGCCTCCTCCATCTCAGCATTTCTCATGATGTACTCTGCATATAAGTTAAATAAGCAGGGTGACAATGTACAGCCTTGATGTACTCCTTTCCCAATTTGGAACCAGTCAGTTGTTCCATGTCCAGTTCTAACTGTTGCTTCTTGGCCTGCATACAGATTTCTCAGGAGGCAGGTCAGATGGTCAGGTATTCCCACCTCTTTAAGAATTTAATGCAGTTTGCTGTGAACTACACAGTCCGAAGCTTAGGTGTGGTCAATAAAGTAGAAGTAGATGTTTTTCTGGAACTCTCTTGCTTTTTTGATTATCCAATGGATGTTACTAATCTGATCTCTGGTTCTTCTGCCTTTTCTAAATCCAGCTTGAACATCTCAAAGTTCATGGTTCTCCTTTGAAGCTTGATTTGGAGAATTTTAAGCATTACTTTGCTAGCGTGTGAGATGAGTGCAATTGTGTAGTAGTTTGAACATTCTTTGTCATTGCGATGAAAACTGATTTTTTCCAGTCCTGTGGCCACTGCCAAGTTTTCCAAATTTGCAGCCTATTGAGTGCAGCACTTTTATAGCACCATATTTCAGGATTTGAAATAGCTCAACTGGAATTCTGTCACCTCCACTAGCTTTGTTTGTAGTGATACATCCTAAGGCCCACTTCACTTCACATTCCAGGATGTCTGTCACATTCCAGGGTGTCCATACCAGACCTAACAGACCTTTCTGACCTTCATTGTGTCCATCTTGCATGAAATGTTCCCTTGGTATCTCTAATTTTCTTGAAGAGATCTCTAGTCTTTCCCATTCTACTATTTTTTCTACCTCTTTGCATTGATCATTGAGGAAGACTTTCTTATCTCTCCTTGCTATTCTTTGGAACTCTGCATTCAAATGGATATACTTTCCTTTTCTCCTTTGCCTTTGGCTTCTCTTCTCTTCTCACCCATTTTGCCTTTTTGCATTTTTTTTTCCCCTTGGGGATGGTGTTGATCACTGTCTCCTGTACAATGTCATGAACCTCTGTCCATAGTTCTTCAGGCACTCTATCAGATCTAATCCCTTGAATCTATTTGTCATTTCCTCTGTATAATCATAAGGGATTTGATTTAGATAATACCTTAATGGTCTAGTGGTTTCCCCCACTTTCTTCAATTTAAGTCTGAATTTGGTAATAAGGAATTCATGATTTGAGTCACAGTCAGTTCCCGATCTTGTTTTTGCTGACTATTATAGAGTTTCTCCATCTTTGGCTGCAAAGAATATAATCAATCTGATTTCAATATTGACTACCTGGTGATGTCCATGTGTAGAGTCTTCTCTTGTGTTGTTGGAAGAGGGTGTTTGCTATGACCAGTGTGTTCTCTTGGCAAGACTCTATTAGCCTTTGCCCTGCTTCATTCTGTACTCCAAGGCCAAATATGCCTGCTACACCAGGTATCTCTTGACTTCCTACTTTTGCATTCCAGTTCCCTATAATGAAAAGGACATCTTTTTGGGTGTTAGTTCTAGAAGTTCTTGTAGGTCTTCATGGAACTGTTTAACCTCAGCTTCTTCAGCATTACTGGTTGGAGAATAGACTTGGATTACTATGATATTGAATGGCTTACCTTGGAAACAAATAGAGATCATTCTGTCATTTTTGAGACTGTATCCAAGTACTGCATTTCTGACTCTTTTGTTGACTATAAGGACTACTCCATTCTTCTTTCATTTCATACATATACTTATATGGGATTTTTAACTTGAGGTAAAAGAGAGTCACTAAGGATTTTAAATGGAGAATGGCATGATCAAGTATGAAAGCTAAGATGCAGTATGTTGTTTTTTCTGGATTTTTCTAATGTGTCTGACAGTTCTGGACATGAAGAGTTAGTTAAAGAAGGAGAGTAGTTTACTGCCTTGAAATGGGTGTCTCCACCCATAAACAGTACAACCATGGCTATGGACTGCTCAGCAAAAATAGACAAGGTCATTGGAAGGTCACTTCCAAATGCACAACTCATTCTTGAAGGGTCAGAAAAGTAATAGGAGCAATAACAAATACCTTAAAGAAAATGATGGTACACATAAAAAAAACAACAACTCTGAATCGGAATATGGAAATGCCATATTTACACCCCAAATCTGCCCTAAACAGAAATAGAGACACAAACGTAAAGAAAAAATATATGGATACCAAGAGGAAAAGGGGGGCCTGGGAGGAACTTGGTGATTAGGACTGACACATATACACTACTATGTATAAAACAGATAACTAAACTGTATAGCAGGGAACTCTACTTAATGCACTGCAGTGACCTGAAGGGGAAGTTCAAAAAGGGAGGAGATATATGTATACATATAGCTGATTCACTTTGCTGTACAGTAAAACTAACAACACTGTAAAGCAACTATACTCCAATAAAAATTCATTTAAAAAGAAAAAAAAATCTCTCTGCCCTGCTTTCCTTATCTGTAATATATGGAGGGTTGGCTAAGAGATAAAAATTCCAAGAAGATTAAAGGGCAATTTTTAAAATATGTGCATTGCTTACTTTGTTTTTTTTTCCTACTCTTTGAAAATTGAAAGTCATTTTCATTAGTCTAGAAATGCAAAGATGAATTATATATAAGATGTTTTGACCTTAAAATAAGATTGGCATCTTAAGATATGAAGCTTTAGGAAAAAAAAATCCAAACCTCTGGAGAAAACTTTCCTCTTAACTATCAGAAAATGCATTAAAAAAAGTATTGAAGAGAAAAAAACCACACAAATCCATCATCTCTTTAGTTAAACAAGATAATCATTAATCATTTTTAAGTTGCAGCATTCTCTCTTTTTTATGGAGTAGTTATAGTATTCTGATCTTTTCCAAGTGTTTTATAATTTAATCATTATCCTTGGCAAAATTTTATTTTGAGGCTTGAATGGAAAGATCTACCACCAACACTGTCCACATAAACCAATATCCATAATATAGTATCTTCCCACCTTAACATAGACTCCTCCACTCTGTACCAATCCTAGACAGCATGTTAAAAGCAGAGACATTATTTTGCCAACAAAGGTCCATCTAGTCAAAGCTATGGCTTTTCCAGTAGTCATGTATGAATGTGAGAGTTGGACTATAAAGAAAGCTGAGTGCCAAAGAATTGATACTTCTGAACTGTGGTGTTGGAAAAGATTCCTGAGAGTCCCTTGGACTGCAAGGAGATCAAAGCAGTCCATCCGAAAGGAAATCAGTCCTGAATATTCATTGGAAGGACTGATGCTGAAACTGAAACTCCAATTCTTTGGCCACCTGATATGAAGAACTGACTCACTGGAAAAGAGTCCTGATGCTGGGAAAGATTGAGGGCAGGAGAAGAAGGGGACAACAGAGGATGAGATGGTTGGAGGGCATCACCGACTCAATGGACTTGAGTTTGAGTAAACTCTGGGAGTTGGTGATGGACAGGGAGGCCTGGCGTGCTGCAGTCCATGGGGTCACAAAGAGTTGGACACAACTGAGCAACTGAACTAAACATTACCAATACAATACCCAATCAATGTTTCTTAAATGATGTCGTCTTTCAAAATTGAATAACAATTCAGAATACTTCCTCGGGAGGTTAGAAATAACTTTTACGTGTTATGTATGGGTGGAGAAAATTCAGACAAAGTTCTTCACAGCCGAGTGCCATTGCTCAAGGAGTGCAGTTAGGTCCCTGTGCGACCCACAGCAAGGGTCTTGAGAACAGAACATGTTCAGATACTTTGAGCGGGCCATTTGAGAGACTGTGTTTGGGGCATAAGATAGTACTTCTTGACCTAGGTAGGAAGATTCTCTCAAAAAAGAATATTACTAGAGAGATGTGATGGGCTTCACTGGTGGCTCAGATAGTAAAAAATCCACCAGCAATGTGGGAAACCTGGGTTCGATCCTTAGGTTGGGAAGATCCATGGGAGGAAGGCATGGCAACCCACTCTTGTATTCTTGCCTGGAGAATCCCCATGGACAGAGGAGCATGGTGGGCTACAGACCATGGGGTTGCAAAGAGTCAGACACAACTGAGCAACTCAAGATGTCCACAATCTACCCATACGCTTTGTTGGATAGCAAGGGAGAAGGAAGTTTGCTTGGCTCGGGTGACTTTACAATAGGGATATCATGCAAAATAATCTGGGTGGGTTTGATTCCATCAGTTGGAAAGACTTAGGAACAAAGCTGAGACTCCCTTAAAGAAGAAGAAATCCTGCCTATGGACAACAGCTTCAGCAGTGCCCCCATAGCTGAACTCTGTAGCCCACCTGGACAGCCAGCCCTGGGTTTCAGCCTTTCCTAGCTCCACCCACCCATTCCCCTACCCACATCCACTCAAGTCAATTCCTTGCAATAAATCTCTTAACACACACCTCCTAAAGTTCCTGCTTTCCTCGTTGAACCCTGACAGATACCAAGATTTTGTTATTTGATGGCAATCTCTTGACCGTTTTGCAGAAGAGTAACCCTGTTTTATGAACCAAATTAATAAAAACTCAATTTTAAACCATGTGTAACGAATGACCTTAATATTGTTTGAGGCACATAAGCTGCCTGGTTTCTCTGCAGCGTAATTGCTAAGATTTCCGGTCCATTATAGTTCTCCTGCTATAAAGCACTTGCGACACACCTAACAATCATAAATAAATAATGCCTTATGCCAAAAGAAAATGTTTGTGCAGATTTTTTTTTAAATTAACTGTAAAAAAAAAAGGAACAGCATGAATCTGAAATAAAATCTTCTGCCATCAATGTCAGAAATTGACCCTTAGAGGGGAAAAAAATGTTTGTGTCCAAACCTGCACCTTGGTACCTGAGTGCCTGCGAGTGAACGCAGGCAGGTTCAAGGGTAGAAGTGCACATGGGAGACAGAAACTATGGCTCCTCCTGAATGGTGAGCCCCTGTTTCCTTCTCATCTTTGCGCTGGGGGAGGAATTGGTGGGGTGGAAGCCTTCTCTCCTGGGTCAAGTGTGAGTTATCATGCTGAGAATTTTTGTGAACCATGGCAGGTCTGTAGATCACAGCAGAAGTTTGATTAAGGAAAGAGACTGCTCTCTGGAGGTAAAGCTTAAAATCCAGACTGCTGACTGCTTTGAGATTTGAGATAAATTAACTTTCTGATGAGGATTTAGCTGCTATCAGTCATGTTGACGTCCTTGGAGTAATGAAGAGAGAAAGCCTCCTCTGGTGGGGAAATCATTTTGCTGTTCCTCTCCTATTTCACCTCTAGCCCAAGCCCAAGTTTTTACTGGTGGTCTTCTGTGAGAGGGACGCTGATTGGAGAATTCATCACTTGATGAATGATAACAGACTTGCTTCAAGGATGTGTAACAGGTGGTCTTTGAAATGAGCAACAGTCTGAGGCTGAATCAAATCTCAGGCTTGGGCAAAGTTATTGTTGCTGAAGAAGACCCTTGAGAGCCCCTCGGGCTGCAAGGAGACCACACCAGTCAGTCTTCCTAAAGGAAATCAACACTGAATATTCGTTGGAAGCACTGATGCTGAAGCTGAAACCCCAATATTTTGGCCACCTGATGCAAAGAGCTGACGGATTGGAAAAAGCTCTGATGCTGGGAAAGACTGAGGGCAGGAGGAGAAGAGGATGATAGAGGATGAGGTGGTTGGATGGCATCACCGACTCGATGGACAGGAGTTTGAGGTGAAGGACAGAGAAGCCTGGTGTGCTGCAGTCCATGGGATTGCAAAGAGTTGGACACAACTTAGTGACTGAACAACGGCAACAGCAACTGTTGCTGGGGAGTCGGCAGAACACGAGAAACCAACTGAACGGGGGAAATAGAGTTTGTACCAACGAGTTCAGTGGTTTCTCCTAGAGCTGAGATGTTGCTATAACATAATAATGTGGGATTTGGGGGAAAACCCCTCACTCTTCAAACCCTCTCTTTTGCATTGCTTGTATTATGTCATATTTTTGCCTCTGCTTTCAAGTACTATAAAAACAGTTCTTGTGTATGGATTGTTGCTCATGAAAATCTTTAAAGAGAAATTTATTCGTATGCATCAAAACAAATATACATCATTTAATTTCAACTGTGTAAACTGCCTAATATAAGGTTAGGGAGAGATTTCAGTGAAAAAAATATAGGTACAATTTTGCACTGAGAAGTTTCCTTTAAAAATTATAGAAAGTTTTCTATAAATAAAGAGGGAGTCCCAAGTCCAAAGAAGATGGCTGAAGGTCTGTTGAGAGATGAGGGCTATAGGACCCCCAACAAGGACAGTCTGAAAGCTAGGCTGCCTGTCTAGGCAGCTGGGTTGATTGCCTCGTTCTTCAGCATGACCTAAGAGTATGTTAGTCACTCCCTCGTGTCTGACTCTTTGCGATCCCACAGGCTGTACCCTGCCAGGCTTCTCTGTCCATGTAATTCTCCAGGCAGGAATACTGGAGCTGGTTGCCATTTCCTTCTCCAGGGGGGTCTTCCCGACCCAGGGATTGGCCCAGGATCTCCTGCCTTGGCAGGCAGATTCTTTATCACTTGAACTACCTATCATTTCTAAACAATACCATCACAGCAACATTCAGACTGATTTTGACCAAACAAATGGGCACCATAATCTAGCCAATTTGACACATAAAATTAGCCAGCACAGGAGCAAAATGTCTCTAGGGGAAATATTAAATCAGAGTTTGAAAATTCACTTGTGGGGGTATGTTAAATTCAAGTTCAAAGTGCTTGTAGGATGGAGAAAACTATTTTGGTTTTGGTAAGTGGATAACATGAAACTAGTACCATTTTAGTCACTCCATGGCTATGTGACTTTGGGCAGGCAGTTGACATCTCTGAGCCTCATCTCTGTCATCTATAAAATGAGTAGACTCGACTCTGTGTATTGGTTTATTCATTTTTCTTTCATCAAATCAACAAAAAACTTAATGAATCTCTAAGATAGACTGGGTCTGTGTTCAATATTATTTTCCTAGAGATCCACATTTTAGAGGCAGCCTAGTGAATTTTTAATGAAGTTCAAGATTGTGACAAGTAGCAACAACAGCTTCATGGCTGGTCTGTTCTGCACTTTCTTTCATTTTTCCTTCCAGTGTGAGGCAACTTCCAATCCAAGACTTCTCTGCCTGAAGAGCTGGAGGCTAGGATTTAAAATATTGATTTTTTTGCTAACTATAGCTCTTGCTTGAATGTGATGGGTTCTTTGGTTAATGTCTAATTAATGACAAGGCACAGCCATATGGTTTAATGAAAAATATCATTAAAATAATAAAAACGCAAGTGACTTCCTGGCCTTTGGATATTACTCTCAGAAAAGAAATAGCTTTTACAGCAATTTAAAGCCACAAAAGGGGCTAAATAGACAGTTTAAAATATACTGCATTCACCAATGTAGTATATTTTATTTAAGTCTATTAAATACAATAATGAACTAAACCTCTGAAATACTACAGAATCAAGCTTGGTAAAATGAGTGTGGGGATCCTCTTCCATAAGTTGGCTGAAGAGGGCGCCAGAGAGAAGGGAAGCGTGAGGTGGGAAGGAGAAATGGCAAGCAACGCCATTGCAAGAAAGGAGGAAAAGGGCGGGTCCCCCGAGTCCCAGCGCTCTCCATGCCCAGTATCCTCAGATAGCGCCAATGAAATGAGTGCCAACTACTGGGCAGTTCCTAAAAAGGTGGCTGCTGTCCTGGAATCCCCAGCCACTGAAGGACCTAGAAAGTCCTCCTCGGTATTGAACCCTGAGTGAAAACCACCACCTGGAGCCCCAGGTACAGCCAGTCTGATTTGGAACCTGCATCTGGACTCCTGAGAATTCTGCATTGAGATGGTCATTGCACTAACCTCTTAAAAGACACGTCTCTGCGTTTTTCATAACTGAGTTTCTAGAGCCCACCTATGTGGTTCCACTGGAGGGTTTACAGAGTTACATAGTAAGAACACCCTAAATAGTACATCTAAAGTTTGAACCGCTTTCACAAGTCACACCCATTCTCCCATATACTGACACATCCCTAAATTTATCTTAGCATCCCTACACAGTTATCTTTAATAGGAAATGCCAAACACCTTTCCAGTCTTTGTGCCAATTCACATTCCCACCACTCGCACCAGCACTGTATGAGAGTTCCAGTTCTTCTACATCCATTTATAACATCTTCCATCTTTTTCTTTAAAAATTCTTTTTAGTGTGTATGTAACTTTTCTAAAATCTTTATTGATTTCTTTACAATATTGCTTCTGTTTTATGTTTTGGTTTTTTTGGCCAGGAAGCATGTAGGATCTTAGCTTCCTGGCCAGGGATCAAACCCACACCCTCTCTCTGCATTGAAAGGTGACATCCTAACCACTGGATCCCCAGGGAAGTCCCCATATTTTTCTTTTTAACTGTTCAGGTAGGGGTGTTGTATTTACGTATGTCTGAAACCAAAGATTATTAGCATCCTTGAATATTTTTATTGATCATTTGAATATTCTCTTGTATGAGGTAACTGTTCAACTTTCTTACCCATTTTAAGATTTTATTTTTTTGACTTCTGAAACCTGTCTGTCTCAATCCCCCTCTTGCTCTATATAGTTTGGGACACATTCTCTATATATCCCTTTGCTAAGTATACATATTACAAAATCTTTTCCTACTTCATAGATTCCATTTTCTCCTCACTGTAACATTTTTTATAAACAAAATTTTTAGTTTTAATATTTTCCACTGTATCAATATTTATAATGTGCTTTGTGTTTATTTTGTATTATACAAGTAAAAATTATTACTATATAAAATGTGCAAAACTTAGAAAAGGTATTAATACAAAGAGGAGAATAAAAGTCAATAACAATCTCATAACTAGGAGAATTGTTACTACTGTCATTTTATATCATTTTAGTTTTAGCTTTGGGTGTGTGTGTATTTCACAGAATGTGGACATTAGTATGTATATACTTGTCTCATGCTTGTTTTTGTTGTTTTTTTACCCATTTGCTCATGTTGCTTAAAACTCTTCAAAAGACTCTTTTTTTTCAGGATTATATATCCTCTAAAAATCAAATGAGTCATATAAAGAGTCCTTAAAAATAATGTCAGTTCAGTTCAGTCACTCAATCATGTCTTGACTCTTTGCGACCCCATAAACCGTAGCAACCCAGGCCTCCCTGTCCATCACCAACTCCCAGAGTTTACCCAAACTCATGTCCATTGAGTCAGTGATGCCGTTTAACCATCTCATCCTCTGTCATCTGCTTTTCCTCCTGCCCTCAACCATTCCCAACATCAGGGTCTTTTCAAATGAGTCAGCTCTTCACATCAGGTGGCCAAAGTATTGGAGTTTCAGCTTCAACATCAGTCCTTCCGATGAACACCCAGACTGATCTCCTTTAGGATGGACTGGCTGGATCTCCTTGCAGTCCAAGGGACTCTCAAGAGTCTTCTCCAACAACACAGTTCAAAAAAATCAATTCTTCGGCACTCAGCTTTCTTTATAGTCCAACTTTCACATCCATACATGGCCACTGGAAAAACCATAGCCTTGATTAGATGGACCTTTGTTGGCAAAGTAATGTCTCTGCTTTTTAATATACTGTCTAGGTTGGTCACAATTTTCCTTCCAAGGAGTAAGCATCTTTTAATTTCATGGCTGCAGTCACCATCTGCAGTGATTTGGGAGCCCAGAAAAATAAAGTCAGCCACTGTTTCCACTGTTTCCCCATTTACCTGCCATGAAGTGATGGGACCAGATGCCGTGATCTTAGTTTTCTGAATGTTGAGCTTTAAGCCAACTTTTTCACTCTCCTCTTTCACTTTCATCAAGAGGCTCTTTAGTTCTTCTTCACTCTCTGCCATAAGGGTGGTGTCATCTGCATATCTGAGGTTATTGATATTTCTCCCGGCAATCTTGATTCCAGCTTGTGCTTCTTCCAGTCCAGCATTTCTCATGATGTACTCTACATATAAGTTAAATAACCAGGGTGACAATATACAGCCTTGATGTACTCCTTTCCCGATTTGGAACCAGTCTGTTGTTCCATGTCCAGTTCTAACTGTTGCTTCCTGACCTGCATACATGTTTCTCAAGAGGCAGGTCAGATGGTCTGGTATTCCCATCTCTCTCAGAATTTTCCACAGTTTATTGTGAACCACACAGTCAAAGGCTTTGGCATAGTCAACAAAGCAGAAATAGATGTTTTTCTGGAACTCTCTTGCTTTTTCAATGATCTAGTGGATGTTGGCAATTTGATCTGTAGTTCCTCTGCCTTTTCTAAAATCAGCTCGAACATCTGGAAGTTCACAGTTCACGTATTGCCGAAGCATGGCTTGGAGAATTTTGAGCGTTACTTTGCTAACATGTGAGATGAGTGCAATTGTGCGGTAGTTTGAACGTTCTTTGACATTGCCTTTCTTTGGGATTGGAATGAAAACTGACCTTTTCCAGTCCTGTGGCCACTGCTGATTCTTCCAAATTTGCTGGCATATTGAGTGCAGCACTTTCACAGCATCAGCTTTTAGGATTTGAAATAGCTCCACTGGAATTCCATCACCTCCACTAGCTTTGTTCATAGTGATACTTCCTAAGGCCCACTTGACTTCACATTCCAGGTTGCCTGGCTCTAGGTGAGTGATCACACCATTGTGATTATCTGGGTCATGAAGACCTTTTCTATATAGTTCTTCTGTGTATTCTTGCCATCTCTTCTTAATATCTTCTGCTTCTGTTAGGTCCATACCATTTCTGTCCTTTATTGAGCCTATCTTTGCATGAAATGTTTCCTTGGTATCTCTAATTTTCTTGAAGAGATCTCTCGTCTTTCCTAATCTATTGTTTTCCTCTATTTCTTTGCACTGATCACTGAGGAAGGCTTCCTTATCTCTCCTTGCTATTCTTTGGAACTTGTATTCAAGTGGGTATATCTTTCCTTTTCTCCTTTGCTTTTCCCTTCTCTTCTTTTCACAGCTATTTGTAAGGCCTCCTCAGACAGCCATTTTGCTTTTTTGCATTTCTTTTTCTTGGAAATGGTCTTGGTCCCTGTCTCCTTTACAGTGTCATGAACCTCTGTCCATAGTTCATCAGGCACTCTGTCTATCAGATCTAGTCACTTAAATCTATTTCTCACTTCCACTGTATAATCATAAGGGATTTGATTTAGGTCATACCTGAATGGTTTAGTGGTTTTCCCCACTTTTTTCAATTTCAGTCTGAATTTGGCAATAAGGAGTTCATGATCTGTATATATCAAGTATAATTCATATATAATGAGATGAATGTTTATATATATGTGTTTTAAACATCATAATAAATATTTATAGCAAAATTACGAAGTCTGAAGTCTAAATGTTTGTTCAGTTCCTTGATACCTATTTTAAAAAGGTTTTATGAATTTGCTATTCCATCATTGTTGTGAGTGTACTCACTATATTCTTGGCCATATTGATGTAATAGACCTGTGACAATTGGATGCCCAAAATGGTAACTTATTTTAATTTACGTTTTTAAAAATTTTAAGTTTGGATATTTTTCATATATTTATTAGTGATTTGTACTTTTTATTTTATGGATTATGTCTATACATTTTTTCATTAACCTTTCAGACCTACAATTTGTATTTTTAGGGCTGCAATTGATGTATGACAATGATGTATATTTCCTTGTGTATAAATGGATGTATTTAGACACATAGGAAAAGTCCTGGAAAAATAAGAAGCTGCTGAGATTACAGTGGTGGCTAAAAACATTTTTAATCTCATGGGAAATATTTTAATTACTTATGTCTTTAACAAATTAAAAATTGATTTTTAAGCAAATATTCTAGTTCCTTGTCTGACCTCAGCTGCTAACTTTGCTTTCATAAGATGTGAGTGACTCTGGTTTTTTTCTAATCTTATGACTGCACTGTGCAGTATGTGCGATCTTAATTCCCCAGCCATGGATCAAAACCTGAGCCCCCTGCTTTGGAAGCATGGAGTCTTAACCCATGGACCTCCAGGGAAGTCCCCTCTTTGTTCTTTGAAGGCAGTAACTGCCAGGTTCAGCAACCTCCCCTGCATATAAGTGAAGTGCTGTAGCTTAGGGAGGTCTACTCTGATGAAACTTGTGGGTCATCCACAAGATGCGTAGTGCCTGCATACGAAGCAGAATTGACAGAGATTTTGCGGCTGATCATCAGTTATGCCCATCACGGGCATGGGGGAGGCAAGGGGCAGATGGACAGCGAGTATTCCAACCAGAGATCACCCTTGCTTTAGATACTTAGACTGTCTCCTTGTGCTATAATATTTTAGATGAGTCCAGAAGGCAGGTAGAGTAGGGTGAGACACAGCAAATTAATTTGTATACAGGCCAATTTTAAATTAAGACACTCAGGACTTCCCTGGCAGTCTAGGGGTTAAGACTTCACCTTCTAACTTAGAAGTTGCTGGTTCGATCCCTGGTCGAAGAGTTAAGATCCCCCATGCCTGAGGCCAATAAGCAAAACATTAAAAAAAAAAAGAGAGAGAGAGAGAGAGCATATATGATTCAGAGAACTCAAACTGGGGCTCTGTGACAACCTAGAGGGGTTGGGATGGGGTGGGAGGTGGGAGGAAAGTTCAAGAGGGAGGGGACATATGCCCACCTATGGCTGATTCATGTTGATTTATGGCAGAAACCAACAAAATAATGTAAAGCAGTTATCCTCCAGTTTAAAATAAATAAATTTTTAAAAAGAAGCAATATTATAACAAATTCAATAGAGACTTTAAAAATGGTCCACATCAGAAAAAAATATTTAAAAAATATAAATAAGATAAGAAATCTATTTGATTTTATCAAAAACAAAATAGGAAATAAATACACGCTTGAGTCCATGACCATTTAATGTTACTCATATTTAATTTTCACTTGATTTAAACAAGCAGTTGTCTACTGTGTCTAAGCTGATTTGAGATCTCTCCCAGGAAGTTGGTCTCTCCCTGAAACCCAAAATGACATTATTTTATTATATGATGACAGTTGCTAAATTGTTTCTGTCAGTTAATGTGCCATTAGCTGCACTACTTCACAAGGGTGTACTTTCTAAGATGAAGAGGGCGTGTTTTACGTGGGGATAGTCTTTTAAATCACTTCAAGGCTAATGTCTCCACCCAACCATGGAGGCGATAAGGACACAACTGGAGGCACAGGTCCTAAGCACTGATGATGTGGATTAGCTTTTGAATGTCTTTATACATCTTGAGAGGCTGCCAGGGACAATGACCTGGAAGAGCCAGGTAAGATGCTAACAGTGGTCTTAAAGTTCTAAGGGGTAGAGAGGGTAGGGTGAGATATAGCAAATTTGGCAGCCAGGCAAACATTCTTCTCCAGGCTTGAACTGGAGCAAATGCCCTATGGTCAGTTGGAAATGATTATTATTAAGATCACCATAGGGTTTCCCTTGTAGCTCAGTCGGTAAAGAATCTGCCTGCAGTGCAGGGGATCTGGGTTTGATTCCTGGCTGGGGGAGATCCCCTGGAGAAGGAAATGGCAACCCACTCCAGTATTCTTACCTGGAGAATCCCACGGACAGAGGAGCCTACCAAGCTACAGTCCAAGGGGTCGCAAGAGTCAGACACGATGTAACGACTAAACCACTACCAATATCACCACTGTCTCTTTGCTATCTTAACCCTTTGGGTTCATTCCCACTTGTTAGACTGCTGATGCACCAGACTTTGGCTCAAACTGATTTCATCATCATTATTATCAAAATAATGGTTACAATTTTATTGAGCACTTAGCAGTTGTGGTTTACTCGCTAAGTCATGTTTGACTCTTGTGACCCCAAGGACTGTAGCCTGCCAGGCTCCTCTGTCCATGGGATTCTCATGTAAAAATACTGGACTGGGTTGCCATTTCCTTCTCCAGGGGATCTCCCTGACCCAGGAATAGAACCCAGGCCTCCTGCATTGCAGGCAGATTCTTTACCAACTGAGTTGCAAGGGAAGCCCTGAGCACTTAGCAAGAGATCAAAAATAGTAGGTATTGGATTTCCCTGGTGGTCCAGCGGCTAAGGCTTCACCCTCCAATGTAAAGGACTGGGGTTCAATCCTTAGTCAGGAATTGATTCCATGTGCCACATGTAAAAAGATTCCATGTGCCTCAGTGAAATCCTGAGTGTTGCAACTAAGACCTGGCACAGCCTGGATGCTGAACCCAGCATTAAGAAAAAAAAAAGTGGTAAAGTGATTTTTATTCTGATGTTTCAGGCTTGTGTTAGGATACTTTTACTAAGATACTTTATAGACGAGAAGACTAAGCTTATGGATGTGAAATGACCTGCTGAATGTCATGTGGCTGCAAGCGCTGAGGCTGAGATCTGAACTCAGTTCTGCTAGAGCGTAGAGGCCATGTGCTTGGTCGAGATGCTACATTCTCCACCCTTTCCCTGTTACCCACTCTTCATGACTCTATTCATGTATAGGACCATGTTCGTGCTCTGGTATGGTAGGCAGGGGATGTCCCTGGTGGCTCAGATGGTAAAGAATCTGCCTGCAATACAGGAAACCCAGGTTCAATCCCTAGGTTGGGAACCTGGGTTCCCTGGAGAAGGGACCGGCAACCCACTCCACTGTTCTTGCCTAAAGAATTCCATGGACAGAGGACCCTGGTGGGCTACAGTCCAAGGAGTCTCAAAGAGTTGAACATGACTGAGAGAATAACACTTACGCTTCATGGTAGGCAGAACAGTGGATGCCCCAAAATATCCATATCCAAACCCCCAAAATCTGTGAATATAACACGTTACCTAGCAAAAGAGAATTAAGGTTGCGATGAAAATAAGGTTACTGATCAACTGACCCTGAGATATTGAGATTATCCTGGATTATCAGGGTGGGTCAGATGTAATCACAAGCGAAAGGAAGAAAGAAGAGGTGATGAAGAAGTAGCTTAGAATGACTCAATGTGAGAAAAGAAGTGGTTCCAGGTCCATCAGGAAACCTATACCTGCTCTGGCTACCTTGAAGAGGTACATATGCTCTCTAAAGGTAGGAGATGGAGGAGGAGGAATATGTGTAAAAAGCCAAAAGAATGCTAGGGGTTCCCTGGTGGCTCAGATGGTAAAGAATCTACCTGCAGAGCTGTAGACTTGAATCCGATCCCTGGGTCAAGAAGATCCCCTGGAGGAGGGCATGGCAACCCACTCCAGTATCCTTGCCTGGAGATTCCCATGGACAGAGGATCCTGGCGGGCTGCAGTCCACGGGGTTGCCAAGAGTCAGACACGACTGAGTGACTGAACAACAGCAACAGCTAATTACAGGGCTAACTAACAGTTGAAAGGGAAAGCAAACAGAGGTTTTGAGGTTTGTGAGGCAGAAGTCATAGAAATTTGGTGACATAGAGAAATTGAGAAAAGGGAAGTTGAAGAACCCCCAGCATGGCTGGAGATGCTGTTATCTGTCAATAGGGAATTCTGGGAGAGGCAGCAGATTCCCAGGGGAGTCTGGTCTCCCCAGAGACAGTGAGCTGTGAGCAGGCAGGGTCAGGCCAGAATCTCGTCACATTTAAGGAGACACTTGGCTCGGGCACCAAGCCCACGCTGTCCTTTGTCTTAGTGGCTTCAGGGCGCAGAGTGTATTCAAGCATTTGGTGTATCTTTCACCATAGGACCTTGAGAGATTCTCTTTACAACTTTGTGTCTTAGTTCTTCCGCCTTTGGTAGCATAATGATGTTCTTGGACAAAGATTCATGAGCTAAGACTTACAAAGGTCTTTGAAAACATCAGCTGAAGGCTCAGCATAAATTACTTTATTAAGTATTAATGAATGCTTCCAGTTTGCAGGTTAGCCTGAAGACAAAGAAAGCAAAGAAAGTGTTAGTCTTTTCAGTCATGTCCAACTCTTTGAGATCCCACCAGGCTCCTCTGTCCATAGAACTCTCCAGGCGAGAATACTGGAGTGGGTAGCCATTCCCTTCTCCAGGGGATCTTCCCAACCCAAGGATCGAACCCAGGTTTCCTACAGTGCAGGCAGATTCTTTACTGTCTGAGCCATCAGGAAAGCTCAGCCTGAGCAGAAAGAGGTTTAAAACAAAAAAATGTTCTTTGAAAAGCGATCTTCCTCATGTAGCTTTTTTGGACTGATTGTTGGGTAAGGAGATTGTGAGAGGAAGGGAGAAAAGAAATTTAAGAGGAAATGAACTTTGGTGGAAATGCTACAGGAGTGGGTGTCTCTTTGGCTGTGGGTTGTAGACAGCCAGCGTTAATGTGATGCAAAGACATCATCTGGGCTTGTTCTAGGGAAGCAGGGTTTAATTCATCACCATTAAAATGATTTATGGTTTCTGCAGGATCTTGTCTATGTACTTCAAAGGGTTAAGGCAGGACCAGTTAAGCCCAGGGTTTCAGCACCTCTTCAGGGAGGAGGTGGGGGGCGGGGGGGGGGGGGTCCTCTGTCTGCCCTGCCAGGGCTGGGGTGTTGGGTTACCAGAACATACTGCTAACTGTTTCAGGAAAAAGAAATACGTAAGTTCAGGCTGCTGGAAGTGGCAAGCAATGGGGCTTCTTTTGAAAATAATGTCAGAAGTGGATCAGTGAATTGTCAAAGAATGGTACACACAAGGGTTGAAAATGGAGACACTGTAAGCCAAGGACTGGTACATTTTTACCTCGAGCTGTTTAAAGCTGCATGCCATTGGGACTTCATTTCTGTGTCATCAGAAGCTCTAACAATGACTAGGTCTGGTCCCCAGGCTTTGCAGTCTTTCCCCTTCATCTAGAGATAGCTTTTTGTGTTTTACAAGTAAGAACGACTTTCTGATACTACCAACAAGTGTTTTGAAGGATTGTTGTCGAGTCATTATGTCGTGTCCAACTCTTTCATGACCCCATGGACTGTAGCCCGCCAGGCTCCTCTGTCCATGGGATTTTCCAAGCAAGAATACTGGAAAGGGTTGCCGTTTCCTTCTCCAAGGAATCCTCCCAACCTAAGGATTGAACCGGGGTGTCCTGCACAACAAGTGGATTCTTTACCACTGAGCCACCAGGGAAGCCGTTTTGAAAGATACACAATATCAAATGTATACCAACCTGGATTTAGCAGCCCTGTAAGAAAGTTCACTCTGTGAGGTCTCGCCAGGCCCAGTGAGTCCCCACGGAGATCCTTTCAAACGGACTGTTCACACTGTCATGTGGATAAAAGGCTCAGCCCGCAGGGTAAAGGGAAAGTGGCAATTGAAGGACACAGCAGGCTGTCGAGATTGCTCCAAATGCAGGTCAGTCTATGCAGGGCACCAGAACAGTGAGGGTTTTTGCCTTGCCCACTGTATAATTCTTTCCAAACAGCAGTGCTGATGTTAAAACAGGTGAGACAATGTAGATCAGAGTCTTTGTGATTTATTGCTGTACTAATGGCCAGAGTCAGTAGAAAATGTAATGTCAGCAACACCCAAAAGCCCTCTCCACAAGGTCTAACTGACCCACACAGTTCTCCCAGAACATACTAACTTGATTCTTCTTCTTTCTACAGACAACCTTTAATTTCCTTCTATCTGAGTGAGCTTCCAGAATGGGACTTTGAATTTCAGGGGTACAGACAAAACTTTTTAGCACTTGTATTTATTTTTTAGCTGATTATTTTAAAAATTTTCTTTACAGAAGCTTTACAAAGCACTGAAATATATAACATAGCGGTACATACATATTGCTTATTAATAAATATCCATTAACTGGGAATGTGGGAGCTAATTTCTTTTAACTGATAGTGAGGCATGATCAAAAGTTGAAAAACTATGGCTTTCAGCAATGAACACATCATGTAGTCATAGTTTGTAATTTCTCAGAGCAGCATAATTTGTTTTTCAAACTTTAAGATTTTGATTTGTATTGGAGTATAGCCATTGGATTAACAATGTTGTGGTTGTTTCAGGGGAACAGCAAAGGGACTCAGCCATACATATAGGTAGATCCATTCTCTCCCAAACCCCTCTCCCATCCAGGCTGACCCATAATATTGAATAGAGTTCCATGTGTGATACAACAGGTCTTTGTTGATTATCCATTTTGAATATAGCAGTGTGTACAGCATTATTTATTTTTAATTTGAAAAAATATAATGTGATCACATTTTTTCTACCTAATGACTAAAAAATATAATGAATAAAAGTTATGAATTTAGCAATGCTTTAAACTTACAATTTTTTTTAAATCACAGTTCAGTTCAGTTCAGTTGCTCAGTCATGTCCGACTCTTTGCGACCCCATGAACCACAGCACTCCAGGTCTTCCTGTCTATCACCAACTCCCAGAGTTTACCCAAACTCATGTCCATCGAGTCGGTGATGCCCTCCAACCATCTCATCCTCTGTCATCCCCTTTTCCTCCTGCCTTCAATCTTTCCCAACATCAGGGTGTTTTCAAATGAGCCAGCTCTTCATATCAGGTGGCCAAAATATTGGAGTTTCAGCTTCAACATCAGTCCTTCCAATGAACACCCAGGACTGATTTCTTTTAGGATGGACTGGTTGGATCTCCTTGCAGTCCAAGGGACTCTCAAGAGTCTTCTCCAACAACACAGTTCAAAAGCACCGATTCTTCAGCGCTCAGTTTTCTCTAGAGTCCAACTCTCACATACATACATGACTATTGGAAAAAAACATAACTTTGACTAGATGGACCTTTGTTGGCAAAGTAATGTCTCTGCTTTTTAATATGCTATCTAGGTTGGTCATAACTTTATTTCCAAGGAGTAAGCATCTTTTAATTTCATGGCTGCAGTCACCATCTGCAGCTATTTTGGAGCCCCCAAAATAAAGTCAGCCACTGTTTTCACTGTTTCCCTATCTATTGGCCATGAAGTGATGAGACTGGATGCCATGATCTTAGTTTTCTGAATGTTGAGCTTTAAGCCAACTTTTTCACTCTCCTCTTTCACTTTCATCAAGAGGCTCTTTAGTTCTTCTTCACTTTCTGCTGTAAGAGTGGTGTCATCTGCATATCTGACTATATATATTTGGAAAATAATTGTATCTGTATATAAAGTGTGTATTTTGTATGTATCATATTTTTAGATCCTTTGCAATTACCTTATGAACTCCCTAGTGGCCATGTAGCAATGGTTGAGAAGGACTACTCTACTGGTTTTTTTGTATGTCTTATAAGGTCTTAGGTTCTCAGCTTTAACTATACCTGGCAACTTATTTGTCTAATAACAGGTATAATAACTGTCTAAAATGAAGCGGTGAGAACTGATTAAGACTGAATCCTATTAGAGAGCAAATATACTTTCAGAAATTTGTCTCTAGTAGACCAATCATCAGCCAAAAGATTTCTCTGTGACTTCTAAGTATTACTCCTTCCAAAGGTGAACAGTGCATTATAACTGGCTGAAGCACAGGGCAATCGTGTCTGCTGTGTCTTCTGGAATAGGAAAGTGCCTTTTAAATTCCATTCACTGAAAACACATGCATTAACTTTGTGCTGCTTTTCTCTTACAAATAATAGCACTGATCTCTCTAAGTTAACCTTTAGATTGATGACCTGTGACATTTATAATTAGAGTCATGTCCTTCTTCGTGATTAAGTGATGCTGAGAAAACCATGTCATCACCAGTGCTCTGCCAGGACAGTGATTAAATAGAATGAACTTGACAACCAGAGGTTTTCATTTCATTCCCTAAGTCAAGGTGAGGAATTCAGATGAATACATGAATGAATTGCCAGCTCTTTCTGGTTGTGAAGATTTGAAAGTGACCATGTGTGTGGTTCACTGGGAGTAGGTAGAGAGAATAGTAATATTTCTATTTTAATTTTTGTATCCCTGTGGTTGGGTTTCTCAGTTTTTCCTGAAACTGATGGATGACACTTTTGTAACATTGTATATACTAAGGAATATTCAAACCCAGTCACTGGTAAGGAGATCAACCCTGAATATTTACTGCACGGACTGATGCTGAAGCTGAAGCTCCAGTATTTTGGTCACCTGATGCAAAGAATCATTGGAAAAGACCCTGATGCTGGGTAAGACTGAAGGCAAAAGGAGAAGGAAGAAGCAGAGGATGAGATTATTAGACAGCATCACTGATTCTATAGACATGAACTTGAGCCAACTCTGGGAGACAGTGAAGGACAGGTGAGCCTGACATGACTGAGTGACTAAAGAACAAACAAATGTACTAAGGATTGGGAACATTCATTGTAGTCAGAGAAGGTCACTTAGTCTTCCTTGTCATCTCCTTCTTCAGAATTTAATTTAAGATACTGTCAAAGGGAAAATGTTTATGGTAAATGAGTCACCCTTTGCTGAAATCATTTTGGCAAGTGAATCAACAGCCCAAAACTACAACTGTTAACAGAAATGTATCCTTTTCAATTCTTTCACATCCGCTGAGCGCCCTTAAGAGTCCATCTGACTCTTACACCCTAGCAGTTTCTACCACACAACATTCAAAGGTCCTATTTCTTCTGCCTGGAGATTTGTCCCAGCCTTCCATCTCCAGCTAAACCTACTCACATTGAAAGAATTAAATGGAACTTCTTGGAGAAGCCTTTCAATCCCCATTTAAATTAGGCTGTCCTGTTTTAATACCCCATTGCACACTATATTTTTCCTTCATGTTTCAATTTGTTGTACTTTTCTAACATATTTTAGCAATTTATAATACTGCAGTTATTTTTAATCATTTCTCTCATGGAAGATACACAAGGATAGTGTTTACACCTATTATATCCACATCTATTCCAGAATGTTTTGCCGCCTAGAAGAGGGAGCCAAAAATATATTGTTGATTGATAGATACTTTCCTACATAACCTTAATAACATATTTTAAAACACCAGAACTGAAATAGACAAAACCATCCTTAATAGCTTTATTATAAAGTTGCTATTCACTGTTTTTCTCAAAGACAAACTAAAAACTCCATTATTTCAAAGTATTTGGGTTATTGAAATAATTTCTCAAGACTGAAGTAGTTTTGTACATTATAGTCTGGTTTGCTTATGAGGTATCTATTTACTTCCAAGCTGGTGCTTTTTAAATGTCCATTAAAGGGTCAATAAAAAGCAAGAGTTCCAGAAAAACATCTACTTCTGCCTTATTGACTATGCCAAAGCCTTTGACTGTGTGGATCACAATAAACTGTGGAAAATTCTGAAAGAAATGGGAATACCAGACCACCTGACCTGCCTCTTGAGAAACCTGTATGCAGGTCAGGAAGCAACAGGTAGAACTGGACATGGAACAACAGACTGGTTCCAAATAGGAAAAGGAGAACGTCAAGGCTGTATATTGTCACCCTACTTATTTAACTTGTATGCAGAGTACATCATGAGAAATGCTGGGCTGGATGAAGCCCAAGCTGGAATCAAGAGTGCCGGGAGAAATATCAATAACCTCAGATATGCAGATGACACCACCCTTACGGCAGAAAGTGAAGAGGAACTTAAAGCCTCTTGATGAAAGTGAAAGAGGAGCATGAAAAATTTGGCTTAGAGCTCAGCATTCAGAAAACTAAGATCATGGCATCTGGTCCCATCACTTCATGGGAAATAGATGGGGAAACAGTGGAAACAGTGTCTGACTTTATTTTTCTGGGCTCCAAAATCACTGCAGATGGTGACTGCAGCCATGAAATTAAAAGACGCTTACTCCTTGGAAGGAAAGTTATGACCAACCTAGATAGCATGTTAAAAAGCAGAGACATTACTCTGTCAACAAAGGTCTGTCTAGTCAAGGCTATGGTTTTTCCAATAGTCATGTATGGATGTGAGAGTTGGACGGTGAAGACAGCTGAGAGCTGAAGAATTGATGCTTTTGAACTGTGGTGTTGGAGAAGACTCTTGAGAGTCCCTTGGACTGCAAGGAGATCAAACCAGTCCATCCTAAAGGAGATCAGTCCTGGGTATTCATTGGAAGGGCTGATTTTGAAGCTGAAACTCCAATACTTTGGCTACCTCGTGCTAAGAGTTGACTCATTGGAAAAGACCCTAATGCTGGGAAGGATTGAAGGCAGGAGGAGAAGGGGACGACAGAGGATGAGATGGCTGGATGGCCTCACCGACTCGATGGACGTTGGTTTGGGTGGACTCCAGGAGTTGGTGATGGACAGGGAGGCTTGGCGTGCTGCAATTCATGGGGTCGCAAAGAGTCGAACATGCCTGAGCGACTGAACTGAACTGAACTGAAAGGGTTAATAAGCATAGAGGCCAATTGGAGTTCACATCCTTGGTTTGGGAAAGAAAACACTTTAAAATTGGATACCTTAAGATTAGAGGTTAAACCATAATAAAAACCAAGGCTGAGGTGGTTACACTATATCAGTAGCCTTTCCCCCAAGATTCTATTAAAAAAATAAAATTGGAGTCCAAAAGTTCTTTTTAATATTTAAAAAAAACCCAAAATCATCAAATGTGTATCCTCAGTAAGACTGCACAGGACAACTGAAATGTCATAGTCTTTCCATCTTGATTAGAATTAGATTAATCAACCATGATTATTCATGCTGATCAGTTACTTTTTTTGGCTGAGAGCAGATGTTACATCAAATCAACAAAAAGTAGAAATTTATTTATTACCTTATAAGTGCAGTTTGTTTGCTAGACAGTATCTTTCAAATATGTAAGGGCTAGTGGGAAAATAGTATGAAAGGAATCCCTGATGGTAAAGAATTTAGGAACCTTATAATCAACAGTCGTGAGGAGAGGGACGGATGTCCAGCTGTGCCAAATAACATGGCAATTTTCTTGTTGGAGAGAGGCATAAATTAGGAAATAAATGATGAAAATCAGCACTTACAGTTGGCCTATTAGAAAGTCTTAATTACTAACAGTTCCTGGGGAGGTCCTAAGGGTATGACATATGTTTCATAGAAATACAGATTAAGAACTTCCAGGCAGCCTCGGAAATTAATTATTTTCCCTAATTCCCAGCAAATTTTCTTGCTCTCTGCTTTACAAAAAAATTAGGTATCATTAAGGAGGAACTTCCTTAGCTTCCCTGCACCATGTCTGCAAGCTGACTTGCTTCTAGCCAGAGGGGAAGAGGTTCCCCTCCATTGTCTGAAGCTGATCCACTGTCTAATCTTTATATTCCATTCCCCTGACCATCTCAGAATTATCCTTCTTTTTTCTCTATCTTCAACCTTCATTCTCTAGCTGTCTGGCATTCTGCGCTCACCAACTTTTTCCATCAGCATTTAAACATAGTCAAATTGCTCAGATTTTAAAAAGATAAACACACAGAAGAATGCTTTGATCTCACAATATCTTCCAGATACTATTCTTTCTTTTCTCCAACTGAAAGGTTTCTACACTTCTCGTCTTTACCATGGCACTATTTACTACTCCTCCACACATCTGCTGTCTGGACTCAAATACCTGCCCTTCTATAGGAACAGGGCTTCCCTGGTGGATCAGTGGTAAAGAATCTGCCTGCTAAAGCAGGAGATGCAGGTCTGATCCCTGGAAGAGCCCCTGGAGAAAGACATGGCGATCCACTTCAGTATTCCTGCCTGGAGAATTTGATGGACAGAGGAGCCTGGCAGGCTACAGTCCATGGGGTTGCAAAGAGTCGAACACAACTGAGCGACAAATCACAGCACAGCACAGCTTTAGAAACGAGTCTTGCCTTAGTCACCAGAGAATTTAATGTGCATTTCTTAGTCCTTATCTTACTTGGTGGAGAGCAAGGTTATCATTTTCAGTGAGAGGAGACATATTAGTATACTTACGGCCACAGAAGGAGTCGTGGAAAAGAAGAAAAGGAAAATGCAATAAATATTTCATGAATAGAGTAGTATCCTGGAATAAGATGTCGTGTGTGAGATCAAGAAGCTGCTAAGGCGTTGGGTGTGTTAATGAGAAAAACAATGCTCTCCTCAGAAATAAGAACAAAGCAAGAAAAGGCAAGTGGAGATGCCCATAAATTTTGAGTTGTAGGTGCAGAGATGCTAAGGTCCTGATATATGTTCTCAATTATTCAAAATGAGGACAGATCATCTACGGAGAATGAGGAATTTTGGAGGAGGGTGGGAAAAGTGTAGCATATTGGTTGCCGCAAACCCTAGGCAGACTGAGGGTTCTACATGGCTGCTGACATTTCTACTGGAGCCGAGATCCAAACGTGGAAAGAGAGAGGACACAGAACTGTCTCAACTGGAATCTCACTCACTTCAATTATTTAGGATTGAAAAGCACAAGTTGCTCTGTGAGTGGTGATCTCCCAAGAAAAGTTGGATTCCAAAAAGGCATTTATCCAAGGAAATATTTACTCATCCAAGAAATACTAGTACGTTAAAAGAATTCTAGTAATTTAGGCTAACATCCACCAATGCTAATAACAAAATGAACGCTGATTGCCCCGAGTGCTTGCAAAGTAATTAATGAGCCCAACAGAGTTCCTTTTTAAGATCCAAAGGATGCCGGTGTGGAAGAGACTAAAGGCACTGATGAAAATGTGGTTTCTGTTAAATAGGTTATGGAAGAAGCCCAAAAATATTGAAGTGGTAAACATTTCAAAGAGAAACAGTGGAGGCAGTCCAAATTCCCAGTGATTCCACTGGAGTAAGTCCAGTAAGACCTGTGTGAGGTTTAACCCCCTCATGTCCTAAAGTAAGTCACTAGGATACAACAACAACAACAAAAGGTCGTCATGTTTTAATTAAGTTAGAAAAAGAACTCCTTAAACCTAGATTAAATGAGTGTTAATTTCCTGAAGCTAAATCACTCGCAGTGAAACCAGGGATTGTCTGACTATCGCCAGCGGGCCAGTTTCAGCTTTCTGTTTTCTGTCTTCCTTCCTCCCTCCCTCTTTCTTCTGTTCTTTCTCTCTCTCTCTTTTTTTTAATGGGGCACAGATTAAAAATGTCTTCTAATGGTTTCATTTAGAATGGTTACATAATTACCTCCATAAAAACCTTTGATTTTGCCTCTTGCCCAGCAAAGCCTAAAATATTTACTATTTTGCCATTTACAGAAAAAGTTTGCCAACCCCTGAACTAAATCTGGGAAAATAAGAAAGGAAATGAGCCTTAATGGGGAAGATATAACTGGAATGATGACCATGCTGTTAATCTGCTCATACTAGTCTATTTGTACTAGTTTTCCTACAGTTGTGAGGAATTTGCCCTGCATTTTATCACTTATCATTTGATTTTTTTAAAATCAAACCTATGTGTTTGCTAAGTGACAAGGTTGATTTTATGATATTTAAGGACTTTTCCAGCTTCCCTGGTGGCTCAGTGGTTAAGAATCTGCCTGCATTGGAGAAGATGTGGGTTTGATTCCTGAGTCAGAAAGATCCCCTGGAGTAGGAAATGGCAACCCACACCAGTATTCTTGCCTGGGGAATCCCATGGACAGAGGAGCCTGGCAGGCTACAGTCCATAGGGTTGCAAAAGAGTCAGATACAACTTAGCAAGTAAATTATAGCAAGCAGCTCCATTATACAATGATCCTAGGAAATTCATACCATGTGGCAGCTCTGAATATATCAGACTTTTTTTTTTCTTTTAAGGAACCAAATTTAGCTTTTCTACAAAGAGAATTGAAATAAAATGGAGACAATTTCTATTTTGTTTACTGGTTTGAGGGTTATCTTCCTTTGGGAAACTTCCTTTGACGAACACCAGGCATATTCTGAGTACTCTGATGCTCACAACTCTAGTGGGAAGGTATTATTATTATGTTCATTTATAGATGAGAAAACTGAGAGTTTGATGGTTCAGAAATTAACCTAAAGCGATAGTAAGCTAGGAAGTAATAGAACTGGGATTGAGCCCAAGAAGTCTGACTCAGGAGCCTCGGTTCTTTCTTCCATGTTTTATTGCATTTTTATTTAATTTGATGCTTTTTAAATAGATATTATATTTACATAAAGAAGCAAAACAAAAGTTACTGTCAGTGAAAGTTATCTACTGAGAATATGGTTCTTACTCGCTTCTCTCCTCCATATTAAAACACCTTATTAGATTTTAAAATTTACCCTTTCAAAGTTTCTTTATGAAAATATGAATATTTTCATTCCTCTTAGTCTCTGCCATGGAGGTAACATCTCAAATACACTGTTTTATTTACTTTGGAAAATAAGTCATGATTTTAAACATACATTGTTCAGTCTTTACTCTGAAGAATTTCAAAACAATGGGGAAAAAAAACCCAAAAGGTATATTATTACAAGGAACACTAACATGTACTTCATTTAAAGTTTCTGATTTTTAACATTTTGCCACCTTTACATTTTTCTCTCTATTCACTTTTATTTGTTTTACTGAACCCTTTCAGAGCGAAGTGAAAATATAATCCTTAAATACTTCAATGTGTAACTTCAAAGTAACCAAAATGTCATGTTTACACTTTGCAAACTTAACACTGATTCAATAACATCTAATATACGATTCATAAACTGGGCAGTATGAATCTCCCCAGTTGGGTCAACGATGTCCTCTGTAACTGTGTACTTTTTTTCTAATTCAGAAAACTACAAATTGTGTTTAATTTTCATGTCTCTTAAAAGTACTTTTGTCTAAGATAAGGTGTCCATAGATGCATGGATTTATCTCTGGGCTTTATATTTTGTTCCATTGATCTATATTTCTGTCTTTGTGCCAGTACCATAATGTCTTAATGACTGTGGATTTGTAGTATAGCCTAAAGTCAGGTAGGTTGATTCCGCCAGTTCCATTCTTCTTTCTCAAGATTGCTTTGGCTATACGAAGTTTTTTGTATTTCCATACAAATTGTGAAATTATTTGTTCTAATTCTCTGAAAAACACCTCTGGTAGCTTGATAGGAATTGCATTGAATCTATAGATTGCTTTGGGTAGTATACTCATTTTCACTATATTGATTCTTCCAATCCACGAACACGGTACATTTCTCCATCTGTTTGTGTCCTCTTTGATTTCTTTCATCAGTGTTTTATAGTTTTCTATATACAAGTCTTTTGTTTCTTTAGGTAGAAATACTCCTAAGTATTTTATTCTTTTTGTTTCGATGGTGAATGGAATTGTTTCCTTAATTTCTCTTTCTGATTTCTCACTGTTAGTGTATAGGAATGCCAGGGATTTCTGTGTGTTGATTTTGTATCCTGAAACTTTGCTATATTCACTGATTAGCTCTAGTAATTTTCTAGTAGAATCTTTAGGGTTTTCAATATAGAGGATCATGTCATCTGCAAACAGAGAGAGTTTTACTTCTTCTTTTCCAATCTGGATTCCTTTGATTTCTTTATCTGCTCTGATTGCTGTGGCCAAGACTTCCAAAACTATGTTGAAAAGTAGTGGTGAGAGTGGGCACCCTTGTCTTGTTCCTGACTTCAGGGGGAATGCTTTCAGTTTTTGACAAAGGAGGCAAGAATATACAATGGAGAAAAGACAACCTCTTTAACAAGTGGTGCTGGGAAAACTGGACAGCCGCTTGTAAAAGAATGAAACTAGAACACTTTCTAACACCATACACAAAGATAAACTCAAAATGGATCAAAGATCTAAGCATAAGACCAGAAACTATAAAACTCCTAGAGGATAACATTGGGAAAACACTCTCTGACATAAACCAAAGCGGGATCCTACATGACCCACCTCCCAGAATATTGGAAATAAAAGCACGAATAAACAAATTAAAAGCTAATTTAATTAATTAGGGACCTAATTAAAATTAAAAGCTTCTGCACAACAAAGGAAACTATAAGCAAGGTGAAAAGACAGCCTTCAGAATGGGAGAAAATAATAGCCAATGAAGCAACGGACAAACAATTAATCTCAAAAATATACAAGCAACTCCTGCAGCTCCATTCTAGGAAAATAAACGACCCAATCAAAAAGTGGGCCAAAGAACTTAACAGACATTTCTCCAAAGAAGACATAAAAATGGCTAACAAACACATGAAAAGATGCTCAACATCACTCATTATCAGAGAAATGCAAATCAAAACCACAATGAGGTACCACTTTACACCAGTCAGAATGGCTGCCATCCAAAAGTCTACAAGCAATAAATGCTGGAGAGGATGTGGAGAAAAGGGAACCCTCTTACACTGTTGGTGGGAATGTAAACTAGTACAGCCACTATGGAAAACAGTGTGGAGGTTCCTTAAAAAACTGCAAACAGACCTGCCATATGACCCAGCAATCCCACTGCTGGGCATATACACCGAGGAAACCAGAATTGAAAGAGCCACGTGTACCCCAATGTTCATTGCTGCTTTGTTTACAATAGCCAGGACATGGAAGCAACCTAGATGCCCATCAACTGACGAATGGATAAGAAAGCTGTGGTACATATACACAATGGAATATTACTCAGCATTAAAAAAAATTCATTTGAATCAGTTCTACTCAGATGGACGAAACTGGAGCCCATTATCCAGAGTGAAGTAAGCCAGAAGCAAAAACAACAATACAGTATATTAACGCATATATATGGAATTTAGAAAGACGGTAACGAGAACCCAGCTTGCGAGACAGCAAAAGGAACGCAGATGTATAGAATAGACTCTGTGGATGAGGGAAAGGGTGGGATGATATGGGAGAATGGCATTGAAACATGTTAATTATCATATGTCTAATCAATCGCCAGCCCAGGATTGATGCTTGGGGCTGGTGCAACGAGATTTCCCGGGGGGAGGGAGGAGGGAGGGGGGTTCTGGAGGGGGAGCATATGTAAACCCATGGTGATATCATGACATTGTATGGCAAAACTAATAAAAAATAAAAAGTACTTTTGTCTAGAAAAGCTTCCCACAGCTTCTCTTACAGGTCACAGTATTAACATTTTTGCAGCCTCCATGCAGTTGCTGGGTAGACAGCCTCACACTCTGGGTTTGTCTGATTGTGTTCTGCTTGTCTTTACATGGAGCACACTCTTCTGGCCAGACTTCTGCATGGGTGGTGATATGCTCTTTCTATCGTATTGCGTCAGGAAACACTGAGTTTTTCAGCCTTTTCCTTTATTGATGGCACTACATTTGATTACTTGGTTGAGATTTTTCCACCAAATCTCCCCATTGTTTAGGGAACTTTCCCCTGTGTAACATTTATTTTAAGGTTCTTGTGACTATCCTGTTTTTCACAAGCTTTTATCCAACAATTCTTACTATCAATGGATGATCCTTGTCTGAATCAGTTATTGCATTGGAGTCACAAAGTGGCATTAATACTTTTGTAATTCCACCATTCCATCTACATTTATTAGCTGAAATTTTCAGTAAGAGGAACTTCCTCTTGCATACACACTTTTTAGTGTAGTATTATTTTTGTATCCTGGATGAAATTTACCTTTAGCCCTCTCTAGTAAGTCTAATACCATCTTTATCCTTTCTGATGCTCAAAACTTTGATGTTTCCAGTTTGGCCTGGTTCTATACCCTTTCAACCTGTTTCTGATCGTCTTCAAGTACTGTCCTGCTTTCAGGTGAAACTCTATGTTCCAGACTGACTTTAACTTTGCCTAAATGTCATGCTTTTTTCTTTTAAAATATATTGTGGAGATTTCCCAAATCAGTGAATGTATTGAGAACATCCTCGTGTTTTTTTTTTTTTAAACTGGTACCTAATATTTCATTTTATGGACTTTTTATTAAACCATTAAGTCCCCTTGCTGGACATTCATTTATTTCCAAAAGATATCATGGTGCAAAATTTGGTACATACTTCTTTTCATACTTGTGCATTTGTAGAATTGGTTCCTGGAAGCAAGATTGCTGAGTCAATGAAATGCATACTTACTTGCTGTTAAAGGTGCCAGATTCCTCCTGTGTCATCCGTACCATTCTACACTTCACTAACAGCTGATCCCTGGACTACTGGTTAGCAAGGTCTATTCTTTTTTTTTAAATTTATTTTTTTTTTACTTTACAATATTGTATTAGTTTTGTCATGCATTGACATGAATCCGCCATGGGTGTACATGTGTTCCCCTTCCAGAAACCCCCTCCCACCTCCCTCCCAATTCCATCCCTCTAAAAAAACTTTATGTTACATTGGAGAATTGTTGATTAACAATGTTATATTAGTTTCAGGTATACAGCAAAGTAATTCAGTTGCACATTTACAAGCATCTTTTTTTTTTATAATTCTTTTCCCCTTTAGGTTATTATAGAATGAAGAACAGACTTTCGGACTCAGTGGGAGAAGGAGAGGGAAGGATGATTTGAGAGAATAGCATTGAAACACATACATTACCATATGTAAAATAAATAGCCTGTGGGAGTTTGATGTATGAAGCAAGGCATCCCAAGGTCAGTGCTCTGTGACCACCTGGAGGGGTGGGGAGAGGAGGAGGGTGGGAGGGGGGTTCAGGAGGGAGGAGTGACAGTATGCCTGTGGTCAATTCATGCTGAAGCATGGCAGAGGCATCACAGTTCAGTTCAGTTCAGTCACTCAGTTGCGTCTGACTCTTTGCAGCCCCATGGACTGCAGCACACCAGGCTTCCCTGTTCATCACCAACTCCCAGAGCTTGCTCAGACTCATGTCCATCGAGTCAGTGATGTCATCCAACCATCTCATTCTCTGTCATCCCCTTCTCTTCCTGTTTTCAATCTTTCCCAGCATCAGGGTCTTTTCAAATGAGTCAGTTCTTCGCATCAGGTGGAGTTTCAGCTTCATTATCAGTCCTTCCAGTAAATATTCAGGACTGATTTCCTTTAGGATGGACTGATTGGATCTCCTTGCAGTCCAAGGGACTCTCAAGAGTCTTCTCCAACAACACAGTTCAAAAGCACCGATTCTTCAGCGCTCAGCTTTCTCTAGAGTCCAACTCTCACATCCACATATGACTACTGGAAAAAACATAGCTTTGACTAGATGGACCTTTGTTGGCAAAGTAATGTCTCTGCTTTTTAATATGCTGTCTAGGTTGGTCATAACTGTTCTTCCAAGTAGTAAGCATCTTTTAATTTCATGGCTGCAGTCACCATCTGCAGTGATTTTGGAACCCCCCCAAAAATAAAGTCTGCCACTGTTTCCCCATCTATTTGCCATGAAGTGATGGGACCAGATGCCATGATCTTAGTTTTCTGAATACTGAGCTTTAAGCCAACTTTTCCACTCTCCTCTTTCACTTTCATCAAGAGGCTCTAGTGCTTCCTCACTTTCTGCCATGAGGGTGGTGTCATCTGAGTATCTGAGGTTATTGAAAATATGTAAATAAAAATTAAAAAGATATCAAGAAGGACCTAAGGTACAGTGAGTGTCCATTCCTACCACTTGAGACCACCAAGCTTCAGGTATAAGATCTCACCGAGCCATCACCTTCTTACAGTGGTCTTCAACTGCACTCTAAAAACTTGCCCAGCATCCCATTTGACTCACTCCCATGTGGACCATCCCTGTCAGACACGCCAGGATGCTTGTAAACTGCATCTTCCCTAATAAGGATGGGCGATCAGGACATCTCAATGGATTCTGTTGGTGTGAAGGGTAAACCTTACCTGTGAGTGAGCTGTAACCATATAACACAGTCTCGATTTTTCCTACTGAGCTAGGAAAATATTTCCCCTATTATATTCTGATTGCTATTACTACAGGAACTGCTATTTTTTTACAGGCTATGCTCCGGGCTCGCTATTTCATCTCAGAGCCATCCTTTGATGCAGATATATTTTCTTCCACGTGATTGATGAAGAAACTGAGTTGCAGAAAGGGTGAGTAATACAAGGATTGTACTGCTTATGAATGCAAAATTGGACTTGAGCTATAAACAGCTCCAGGATACACAGCATAGTTCTCACTATGGCTGCATTGTGAAAACAAGCAAGAAGAGGCACATACAAAACTGAGCCAAAGCAGGTAGGAATGGTTATCACATTGTGGGATTAAGAATGATTAATCACCCCCTACAAGTTGTCCACTAAAATATGACATCATTAATCATCCTGATGTTATTTTTCTCACTTTGATATGTGGCTGGAGTCTTGGGTTTTAGAGCAGGAGTAGCAGATGCCCATTTCAATGTCATAAGACCAGTGGGCTTTGTTTGTGCCTTTCCTTGCTCACCAGAGCTATTAGGGCGGATTTGTGTGCTGTCATTCCTTGTTCCCATTACAACCTTTATCTCGATAATATGGCATAGTGTTGGAATTTTAATGGCTCATATATTCTGTGAAACACGATGGTAATAAACTGTAACGCTTTGACCTCCGCTTCTTACCTTTGATGCATTATCCATTGCCAACCCACCTAGCTCCCCCCTTTCCTGATACTATTTAAATGGGGGTGAGGTGGCATGGACCATATGTCACTCAAAGCAGAAAGCATTTACCAGGTGTAATGTGTCTGTGCTCAGTCGTGTCTGACTCTTTGAGACCTAGTGGCTTGTAGCCCCCGTCAGGGTCCTCTGTCCTTAGGATTTTCCAGGCAAGAATACTGGAGAGGGTTGCCATTTCCATCTCCAGGGAATCTTCCGGATCCAGGGATTGAACTTGAGTCTCCTGCACAGGCAGGCGGATTCTTTACCACCGAACCACCTGAGAATACACTTGTGTATAAGCCTCTTAAAAGTGTATAGCCTTTCATGTTCTATTTCGAAAAGAACAAATCACCTCCTCTGCTCATGACAGAGAATGAAACCATAAAACATGAATCAGCTCTTCTTTGTAAGATTATGGCAAGCACATAAAATGATGTGTTCAGCATCTATTCTGGGATAATGGTTAAACCGAGAGCTTGGAGGCACTGGAGATGTGACTTCCTTCTCCCTGAGGTTGGCTGCATTTACCTGTAGAAAAAGTAGAAAATATTAGAAGGTAAACCAAAGATAAATTCAACATTAAAGAACAGCCTCATCAGTTATTTAGAATTCACATCGTGATTCAGGTATGACCCAGGAACTTCATGGAACTAGCCAAGAAGCACCTTTGCTGAAAATAGTCATTGAATCATATACATCACCATTGGATCTATCACTTGAGATCTCTCTATCTCTTAATCACAGGGCTCAGAAAGCAAAGACTACAATGATTCTTGCAGCTTTCCATGAAAAATGAAGTGCAATGTTCTTCTGATACCAATTATGTCCCTGTCACTTAGCTACAAAGTGGTGATGTCAAAATGAAAAAGTTTGCCCCCAGGGAAGATATTGAAGTTTAAAGGAAAGTTGTTGGGCAATTAGAGAAGGCTAGCAGAGGACAGCGTGTTGAGTTATCTTGGAGTATTGACCACGCTTTGTGGTTTAACCCTCAGTTTACATACACCCAGAAACACAATTTTCAATCCTCCAGAATTTATCAGGCTCAAGTTGACTTAATCATGCAAGACCCTGCATGGTGCAGTATAAGCAGAACGTGAATTTATTCATTTATAAAGAGAAACATTGCTACATGCTGACTCCAAAGTTTAGTTAATGGGATAACCTGAAGATGCATCTGTCCGCACACCAAGGAATTCCTTCTAGAGATTAGCCAGGGCCCTCTCTGCCCCAAGAGAATTATTAGCCGTTCTTCTTTAACTATGTTCCTATGCTTTACTGTTGACCTCTGTACTTTTCTTGATAGAAATCATTTTTACATTTGTTACTGCCTTGTACACTAGGTGGGCTTCCCTGGTGGCTTAACAGTAAAAAATCCACTTGCCACTGCAGGAGATGCAGGTTTTGATTCCTGGCTTGGGAAGATCCTCTGGAGAAGGAAATGGCCACCCACTCCAGTGTTCTTGCCTGGGAAATCCTATGGACAGAGGAGCCTGGCACGCTACAGTCCATGGGGTCGCAAAAGAGTTGGACACAGCTTAGCAACTAAGCAACAACAACAACATGAAGAAAACCATTGTTGATGTTTTCTTTCGTGAATTGTTACCCACCTTTGGAATGTTAGTGGTGTTCTTAAATGATTTCAAGAGCTACTTATATACTGCTGCTGCTCAGTCGCTTCAGTCGTGTCCGACCCTGTGGGACCCCATAGATGGCAGCCCACCAGGCTCCCCCATCCCTGGGATTTTTCCAGGCAAGAGTACTGGAGTGGGTTGCCATTGCATTGCTTTCTCCAACTTATATACTAAGACTACTAAAACCATGTGTTTCATTTGTTATAAACACTACTCTGAGTTTTTACTTGTTTATCCAATATTTTTATCTCTTCCTTTAGGTAAATAATAGGGCTGTCTTGGTAGCTCAGTTGATAAATAATTCAAATTCAATATGGGGGACCTGGGTTCGATCCCTGGATTGGGAAGATCCCCTGGAAGAGGCATGGCTACCCACTCTAGTATTCTTGCCTGGAGAATCCCACGGACAGAGGAGCCTGGTGGGCTACAGTCCATGGGGTCGCAAAGAGTCAGACATGACTGAGCAACTAAGCACAATAGGTAAATGATTATTATTGTATTTTATATTTAACTCTTTCATAGTAAAATAATATGCAAATGTGATCATGTCCCTCCCTTAGATATAAATCTTCAGTGGCTTCCCCAGTGATTCAGTAGGGATCTGTCTTCCTTGCCAGCCCTCTTGACAGCCCTCCCTCTATCTGTGTGGCTCATCAGCTTTTGTTTCATTGTTTAAACAACAAACAAACCCAGGGATCAAACTGGCATCTCTTGCATTGGCAAATAGATTCTTTACTACTGAGCCACCTGGGAAACCCATTAACGTTTCTTGTTCCTGTTTTTCAGTCGCTAAGGCATGTCTGACTCTTTGCAACCTTATGGACCGCAGCACATTAGGTTTCTCTGTCCTTCATTATCGGCAGGCACTTGTTCAAATTCATGTCCATTGAGTCGGTGATGCCATCCAACCATCTCATCCTCTGTCGACCCCTTCCCCTCCTGCCTTCAATCTTTCCCAGCATCAGGGTCTTTTCCAATGAGTAGGTGCTTCACATCAGGTGGCCAAAGTATTGGAGCTTCAGCTTCAGCATCAGTCCTTCCAATGAATATTCAGGGCTGATTTCATTTAGGATTGACTAGTTTGATCTCCTTGCAGTCCAAGGGACTCTCAAGAGTTTTCTCTAGAACCACAGTTTGAAAGCATTAATTCTTCGGCACTTACCATTTTTATGGTCCAACTCCTAAATCTGTTCATGGCTTCCTGAAAACCATAGCTTTAACTATCCGGACATTTGTCAGTGAAGTAATGTCTTTGTTTTTTAACATGCGATCTGGGTTTGTCATAGCTTTTCTTCCAAGGAACAAGCATCTTTTAATTTCATGGCTGTAGGCAATAAGTTTTTCTTAGTTACATGTAATTCTCTTTAAAAAAAAAAAGGTATGCCTCACTTCTGACTGATTCTTCTCTACCAAAAAATGTCCCACTCACCTCCCAACTGAGAAACTCTCTTTCATCATTTAAGATTCAGTCCAAGTGGAATGTCTCCATTCTCTCTGTATAGCATCCTTTGCTGCATCTGTTGAAAAGTTCTGGCACTGTGTTATAGTCACTGTTTATTTCCCTCTCTCTTCCACTGGTCTAAGAAAGCTGGGCTTTTCCTATATCTATTTTCTGAATTCAGTACAATTCCTGGCACACAGAAGACCTTGATAAGTAAGCACCTGCAGAATGAATAGACGAACTAGTGTGAGTGAATGTCCAGAAGAAAATATGACTAACTCTGCCCAGAAAGATAAAGAAGAGTTTTACAATAGAAGGTGGTATTTGCAATTCAAAAATTTTGAAGCATGAGTTGAGAATTGTTAAAAAGATAAAAGGTATTTAAAAAATAGCCAGAAGCCAGAATATACTAGTTACTTTTCTGCTAAATTGGAAGGAACGTGGAAGTAAACTCTCTTCAGGCAAGTGTTTGTGGGTTTTCCAGGTGGTTCAGTGGTGAAGGATCCGCCTGCCCATGCAGGAGACACAGGTTCAATCCCTCATCCGAGAAGATCCCACATGCTGCAGAGCAGCTGGGTCCATGTGCCACAGTTACCAAGCCTGTGCCCTTAGACCCCAGGAGCTGCATCTACTGAAGCCCAGGCACCCTAGAGTCTCTAACAAGAGGAGCCGCTGCAATGAGAAACCCGTGCACCACAGCTACAGAGTAGCGCTCATTCACTGCAACTAAAGAAAAGCCCAAGCAGCGATGGAGACCCAGCACAGTCGAAAAGAAATAAATAAATATTTTTTATTTAAGATAAATATGTTTAATGCAGATGTTTGGGTCCATGGTGCTATTCCATGGTGAGAACAATTTTTTGAAAAGAAGCAGAAAAACAAAAAAAAATTCCATTCCCTTTAAAATGGAAAACATACCCACACAGGTCAGAGGGTCCAAAGGAACTCAGTGGAGGTAAGTTTAAAAGAATGAAAGACTTGGCAGGCTGACGGAGTGATCTGATCAAGATCCCTCCTCAGTGTCTTAAATAACCATATGTAGCATTTCAAGAAAGCAGTTTACTATTAACATCAAAGGAAATTTTGCCTTGAAGCAAGATGAGATGAATCAAGCAAGATTGGAAACGGGTCCAAGATAAATATTTTAACATGATATGAAAATATTTGGGACATTTGGGGTAGGATGAAAAGGAATGAATGGCTTGCTGCTGAACTAAAGGCAAGTCAGTAAAGATATTAAAGAAAACGTCCTCAAGGAGTTGATTCTAAAAGGGATGTGATAAATGATTCTTGAGCATGATTGGAAATCAGCGATGCAATACCAAGGCACAACATCGAGTAGTTTGAAGCAATGATTATGTATATGTGTTTGAGTACTCATTGGGAATTGGTGATGGACAGAGAAGCCTGGTGTGCTGCAGTCCATGGAGTCACAAAGAGTCGGACACGACTGAGCAACTGAACTGACTGACTGCCTCATTGACTGGAAGAAAATAAAGCATATGCTTCTGGTCTCTGTTTGATTTGATTACATGGGGAGCCACGATCTGGGATAACCTGATGCAAAGAATGTATGACCTCATATGCTTCTTCTCCACCATCCTGAAAACCCCTTGGCTTCTTGTTGTCATGCTTTCAGCCCCCATCAGCTTTCCCAACCCAGAGCCATCCGGACTCTGACAGAAATCGCAGTGCACCACCCAGATCTTTGCTACAGAAGTCATTCTGGGATTCATTTGGCAAAACTTCTGACAGAGTTAGCTTTTACCACCGTTTCTGGGGTTGCCCTCTGGGAGATGCTTCACTCAGGTTATGCCCTCTGCTTGTGCTAATGTGAGTCAAAGACCTAGCATACTATTTGAATTTGGGACAAATAGAAATGGCCCAGCCCTGCTGCAGACTGCCTCATGTTCTTTGCCAAGGTCTAATTTGAGTCTGCTTCACAGTTCCATTTCTGTTTTTACCCAATTTTGGCTCCATTATTTTCTTACATATGTTGTTTCTGAATACAATCCCCCATATGTACCCTAAACACAAATTTTCTTCTCAGACAATGTCCATCCTCAGAGATCTGTGACAAGATCTGTGTGGAGAGGTCCTAGAAAGTAGAATTCAAAAAAATATTCTTTTTAAATGACATTGTGAACCCTTTCACCCTTGGTATGTGATGTCCTCATAGCTTTTGCTATATGCTCTCAGCTGTGGTTGCCATATAGCCATACGCTACAGCTGTATAATTTGTTAAAACTTTCATCAGAGGAGAACCGGAAGAGATACTGGTAGGAAAAGAAGATGGCAGCTGGTATAATACTTCATGTGCTTGAAAGATATAAGGGAAATCGTCATCATAAAGCCTATGAACCTGGGTGACACTTACCAAGTGCCGCCCACGTGTTGTAGAAAGGCAGTGGAAGGTTGTGAGTGAGTGGCTTGGTATCTATTGCTCTGTAACCAATCAACGTAAAACTTAGTGACAACAATGACCATATTTATTTTGTTCACAAATCTGCAGTTGGGCAGGACCCAGAAAAGGTAGCATGTCTCTCTTCTTCTCAGCATCAAGTGAAGTGGCTGAAATGTTAGAGATTGGAGTCATCAAAGGGCTTGTCGAATCATAGGTCTGGTAGTTGATGCCAGCTGTCAATGGAACAGCCATGTGTGGTCCTTCCTTCCATGTAGCTACTTGGCTGTCTCACAGCATGGTAGCTGAGTTCCCAGGACAAAGATTCCAAGAGAGGAAATAGTTGAGACAAGCTGTGTTGATTTTTTTTAATTGTATTTATTTATTTACTTACTTGCTTCCCTGGTGGCTCAGATGGTAACAAATCTGCCTGCAGTGTGGGAGACCCAGGTCGATCTCTGGGTTAGGAAGATCCCCTGGAGAAGGAACTGGTAACCCACTCTAGTATTCTTGCCTGGAGAATCCCATGAACAGAGGAGCCCAGTGGGATGGTATTCATGGGGTCATAACATGGACACACACACACACTTACCGATGTATTTACTTACCGATTTATTTGGCTGTACTTGGGTCTTGGCTGTGAATGACAACCTGCTCCAGTATTCTTGCCAGGATAATTCCAGGGGCAGAGGAGCCTGGCAGGCTACAGTTCATGTGATCACAGAGAGTTGGACACGATTGAATGACTGAGCACGTGGCACACAGGATCTTTGTTGCATCATGCAGAATCTTTCGTTAAGATGCAAAGACTCTCAAGTTGTGTCATGCAGGCTCAACAGTTCAGCACAGGCTTAGTCGCTCCCCAGCATGTGGAATCTTGGTTTCCCAACCAGAGACTGAACCTGTGTCCCCTGCATTACAAGGCAAATTATTCTTAACCACTGGACCACCAGGGAAGTCTTTGTATCACTTTTTATGGCTTGGCCTCAGAGGTCAGGCAGTGTCAATCTGACCACATTTGATTTGTTAGAAGGGAATCATGAAGGCTGGCTGGTAAGTCAGAATTTGCTGATATGTTTAAAACCATCAGAGTGATTAATCACTGATACAAGGTGAATTGTAAAAGTCAGAGGGCCTCATTTATGGCACATAAAAAGACTCTCATCTCCTCTACTGCTAGAGTACAGAAAAAAAAACACTTAGGAACAATCTTAGGGCTTCAGAGATTGTTAGATTCTCAACTCTGGTAAGTCTGCTCTGTCGAGGTCAGGGTCTTGATTAGGAAGAGAAGGCTGAGATTTGGGGTGGAGATGCCTGAGTCAATACACTTGAAAACCTTGAAACCTCTGGTCATCTTGAACTAGCTGGGCCTGCAGAAATGGTCTATTGCTTCCTTTCAGAGGAAGGCAATGCAAAGGCATCTGCCCTGCAGCACTGACCCAGCTGGGAAAGCACCAATCCTCATAAGACAGAAAACAGACCAGCCCTGAAGAAGCTCCAGGACCCAGTGAACAAGAACATAGGAGCTGGGAGAGCACTGGGGACCAGATCCAGGGGAGGCAGAGTATCAGTCATATAAGAGAATTTATCAGCGTGGGTATACTCTCCAGAGACACAGAATGTGGCATTCTAGCAAAATGTCTCATTTCATGAGACAATGAAATTATGTTAGTAAGCTGGCTCTCGAAAGCTTTGGAGAAATGACGGCTTACACTAAATGAAGTAGAAATGCCAGAACAGTTTTGGCAAACAGTGGTAGAAGGAATCAAAAGACTCAGAGAAGCTGGTTTACTAGAGAGAATATATCATACAAAAGTGGAAACCCACAACTTCCTATAGGCAAAGGGAGGACCAGGAGGAAACCAGCCTCACAGAGAAGCTCAGTGGTATCTTTTATCTATAGGCTTGGCTGATGGTAGGAGATGCTAATACAGAACTCTGTCCCAGATAGCAATGAGGAGGGTAAGATACTGAAATAATGGAGGCCAGTTGATGGTGCTTACCATCCAAAAGCAAGTGAATAAATTTATCATAATAAGTGCTTGGGTCATGTGGCAACTAGGGAGGTGTGACACAGAGAAGCTCTGGAGATAGTTAATAGGAAATGGAATCCCTAAGGACAAGATGGATGGGCAACCAACAAGTTTACTGCTCAAGCTATAAAACCAAAAGAAATTGAGGAGAAAGATCAAGAGACTGAGTTAGCCGCCCCTTTAAAAGTTATGATCCTTTGCCCAGTATCTGGACTTGAACCAGAGCCAGAGTGTATAAGTCAGGGGGTCCTGACCTTGCTATTATATCACTGCCAGTGGTTTCAGCTCACATCTACTGCTGCATATGGGGGTCCCCAGCTGACAGAGGAAGAAAAAGGACCAGATTTGGTTTAAGAATGGGGAGTCTCATGACATGGGCTTCCCAGGTGGCTCAGTTGGTAAAGAATCTGCCTGCAATGCAGGAGACCTGGGTTTGATTCCCGTGTCAGGAAGATCTCCTAGAGAAGGAAATGGCAACCCCCTCCAGTAGTTTTGCCTGGAGAATCCCACAGACAGAGGAGTCTGGCAGGCTGCAGTCCATGGGGTCGCAAGAGTCAGATAGGACTTAGCGACTAAAACACCACCACCAGTCTCATTACATAGGTGAAAGCCAAACATAAACCTTTGTTTTTATATAACTCCACCCCCAAGTGATGCTGAACGACACAGGTGATGGAAAATCCTCCCAATTACCAGAGATATGTGGGAGGGATCCCGGATCACCTGCTTTATGAAGAGAAAGGTTCTGCCATAAATACATACAAGTATTAATAAATATACTCAGTGGCGAATGGCTCAGTTTATAAGTTAGGGATCTAGGAGGGGAAAGACAGGTAGAAAGAGGTCTGGGAAGAGGCATGTGGATGCCACCCAGATATAGGCACAAAATATGAAGACCTGTGCACCACAGATTAGCACCCAGCTGAGAGTGTTCACCATAGTTAGTTCAGTCACTCAGTCATGTCCGATGCTTTGCGACCCCATGGACTGCAGCACACCAGGCTTCCCATTCATCATCAACTCCCGAAGCTTGCTCAAACTCATGTCCATTGAGTCGGTGATGCCATCCAGCCATCTTATCCTCTGTTGTCCCCTTCTCCTGTCTTCAATTTTTCCCAGCATCAGGATCTTTTCCAATGAGTCCACTCTTCCCATCAGGTGGTCAAAGTATTGAAGTTTCACCATAGAGGAGGCACTAAAGAACCAGGTAGACAGAATGCTCAGTCAGTTGACGTCATCCTCCCCAGTGCTGGCACAATACAGCCATGAAGTCAGAGAAGGCTATACATGGTTCCAATAGCATCAGCTCCCACTTAGGTTGATGTGTTTCTGCCTCTCTGAATGTCCAAACTGCCAGCAACATATTAGTAGATCAGCACTCAGCCTCTGATATCCTATGCCTGGAGGAAACTACCCCTAGGTAGCACCATCCCTAGAAGGAACAAATCAGCCATTTGGCAAATTGGCTACATTGAACCTCTTTCATCCTAGAGGGGACAGTGGTTGATTCCTTTGGACTGGAAATTGTAACGTACTCGAGGGATGAGTCTGCCTTTCCTCTTCTGGGAGCCGCAGTGAGCACCAGTCCCTGAAAGCTTACAGAATTTTGATCCACCCATGTGAGAGAAATAAACTAATCCACCGCACTGTTTGCAGACTCTAGAGTGGTTCTGGTCGAGTTCAATGTTGTATTTTCAGTCCCCAGATCCTTGCGTGTTCTACATCCAAAGCTTATAACATCCCATCTTCATCTCTGTTTCTAACCTGCTCCTCCTGCTCCACACTTCATATCTGTTTTGTTTGATGGCTTTACTCACAGTTCTTTTCATTGCAAGATAAGCAGTGCATAGGTGAACTAATAATAATAACGCAGTTTGACGATTTTCACACATGCATATATTTCTGTAATCAGCATGCAGATGAAGACATAGAACATCTCCAACACCCCACCTGTTCCTCTCCTGTTCGTTCCCACTCTAGGTCTGTGTCCCACCCCCAAAGAGAACCACAATTCTGAATTTTATCATCATCATGGGTTAGTTTTGACACTTCTTGGACTTTGAATGAAAGCCGCATAGGAGGTGACTTTTGGTGTCTGGCTTTTTTCAGTGAACCTAATTTCTGTGAGATACATCCATACTGAAGTATATTTCAGTATTTTGTCCTCTTCATCACTATGTAGTTTTCCACTGTGTGAATATGATGCTATTAATTCTTCATTTGCTGGGCACTTGAATTATTTCTAATTTGAGTTTATGTATAAAACTTCTCTGAACATTCTCTTGCATGCATTTTTGTGGACAAACATATTTCCTTCTCTCAGTATGAACTGCTGGATCATAAGATGGGCCTGTGTTAGCTTTAGTAGAAACTGTCAAGCAGTTTTCCACAGTGCTTGTATTATTTGGCATTCAAGCCAGCAATCTAAGAGAGTTCCTTTTGCTTCACTTCTCTGCTCACGCTTGGACTTGTTAGACTTTTAATTTTTTTGCCATTTTGATGTTTGTGCAAACATAATTCACTCTGGTTTGAGTTTGCATTCCTCTGATGGCTAAAGAGGGTGTGCTTCTTTTCCTATGCTTAATGGCATTTGCATCATCTCTCTTCTTAAAAAATGTATTGTCTAGGGTTGACTTTCCATAGATCGAAGCGATGCATAGTCCCTTCAGGGAGTTAACTTTGCCCATTTTCGTCATGCACTATTGTTCCTGATTGTTCCATATTCTGGCTGGAAGAGAATGGATTTAAATAATAATGAAAAGAATCCAGAAAGGGTAGACGTTATCTCAGCTAGAGGAGGAATTTTATAATGATTAGAGCCGCCAGCTATGGATGGGTGATCTTGGGAAGCTATGGAAGTGGCCCAGGTATCAGATGGATGGAAAGACAAATATGGACTTTGCAGCATTGTAATCCTGTGACTTGAAAAGATCCCATAAATAGTGGGACCCCCATATTGTATAATTTGATTTAAAGTTACTGTATGAGTGTTTTTGTGTAAGTTTCTCAGGAGTAGTCTATATTTCCATTTTCTCTCTATTGCTTAGAAATGCCTTAAATGCTTATCAGTTCACTAGCTTTCCTCTCTGAAAGTGTTAGTTGGTCAGTTGTGTCCAACTCTTTTACAACCCCTATGGACTGTGGCCCACCAGGCTCCCCTGCCCATGGCATTCTCTTGGCAAGAACATTGGAGTGGGTAGCCATTCGCTTCTCCAGGGGACCTTCTCGATCCAGTGGTTGAGCCTGGGTCGTCTGCATTGGCAGGAGCATTCTTGACCCTCTGAGCCACCAGGGAAGCCCTGCCTCCATCTCTACCCCCTTTACCTACACCCTCTTGGGAGGAAAAAAGTATATTTGGTTACTGCAACCCTGCTCATCCTGCAGTGGAGAAACGGAATCACAGTTTAAGTCTTCCAGTTTACTACTGAGACCCACACAGCTAGAATCCATGCTTCCTGCCTCCCAACCTAAGTGAAAAGTGAAAGTGTTAGTTGTTCAGTAATGCCTGACTCTTGCAACCTCATAGACTGTAGCCCGTCAGGCTCCTCTGTCCGTGGGATTTCCCAGGCAAGAATACTGGTGTAGGTTGCCATTTCCTTCTCCAGGACATCTTCCCGACCCAGGGATCGAACCTGTGACTCCTTCATTGGCAGGCATATTCTTTACCACTGAGCCACCTGGAAAGCCCAGGAAAGAAGTTAGAAAGCTAAATAAAATAAGCTTAAAATCACCCCCAAATTTTTCAAAACTACTAGCTACGGGTAAAATCACTAGGGAGATCTCAGATACAAGCACTGGCTTGAGAGGTGTTTTCTAATAATGTATTAAAGTACATTTTGAAGATTTGGAGTTCTAGAATAATCCACCATGGAAAGCCTTCTAATTCCAAGATGGAGCCTTATAGTCCCTGGTGCCCCCATTACACACATAGGTTTTGCCTTCCTTAAGCTTCATGTCAGCTTCTATTGTTTATTTCTGTTTAAAAGAGCAGCCAGCTCCTTTCCCCAAAATGTTGGCAAGACAGAGGGAAATTAAATCTGCAACTGTTGGCAGGCCTGGCCGACACTGGCATGCCCCTCCCCCATCCATCTAATTCATATTTGCCTCCCAGTGTTCTCTTAAACTTTTGAGAGCTGACCTTCCTTCCAAAATCTATGTTCCAAATCCAATTTGAAATTAAACAAGTCAGCCTTGTCTTTTGACAGGGGAAAAAAAAAAAAAAAAACAGAACAAGAAACCCTTGACTGTTTACATTCATCTGTCCTCCTCAGAGGAATGGAGACAGGTTCATAAGCCTCTTCCTAAAAGCAACATGTCCAGAGTCTTTCTGGCACGAGTTTTTTTTTTAAAGAAATCAGGTAAGATTTGATTACTTTTTAAAAGTGATCTATTTAGGGTTAGTTAGTTCTGCAAGGAGAATGCACTGGTCATAGCAAACACTCTCTTCCAACAACACAAGAGAAGACTCTACACGTGGACATCACCAGATGGTCAATACTGAAGTCAGATTAATTATATTCTTTGCAGCCAAAAATGGAGAAGCTGTATACAGTCAGCAAAAACATGACAGGGAGCTGACTGTGGCTCAGATCATGAATTCCTTATTGCAAAATTCAGACTTAAATTGAAGAAAGTGGGGAAAACTACTAGACCATTCAGGTATGACCTAAATCAAATCCCTTATGACTATACAGTGGAAGTGAGAAATAGATTTAAGGGACTAGATTTCATAGAAAGAGTGCCTGATGAACTATGGACAGAGGTTCATGACATTCTATAGGAGATAGGGATCAAGATCATTTGCAAGAAAAAGAAATGTGAAAAGGCAAAATGGCTGTCTAAGGAGGCCTTACAAATAGCTGTGAAAAGAAGAGAAGGGAAAAGCAAAAGAGAAAAGGAAAGATATTTCTATTTGAATGCAGAGTTCCAAAGAATAGCAAGGAGAGATAAGAAAGCCTTCCTCAGTGATCAATGCAAAGAAATAGAGGAAAACAACAGAATGGGAAAGACTAGAGATCTCTTCAAGAAAATTAGAGATACAAAGGGAACATTTCATACAAGGATGGGTTCAATAAAGGACAGAAATGGTATGGACCTAACAGAAACAGAAGATATTAAGAAGAGGTGGCAAGAATACACAGAAGAACTACACAAAAAAGGTCTTCACAACCCAGATAATCACGATGGTATGATCACTCACCTAGAGCCAGACATCCTGGAATGTGAAGTCAAGTGGGCCTTAGAAAGCATCACTATGAACAAAGCTAGTGGAGGTGATGAAATTCCAGTGGAGCTATTTCAAATCCTAAAAGCTGATGCTGTGAAAGTGCTGCACTCAATATGCCAGCAAATTTGGAAGAATCAGCAGTGGCCACAGGACTGGAAAAGGTCAGTTTTCATTCCAATCCCAAAGGAAGTAATGCCAAAGAATGCTCAAACTACCACACAATTGCACTCATCTCACATGCTAGTAAAATAATGCTCAAAATTCTCCAAGCCAAGCTTCAGCAATACATGAACTGTGAACTTCCTGATGTTCAGGCTGGTTTTAGAAAAAGCAGAGGAACCACAGATCAAATTGCCAACATCCACTGGATCATTGAAAAAGCAAGAGACTTCCAGGAAAACATCTATTTCTGCTTTGTTGACTATGCCAAAGCCTTTGACTGTGTGGATCACAATAAACTGGAAAATTCTGAAAGAGACGGGAATACCAGACCACCTGACCTGTCTCTTGAGAAACCTGTATGCAGGTCAGGAAGCAACAGTTAGAGCTAGACATGGAACAACACAATGGTTCCAAATAGGAAAAGGAGTACATCAAGGCTGTATATTATCACCCTGCTTATTTAACTTACATGCAGAGTGCATCATGAGAAATGCTGGGCTAGATGAAGCACAAGCTGAATCAAGATTGCTGGGAGAAATATCAATAACCTCAGATATGCAGATAACACCACCCTTATGGCAGAGAGTAAAGAACTAAAGAGCCTCTTAATGAAAGTGAAAGAGGAGAGTGAAAAAGCTGGCTTAAAGCTCAACATTCAGAAAACTAAGATCATGGCATCTGATATCATCACTTCATGGCAAATAGACAGGGAAGCAGTGGAAACAGTGGCAGACATTATTTTGGGGGGCTCCCAAATTACTGCAGATGGTGACTGCAGCCATGAAATTAAAAGACGCTTACTCCTTGGAAGGAAAGTTATGACCAACATAGACAGTATATTAAAAAGCAGAGACATTACTTTGTCAGCAAAGGTCCATCTAGTCAAGGCTATGGTTTTTCCAGTAGTCATATATGGATGTGAGAGTTGGACTATAAAGAAAGCTGAGCACCAAAGAATTGATGCTCTTGAACTGTGGTGTTAGAGAAGACTCTTGAGAGTCCCTTGGACTGCAAGGAGATCCAACCAGTCCATCCCAAAGGAGATCAGTCCTGGGTGTTCATTGGAAGGCCTGATGTTGAAACTGAAATTCCAATACTTTGGCCCCCTGATGCGAAGAGCTGACTCATTTGAAAAGACCCTGATGCTGAAAAAGACTGAGGGTGGGAGGAGAAGGGGACTATGGAGGATGAGATGGTTGGATGGCATCACCGACCCAATGGACATGGGTTTGGGTAGACTCTGGGAGTTGGTGATGGGCAGGGAGGCCTGGCATACTGTGGTTCATGGAGTTGCAAAGAGTCAGACATGACCGAGCGACTGAACTGAACTGATTTAGGGTTAAGAAATATTCTTGCTTTTAAATTCATCATCCTCCTGGGTTGTTTTTACATCTACCAATTTATCCCACCAGAGCAATGAATGTCATATTCCCAAAGTACATACACCATTTGGGATAAAAACATCCAGTATGAATGTGTTCATCTCTCCCTTGCCTTGCACTGCACCTCCCAATGCACACTCACACACATCATCATTCACAAGGGAAAACCCTATAATTAGACAGATGTGGCTTGTGCATGACATAATAATAACTAACATTGAACCTTGGCATATGCCAGGTACTTTACATAGACTCTTTCACTTAATTAATGGTGTAGGACCATCGCTAATTCCATGTGATGGAGACAATTGATACAGGGTGGTTAAGTCACTCGTCCATTTGAGGTTAGCTAGCTGTGAAGGGATGAAGTTGACATTCATGTTCAAACAATTGAATTTTTTTTTGTTTGTGCTTTCTAAAAGCAGCACAAACATTCCCTTAGCTTTCCTACTTCTTAGCAGCCAGGGTCAGTTAACAGAGAGTGTTTTTTAACGCAACTCAAAAATGGGGTAAACATATTTATTTATTTATTTTGCTTAAAACTTTTGTTAATAGAGTTGATATAGAATGTTGTGTTAGTTTCTGCAGAAGAGCAAAGTGAATCAGTTGCATTTATATATACATACATCCATTCTTTTTTAGATTCTCTACCCATATAGGTCATTACAGAATACTGAAATGAGTTCCAGAATATTGAGTAGGTCCTTATTAGTGTAAATATTTTCTAGCTATTTTAGTATAATGAGTCAATATTTAATATTTAGTCAATATTTAGTATTGGTTGTGAAAAGAAAAGGAATGGTCAAAATTATATAATGGGGAACTTGCCTGATGGTCCAGTGGATCAGATGCTAGGCTTCCATTGCAAGGGGGGCAGGTTCAAATCCTGGTCAGGGAACTGAGATCCCACACGTTGCACAGCCAAAAAAAGTTATATGATAGGCAGAATATGAATTTTTCTGCACACTAGATGTTTTTGGCAGGAAATCAATGTGCACTGTGGTGTGATGCTTGACTGGATATCGTAGGAGAGGAGCGGCTGCAGCCCAGACTGGAAGCCCTCGCCATGTAACCCCATAAGCCTCCCACCCTCCTCAGGACTGAAACTCACTTTACTGTTTATCCCCAGGGCTAGAAAGTCACATCAACCAGAAACCACTCACACCTCTTTGTGACACGGCAATAACTGGGTGGAGGAGAAACATAGCCAGAGTTCAACATCGTAGGTGGCAAAATGTACTAAATAGGAAGAGACTGTTGAGTCAGGGAGACCCAAGTGAAAGAGTGGGGATGCAGAAGTGGACAAAATAGGAACACAGGAGGGGGGAGGGGTTGAAGGAGAGGGCTTTGTAAGATGCAAGAAAAGAATGAGAGGGCCAGGGAATCAGGGAGGTCGCCACGTGGGACTCTTGGTAAAAAACCTAGACAGCAAACACTGTAGTTGTGCTGCAAGAAAGCTAAACCAAGGGCACAAAGCCCACATCCTCTCTCCTGGGACCTAGCACTCATTTCCTCCCTCCCCCAAAGCTTTCAATAAACAGCTATCAATACACTATTGATACCATGGATGAAATAGGTAACTAATGAGAACCTACTGTACAGCACAGGGGACTCTCCTCAGTGCTCTGTGGTGACCTAAACGGGAAGGAAGTCCAAAAGAAGAGGGGATACATGCATAAGTTGCTTCTAGGGTGGGTCAGTGGTAAAGAAACTTCCTGCAATGCAGGAGATGCAGGAGACAAGGGTTCGATCCCTGGGTCGGGAAGATCCCCTGGAGGAGGGCATGGCAGCACACGCCAGTATTCCTGCCTGGAGAATCCCAGACAGAGGAGCCTGGTGGGCTACAGTCCACGGGGTCACAAAGAGTCACATATGATTTAGTGACTAAACCACCAGCACCACCACATGTGTAGGTATAGCTGATTCATTTTGCGGTATAGCAGAAATGAACACAACACTGTGAAGCAACTATACTCCTATAAAAATTAATTTAAAAAAAAGAAAATCCTGAAAACAATGAACAGCTGCTAAACCCTCATGAGGAGCACGGTTACTCATTTAAGAAGAGGTCTGTGAAGAAGCTGTCTCCAACACTAAGTTCCAGGAGGGCTTCTAAAAATATACCCCATGGACCAAAATGTAGGTGCTAACACAGGGCTCAAAAAGATGGTCATTCTTTCCAATACCACTACCATCACCATTCCTACTGCCTAACACTTCAGTATTTTCAATTGTGAAATTTAGGACAGATTTCAAAGAGTGAATAAGCTTATACATATATACTAAAGGGTTAAATTCACAGCAGATATTGACTGCGGTCATTAAATTAAAAAATGCTTGCTCCTTGGAAGAAAAGCTATGACCAACCTAGACAGCATAGTAAAAAGCAGAGACATTACTTTGCCAGCAAAGGTCCATCTAGTCAAAGCTATTGTTTTTCCAGTAGTCATGTATGGATGTGAGAGATGGACTATAAAGAAAGCTGAACACTGAAGAATTGATGCTTTTGAACTGTGGTGTTGAAAAAGACCCTTGAGAGTCCCTTGGACTGCAAGGAGATACAACCAGTCAAACTTTTTTTTTTTCTCCCTTTTATTGTTTTTGCCATACAATGCCATGATATCACCATGGGTTTACATATGCTCCCCCTCCAGAAACCCCTCCCTCCCCCCTCCCTCCTCCCTCCCCCATGGGAAATCTCGATGCACCAGCCCCGAGAATCAATCCTGGGCTGGCGATTGATTAGACATATGATAATTAACATGTTTCAATGCCATTCTCCCATATCATCACACCCTTTCCCTCATTCACAGAGTCCGCGAGTCTATTCTATACATCTGCGTTCCTTTTGTTGTCTCCCATGTTGGGTTCTCGTTACTGTCTTTCTAAATTCCATATATATGTGTTAATATACTGTATTGTTGTTTTTGCTTCTGGCTTACTTCACTCTGGATAATGGGCTCCAGTTTCGTCCATCTGAGTAGAATTGCTTCAAATGAATTTTTTTTTAATGCTGAGTAATATTCCATTGTGTATATGTACCACAGCTTTCTTATCCATTCGTCAGTTGATGGGCATCTAGGTTGCTTCCATGTCTTGGCTATTGTAAACAATGCAGCGATGAACATTGGGGTACACGTGGCTCTTTCAATTCTGGTTTCCTCGGTGTATATGCCCAGCAGTGGGATTGCTGGGTTATATGGCAGGACTATTTGCAGCTTTTTAAGGAACCTCCACACTGTTTTCCATAGTGGCTGTACTAGTTTACATTCCCACCAACAGTGTAGGAGAGTTCCCTTTTCTCCACATCCTCTCCAGCGTTTATTGCTTGTAGATTTTTGGATTACAGCCATTCTGACTGGTGTAAAGTGGTACCTCATTGTGGTTTTGATTTGCATTTCTCTGATAATGAGTGATGTTGAACATCTTTTCATGTGTTTGTTGGCCATTTTTATGTCTTCTTTGGAGAAATATCTGTTAAGTTCTTTGGCCCACTTTTTGATTGGGTCGTTTATTTTCCTAGAATGGAGCTGCAGGAGTTGCTTGTATATTTTTGAGATTAATTGTTTGTCCGTTGCTTCATTGGCTATTATTTTCTCCCATTCTGAAGGCTGTCTTTTCACCTTGCTTATAGTTTCCTTTGTTGTGCAGAAGCTTTTAATTTTAATTAGGTCCCATTTGTTTATTCGTGTTTTTATTTCCAGTATTCTGGGAGGTGGGTCATGGAGTATCCCGCTTTGGGTTATGGCAGAGAGTGTTTTGCCTATGTTATCCTCTAGGAGTTTTATAGTTTCTGGTCTTATGCTTAGATCTTTGATCCATTTTGAGTTTATCTTTGTGTATGGTGTTAGAAAGTGTTCTAGTTTCATTCTTTTACAAGTGGCTGTCCAGTTTTCCCAGCACCATTTGTTAAAGAGGTTGTCTTTTCTCCATTGTATATTCTTGCCTCCTTTGTCAAAGATAAGGTGTCCATAGATGGGTGGATTTATCTCTGGGCTTTCTATTTTGTTCCATTGATCTATATTTCTGTCTTTGTGCCAGTACCATACTGTCTTAATGACAGTGGATTTGTAGTATAGCCTAAAGTCAGGTAGGTTGATTCTGCCAGTTCCATTCTTCTTTCTCAAGATTGCTTTGGCTATACGAGGTTTTTTGTATTTCCATACAAATTGAGAAATTATTTGTTCTAATTCTTTAAAGAAGACCTCTGGTAGCTTGATAGGAATTGCATTGAATCTATAGATTGCTTTGGGTAGTATACTCATTTTCACTATATTGATTCTTCCAATCCACAAACACGGTACATTTCTCCATCTGTTTGTGTCCTCTTTGATTTCTTTCATCAGTGTTTTATAGTTTTCTATATACAAGTCTTTTGTTTCTTTAGGTAGAAATACTCCTAAGTATTTTATTCTTTTTGTTTCGATGGTGAATGGAATTGTTTCCTTAATTTCTCTTTCTGATTTCTCACTGTTAGTGTATAGGAATGCCAGGGATTTCTGTGTGTTGATTTTGTATCCTGAAACTTTGCTATATTCACTGATTAGTTCTAGTAATTTTCTTGTAGAGTCTTTAGGGTTTTCAATATAGAGGATCATGTCATCTGCAAACAGAGAGAGTTTTACTTCTTCTTTTCCAATCTGGATTCCTTTGATTTCTTTATCTGCTCTGATTGCTGTGGCCAACACTTCCAAAACTATGTTGAAAAGTAGTGGTGAGAGTGGGCACCCTTGTCTTGTTCCTGATTTCAGGGGGAATGCTTCCAGCTTTTCACCATTGAGGATAATGTTTGCTGTGGGTTTGTCATATATAGCTTTTATTATGTTGAGGTATGTTCCTTCTATTCCTACTTTTTGGAGGGTTTTTATCATAAATGGATGTTGAATTTTGTCAAAGGCTTTCTCTGCATCTATTGAGATAATCATGTGATTTTTATTTTTCAATTTGTTAATGTGGTGTATTACATTGATTGATTTACGAATATTGAAGAATCCTTGCATCCCTGGGATAAAGCCTACTTGATCATGATGTATGATCTTTTTGACGTGTTGTTGGATTCTATTTGCTAGAATTTTGTTGAGGATTTTTGCATCGAAGTTCATCAGTGATATTGGCCTGTAGTTTTCTTTTTTTGTGGCATCTTTGTCGGGTTTTGGAATTAGGGTGATGGTGGCCTCATAGAATGAGTTTGGAAGTTTACCTTCCTCTGCAATTTTCTGGAAGAGTTTGAGTAGAATAGGTGTTAGCTCTAAATCTTAAAGGAGATCAGTCCTGAATAGTCATTGGAAGGACTGATGCTGAAACTGAAACTCCAATACTTTGGCCACCTCATGCGAAGAACGGACTCCTTGGAAAAGACCCTGATGCTGGTCAAGATTGAAGGCAGGAGAAGGGGATGACAGAGGATGAGATTGTTGGATGGCATCACCAACTTGATGGACAAACTCTAGGAGCTGGTGATGAACATGGAAGCCTGGCATGCTGCAGTCCATGAGGTCGCAAAGAGTCGAACATGACTGAGCAACTGAACTGAACTGAACTGGTTAAAGGGTAGCAGTAAATTTAATAGCCATTAAATTTCCAGACAACTCTTTTTATTTTTAATTAAAGAATATTGCTTTATAATATTGTATTGGTCTCTGTCATACATCAACATGAATCAGCCAGAGGTATACATGTCCCTTCTCTCTTGAAGCTCCCTCCCCCCTCCCAACCCATCACATCTCTCTAGGTTGTCACAGAGCCCCAGATTTGAGCTCCTTGTGTCATAGCAAATTTCCATTTGCTATATGGCTATATACTTTACATATGGTAATGTATATGCTTCCATGCTACTCTCACCATTCATCCCACCAGACAACTCTTAAAAAATAAAAGACAACTAGTACTTTGGATACTGTGTTTGTGGCCGCCATGAATTCCTTCCCTCTCCTTTCCGATTCAAGCACTATTCTGAATTTTAAGTAATCACTGTGTTACTTTTTTTTTGTAGTTTAATCACTTGGATTATCCCTAACAATATATTGTTGAGTTTTTAATCTTTGTATATATGGAATGTACTAGAAGTTTTCTTCTAGAATTGCTTCTTTTATGCAGTAATGTTTCTGAGGGCCGTGCATGATGATCTGAATAATTGCAGGTCACTGATTTTTTTCAAGAAAAAAGAAAAAAAATCTTCTTGATTCAGTTGTTTTTGTTCCACTCTACTTGGATATTTCCAATTTATATCACAAACATTTTACTATATATTTACCCATAAGCAACACTTTCATTGTGTTATAGCCCTAGCAATAAATGTTTAACTCAAAACCTACATACTTGTTGAACTTTACCACCCAAAACTAAACTGTTTTCCAAAAGACTTACTTCCATTGAGGCTAATACCAGCAGTATATGGGAAATAGTTTTTACAAATATTCTTTCCTGTCAGACTTTCCTTTTCACTAATTGGATGAATACAAAATTGTATCTTAATTGTTTTTTGTAAATTTCTATTTTGCTGGTTATATATAACATTAAAAATGTCATGTTTATAGGCTTTTTAGGTTTCTGTGAAATTCTTGCTGTGGTTGCTCATTTATTTTTTCTTATGGATTCAGAGGAATTTATTATATATTCCAAATAACAAGTCTCTGTTGGGTACACTTGGAGCAAATATCTTCTTTTGGTTTTAGAAATCTCTTGATGAAGTTTTTTGATGAACAGAATCCCTACTTTTAATGCAGTTGAATGTATGCAATATAGTCTATCGATTTGTGTGTTTGGTTAAGGAAGATGTTCGGTTTTTTTTCCCCCCACTGTCAGCACCTACCATACCTGCCCTTGAGTTTAACTGGGAAGCAGAGATTCAGAAAGGCAAAGGGTTATCCCGGTGCACCAGCCCTGAGCACCCTGTATCATGCATCAAACCTGGGCTGGCGATTCCCAGAGGGATGGAATCAGGAGGGAGGTGGGAGGGGGGTTCTGGAAGGGGAACACATGTATACCCATAGCGGATTCATGTCAATGTATGGCAAAACCAACACAATAATGTAAAGGAAAAAACAAATAAATTAAAACACACACACACACACACACACACACACACACACACAAAGAAAGGCAAAGAGTTTTCTCATACAGTGATGAGAATTGAAGTAAATGAAGTTTTCAGGGAAGCACAAGTACCCATGATGGTGTCTTCTGGACACTGGCCAAGCTTCAGGGCCAACAACAACAGTAGTACGAGCTGTATAAGTTTGTAACAAACTTAGATGTGTGCTTTGGGGACTTTTTTGTGCATTGCTTACATTTTTTGGGTATTGTGCATTGTGGCTTTGTGTAAAGCCACAGTCTCTGGCCTTGTTGCTATTCTGTGAACTACCCAGTGTCTTTTTAATAAATTTCATTTGTGCTTGAATCAATCAGAGCAGCTCTCTTTTGCTTGTAAAAAAGAACTGGGGCTAACGTGGTCAATACGAGACTGTTTTGCATTATAAGCCATCTTTCTGTTTGGTATTTCTTGCTATATTCTCTGCAAAGGCTTAAGTATAATAAGTTCAGTGAAAGAGATAAAATAACTGGGAAAGTAATCAATAAAAAAATGTCATTCTCATTCTTGCTATCTAGTCCAGCCACTTTATGCAGAAGCTTGGTTTCCTTCTTGATTCCAATGTGCTTATCTTCCTTGTCTCCTTCTTCTGCCACATCCCCTGTCTGTCTTGTATTCTCAACAGGTCCCAATTTGGAGGGTCATAATGAGACCCACTCATTTTCATGGTGATGTTTTCAGTTTACTTTCTCCTCAGTGGATCATCTGACAAGCATCATCATCAATATGCTTATCAACATTCATTCACTCAACAAAATCACTGTGTGAGTTCCATGGCAATAACACTGGTAAATGTGGGAACGGCTAGTGAAAATATTTTAAGGTGACAGATTGATGGCAGCTCTGCAAATAGATTTAGAAATTCTCTCTCAGACAGATTACTCGTGAAATGATATTTTTAAAGCCCTTCAGCACAGCTTTATTTCAGTTCAAGCCTTATAGAGAACTGGCACACGGAATATGTCATGGAATGAAAAGACTTTTACGGAGAGCCTTTTATGATCGGTTTAATGGATACAACAAATACATTCAAAAACGAGGCGATCTTGAGATAAATCGAATCACTTTAGGTCATGATTTAAAGCAACTGTCAGCAAGCTTGAGTTAATCAATTTTACTATTCAGAATATTGCTTAATACAATCAACTCTCCATTGAATAGACACTGTGATAAGTACTGAGAGGGGCTAGGTACAGGATGCAAGACAGCGCATGGAAGGGCTTGAAGTCTTCCCAGAAGTGTAAGTTACAACAGGGAAGAAGGTAAGAAAGGTTGAGGGCATGGGAAGGGTTTTCTTATGTGGAGGAAAAAGCGCTGAAAGGAGACCAGCCTTTGGGCTGGTCAGTATAGCTGGAGAGTAAAGTGGATTTAAGGGGAAACATGCAGATGACAAAGATACCTAAATATAGTATATTAATGCACATATATGGGATCTAGAAAAATGGTACTGATGAATCTATTTGCAGGGCAGTAATAGAGATACAGACGTAGAGAATGAACACAGTGGACACAGTGGGGGAAGGAGAGCCTGGGACAAACTGAGAGAGTAGCCTTGACATATATACACAACCATGTGTCAAATAGATACCTGGTGGGAAGGTGCTGTATAGCACAGGGAGCTCAACTAGGTTCTCTGTGATGACCTAGAGAGGTGGGTGGGGGTTGGGGGTGGAAGGGAAGATCAAGAGGGAGGGGATATATGTATGCATATAGCTGATTCATGTTGTACAGCAGACAGTAACACAACGCAAAGCAATTATACCCCAATTTAAAAAAGAAAAAGAACTTACATGGCATTTGTGATGAGTGTCATTTACCTCCTGGGTTAGGGTTAGTGTTCAGATGTCGTTAGGGTCAGATCTACAGGAGACTGTCCTGCTGAGTCAAAATCCAGAGTCTCTGATCAAGTCTACTTGCTGATTCTACTGACGTCCCAGTGTATCTTGAGGCTCAGCCCACGATCATTCTGCAGTAATATGGTGCCTTAAAATTTAATTTCTTGGAGGTTAGAGCAAGTAATTATATTATTACTGTGTGAAATTAGAGTGATCAGAATCACACATTTCCTGACTAGGTAACTTGGATTCAATAGCTAGATCTACTAGCTGGTCCTGGGAAATCTGTAATTTTGTAAGTGCTATAGGGACTTCCCTGGTGGTTCAGTGGGTAAGAATCCACCTGCTGATGCAGGGGACACAGGTTGGATCCCTGGTCTGGGAAGATCACACAAGCCAGAGAGTCACTAAGCCTGTGTGCCATGACTACTGAGCCCACACTCCCTAGAGCCTGTGCTCCACAACAAGGAAAGAGGCTCGCCCATGGCAACTACAGAATAGCCCCCACTTGCTGCAATTAGGGAAAGCCCACAAAGAGCAACCAAGACCCAGAACCGCCAAAAACAGAAATAGATAAATACTAATTTTAAAATAAAATACTGTAGATCGGTTTTCTGATGCATACCCCAACTTACACAACATTGTTTTGGGTGTGAGTTCTATGGATTAGCAATTACAGAAGTAAAGGTGATTTAGGGAAAGAAGTTGGGGACCCAGGTTTTGGACCAGCTAACCATTTGGAGTAAACAATGGCTTTTTAAAAGAATATTTTAATTATTTTTAAATTGAGGTATAATTGCTTTACAAGGTTGTGTTAATTTCTGCTTACAATGAAGTGAATCAGCTGTAAGGATACATGTCCCCCTCTCTCTTGAGCCTCCCTCCCACCCCCCATCCCACCCCTCTAGGTCATCATAGAGTACTGAGTTGAGTTCTCTGTGCTGTACAGAAGCTTCCCACTAGTGCAAGAGTTTTTCATAAAATAAAAGCAATGAACTTGGGATCATCAAGTCCTCTCCAACTTAGAAATTCTCAGGTGCAAGATAGAAAGCAGAGTTTTTCAATAACATTGGGATTCATAGTGAGGCAGGGAAATGCAGAATCACAAATTTGGGGCCAGATAGATATCAGTTTGAATTCTGCCTTAGTCATTTTTTACCTGTGGGACCATGGCCAAATTAGAAACTTCTCTGAAACACAGTGTCTTGTTTGCAATGCAAGGATAATGTTGACTCTCCCTTACATTTGCCATAAGATTGAGTGCAATAAAATAGGATAAAACTGGTGTGTACTTACTCTTTGGGGTTGATGGGACTTGTAAAGCAGTTTGTATTGTGTATACACACGTGTCTCTTATTATTATTTTATGAGTATCTTAAAGATGCTGCACAATGTCGGGCACATATTAGATGCCCATAAACGTTAGCTCCTTTCTCTTTGACAAGCCCTTGGATATTTAATCTACTGAAGGACTTTAGGCAGAAAGGTCCTAAACTCAATGAAGGTATTAAATTGGTTTTAACGGGCTGAGTGATTTTGAACTCTTCTTTTTATCTCTTCCAGTTGATTTAAATGACTGATTTCTTCTCTCTGTTGCAAGTCCTCTTGACTGTGATAGGAGCATGATGAACCTCATGCCCCATTTAGTACATAAAACTCATCCACTGAGCGTTGTTCATCTGCTACGTTACAAGCTGGGTGCTTGCTGCTGTTTTTGTGGGTGGCATAGTCAGCTTACTTGTGAGATATGACAGTTGTGAAATACCAGTTATAATGTATGAATTAATATCAGCTATGGCCAAATTAGGGCTTCCCTTGTGGCTCTGGTAAAGAATCTGCCTGCAGGAAATAGGTTTGTTCCCTGCCTTAGGAAGATCCCCCAGAGAAGGAAATGGCAACCTACTGCAGTATTCTTGCCTAGGAAATCCCATGGACAGGGGAACCTGGCGGGCTGCAGTCCATTGCATCGCAAAAGAGTTGGACATGACTGAGAGACTGAACAACAATGAACAAATTGAGAGTGAAACCACAAAAAACATTTCTTGAAGCACAAACAAAACAGGTAAGAGCCTTGACAATGGAGTTGGTAATCAATCCATGGAGAGTTACAGATGGCCAATGACTCAACCATTTGAATTGACTCGATTACCTCTAGGAATGTGACCATAGAGAGGACGAATGGATTTTCACCATTGTTTCCTAGAAGACTGATTGCTTGCCATGTCAACAAAAAGGAGGCTTACCCTGGCTGGATGCAACTGACAGATATAAAACAGAAAGTCTTGACACTGGAAGAGCATCTGTTCCAACACCCATTTTAAAGATGAGGAGACTGAGGTCCACAGAAGTTGGATGTTCTCATGCCAATGAGTTACGGGTGCAAAACATTTTGTTTGCACAAAGGTAGATATTGGAAACTGGTGGTCATTCAGTTGCTAAGTCGTGTCTGACTCTTGTGACCCCATGAACTGTAGCCCACCAGGCTCCTCTATCCATGGGATTTTCCAGGCAAGAACACTGGAGTGGGTTGCCATTTCCTTCTCCAGGGGATCTTCCTGACCCAGGGACTGAACCCGCATCTGCTGCGTTTCCTGCATTTTCAGGTGGATTCTTTACCGCTGAGCCACCTGGGGATCTTTAAGTATAGTTAATTTGCAATGTTGTGTTAGTTTCAAGTATATAGCAAAGTGATCCTATTATATACAGATACACACATATATTCTTTTCAGATTTTTTTCCATTATAGATTATTACAAGATATTGACTATAACTCCCTGTGCTATACAGTAGGTCCTTGTTGTTTACCTATTTTATATATAGTAGTATGTATTTGTTAATCCCAAACTCCTATTTTATCCCTCCTTGATCCCTTCTCCTTTGGTAAACATAAGTTAATTTTCTATATCTGTGAGTCTACTTCTGTTTGGTCAATGAGTTCATTTGTATCATTTTTCTTTTAGATTCCATATATGTGATATCATATGATATTTGTCTGCCTGATTTATTTCACTGAACACGGTAATCTTTAGGTTACCGTTGTAACCTATCATCCATGTTGCTGATAGTGATATTCTTTTTCTCTCAGGCAGATTTCTTGATCTCTCTCTTCTGTATTCCCCCAAACACCTTGTGCAGTGATCGCACTGTTGCGAAGGATTATATTCCTTCTTTGTAAGACCCTGAGCTGAAAGGATTTCACTCATGCTTCAGGGCTGAGCAGAGAGTAAATAGGTGGCAATATCTAGGGTAGGAAATAAAGGCCCACAAAGTCAAGTAGTAATGTGAGAACTTACTAGAAAAAGTTAACTGTACTCTAGTGGCAGGCAAGTAATTAAGACTTTGCCTTCAAATGCAGGGGGTGCAGTTTCGATCCCTGGTCCGGGAGCCAAGATCCCACATGACTCATGACCCAAAATCCAAAACATTAAAAAAATAAAGAAGAAGCAATATTTTAACAAATTTAGCAAAAACTTTTAAAACAGTCCACATCAAAAAAAAAAAAAGAGACAACTCATTCTTTATTACAAAAGACCTGCCCCTAGTAAATCCAAGAAATAGATTTGATCATTTTAATTTTTTAAAAATCTTTGTGAGAAAGCATTTTTCCCAAACTCTTACAAATAGTATTTCTCCTTATTTTTTAAAAGTTATTTTTGCTATTTCATGTAAATGTAAGTCAATCTAATCTATGCATTATTGGACTAAACTGTTACTATTGTTCTGTGCAGCCAATTCAATTAAAACCTCTGAATCTGGCAAGAAAAGGTTGTTCTTGTTTCTTTCTCTTCTAAAGAAGCATGCTAGTGATCAGGTAGCCATAATCTGTTTAAATAACATCTTTATATGAGATTTTAGAAAATGCTTATATTCATTTTCTAGGGCTTTCATAACAAAATACCGTGGACTAGGAGGCTTAAACAGCAGAAATTTATATTTTCATATTTCTGGAGGCTGGAAGTCCAAGATCAAGTTCTAGATTCCAAGCTCTGGGTGAGAACAGGGTTGGTTTTCTCCAAGGCCTCTCCCTTGGCTTGTCGGCGGCTGTCTTATCCTACCCTCATATCGTTTTCTGTATGTGTCTTCATTAAGTCTGTGTCCTAATGTCCTCTTCTGATAAGGACACCAATCATACTGGGCTAGGGCTCACCCTACTGACCTCATTTGAATTTTTTTTTGTGTGTGTGTGTGTGTGTGTTTTTTTTTGTTGTTGTTTTTGCCATACATTGTCATGATATCACCATGGGTTTACATATGCTTCCCCTCCGGATCCCCCGGGAAATCTCGCTGCACCAGTCCCGAGCATCAATCCTGGGCTGGCGATTGATTAGACACATGACAATTCAACATGCTTCAATGCCCTTCTCCCATATCATCCCACCCTTACCCTCATCCACAAAGTCCACGAGTCTATTCTATACATCTGCGTTCCTTTTGTTGTCTCCCATGTTGGGTTCTCGTTACTGTCTTTCTAAATTCCATATATATGTGTTAATATACTGTATTGTTGTTTTTGCTTCTGGCTTACTTCACTTTGGATAATGGGCTCCAGTTTCATCCATCTGAGTAGAATTGCTTCAAATGAATTTTTTTTTAATGCTGAGTAATATTCCATTGTGTATATGTACCACAGCTTTCTTATCCATTCATCAGTTGATGGGCATCTAGGTTGTTTCCATGTCTTAGCTATTGTAAACAATGCAGCGATGAACATTGGGGTACACGTGGCTCTTTCAATTCTGGTTTCCTCGGTGTATATGCAACTAGAAAGGGAAGAGATGCAGAAGCCCAGGTCTAGTAGAAGGAAAGAAATCTTAAAGATCAGGGCAGAAATAAATGCAAAGGAATCAAAAGTGACCATAGCAAAAATCAACCAAGCCAAAAGCTGGTTCTTTGAGAAGATAAATAAAATTGACAAACTGTTAGCCAGACTCATCAAGAAACAAAGGGAGAAGAACCAAATCAACAGAATTAGAAATGAAAACGGAGAGATCACAACAGAAAACACAGAAATACAAAGGATCATAATAGACTATTATCAGCAACTATATGCAAATAAACTGGACAATTTGGATGAAATGGACAAATTCCTAGAAAAGTATAACTTTCCAAGACTAAACCAGGAAGAGATAGATAATATTAATAGACCCATCACAAGCACGGAAATTGAAACCGTAATCAGAAATCTTCCAAAAAACAAAAGCCCAGGACCAGATGGCTTCACAGCTGAATTCTACCAAAAATTTAGAGAAGAGCTAACACCTATTCTACTCAAACTCTTCCAGAAAATTGCAGACGAAGGTAAACTTCCAAACTCATTTGAAATTAATCATCTCTTTAAAAAAACCCTAACTCCAAACACATCACCTTCTGAGTAAGAGGGTGTGAACTAAAAATACTGCCTGCCATGTTAGCAAACAAATATTGCTACTACCAAGCCACCAGCCGCTACCACTACCCACTCCTTATGGGGGATGGAGACAAACCAGTTGCCCATCTCGAAGCTTTCAACCACTGTAGCCACCTCCAGTGGCGCACTGAGGGGACTCAGGATGGGAGAGCACCATATACTGGCCCCAGCCAGCTGAGATGTGGATCAAAGGAATGATTTCAGTGAGCCCAGACTCTTGCATCTTCCTCTTCAAGGAGAGGCCCTAAATTCAGTAATTTGAGATGTGTGGTTTTCTTTGTGTGTGTGTGTGTGCTCAGTCTTGTGCAACTCTTTGTGACCCCATAGACTGTAGCCCTCCAGGCTCCTCTGTGCATGGGATTTCCCAGGTAAAAATACTGGAGTGGGTTGCCATTTTCTCCTCCAGGGGATCTTCCTGACCCAGGGATCAAACATGCATCTCCTGCATTGGCAGGCAGATTCTTTACCATTGCACTACCTGGGAAGCTCTTGGTTTTCATTAATTAGCGGTAAGCTTTTGATGTTCAGACTACCTGGTTTTTGTTGCAAAACTCCTATATACCCTGGTTTCTCCCTTACCTCTTCAGAGCAGTCCATTAGAATTATCTGAGAGACTGTATCCCAGGCTTGGAACCCTCCACAAGTTCTACCAAATATAATTCGCAGATTTTAGCTTGTGCCCTTTTTTTCCATTTGAGGGTATTAAGAGCTTCAACATATGGATCTAGGGCAAGGTGAGGTGAAGGGTATTGGGCCCATAGCAGTGCATAATGCCATGTCCATTGTTGACATTTCTTTTGAGAGATGACTCCTAAAAGAAGACGCTATTAACTGGGCTGATTGTCTCTGCTCAGCAGGGCAGACCCCACATCAACCACAATGCACCCCATATTAGGTTGACTGAAGAAGTCTGACTACCCCAAATCTAGCTCCGTATTCTTAGGTTGAACTCAGGGATTTGGTGCTATAAGGGATCCTGTTCTTCTGTGAGTTGTTCTCCAAACTTATCCCAGTCTCTAGAGCATTGATGAATGTAATTAGCAAAAGGGTACCTAATAAGCTACTTTATCTTCTCAGAACCATGACAAAAAAAATAGATATCTGCTGAGTCAGGAGACCTACCCAGGAACTATTGGGCAGTAGTAATTGCTGTGGGGTTTGGCCTCTGCTCACAGATGCCAAGCCTCCCTGTGTATAAAGGAGCATGGTTTCCAGATAACAACTGATTTACCGCATCCACGGAGGAGAGTCTCTAATTAGTGACCAGAGGCAGCCTGCACTACTCTGAATGCCCCAGAAGAGACCTGCTGTGTAAAACTGTCCCCTGAAATGATGGCATTGTCCTCTGTCTGTCTATTGGTGGTGTCGTTAACTAGTCAGAATAAAACTCGTTTGACAGGTGTTTTTGCTTCATGACTGAGCTGATAGCTCTGTGAATCGCACTGTGGTTTTATGAGCACACATAACTCGTAGGAAGACGTGCTGCTTCTCCAACAAGGCACACACTGAGGAGGTCAGACTGGGATGGACGCACGCTCTCTTGTGTTTGCCTAAAGCCCTTGTGTCACTAAGACACTCCAAGTAAAGAGAGAAAAGACAGCCTTCCCGGCTGCCAACTGCTGTTAGTGGAGGAAGAGCAGGATGAGAAAACACACACTGGGATGTATACCATCTACGACAACCTCTTGTTCCAGCTTTTGAAAGGGTGAAACTGCTAATACAATGATCAAAGGTGCTTTGACTTGTCCCACTGGCTTCCACGGCTGACTCCTTTCACAGTTGCTGAGATGGTTGGAAGCCTGATGACTCTTAGATTCAATGGCGAGAGGCTCTCCAAAGGGAGATCGAATCTGAGAATTCTCTCAAATGTATTCCAAGTTTCAAAAACAAACAAGGGGGTTAGAAAAAAAATTGAGAAAAGGCATTGACTGGAGGGAAAAAAAAATCAATTACCCTGAACACTGATTTTCTCCCCAAATTCATTTGCACATGACTAAAATTTGTCATGGGATGATGACAGAATTAGACTAATTTTCAAACAATGCATACACTGAAGCCTGTTTCTCACTCCTGCTTATGCTGATTAAAAAGAGTGTAAGGCTTCCATGATGGCTCAGTGGTAAAGGTAAAAATCCACCTGCTGATGCAAGAGACATGGGTTCAATCCCTGATCCAGGAAGATCCCACATGCCTCGCAGCAACTAAGCCTGTGTGCCCCAAATATTGGGCCTGTGCTCTGGAGCCTGGGAGCTGCAACTCTTGAGCCCAAGTGCCACGGCTAATGAAGCCTGCGCTCCTCAGAGCTTGTGCTCCACAAGAGAAGCCGCTGCAATGAGAGGCCCAAGCGCCATAACGAGAGAGCAGCCCCCGCTGCCACAACTAGGGGAAGCCCGGGAGCAGCGACGAAGACCTAGCACCGCCAAAAAGAAATAAATACACATTTTAAAAATAAATTAAAAGTATAAATAAAAAGTGTGTCACAGATGAACTAACTTCACTTCTGGGGGAATAGTTTTATCTTTTATATGCAAAAAACAGAAAGAACACTTTTATTTCTAAATCAGTAATAAATAAGATGCCATTTAGAATACAAAGCAAGCTTACACGCGGATTGGTTTATCAACAATTCTAAGTGCTGCTTTAAAATTAAGAATTCAATTGAATTGACCTTCCATACATTCAGTGCTACAGGCTTCCCTGGTGGCTCAGGGATAAAATCCACTTACAAGACAGGAAAGGCGGGCAGGTCGTGGGTTCAATTCTTGGGTCAGGGAGATCCCCTGGAGAAGGAAATGGCAACCCACTCCAGTAGCCTTGCCTGGGAAATCCCACAGACAGAGGAGCTTGGTAGATTACAGTTCATGGGGTGGCCAAAGAGTTGAAAACTAGTTAGCGACTAAACAACAACAATAGGTCAGTTAGACACTCCCGAAGCATCCTGTTTCTTTCTTCCCTCTCTTTCCTATATGCAGTCACTGCATTTTTCTCAAACCCTTTACTCTCTCTCATACCAACTGCTGCTGACTTGGTTAAAGTCCTTAGTCCTTTATTTTGTTTATCTGTTTATTTGTTGAAATTTTGTGAGGGTCAGGCACTAATATTAATAGATTTGCACCTTCATTAAAACCCTTAGTTGCCAGGTATTGCCACAAGTACTTCAGGAGCTGTGCTAAGCAATGAAGATTCAGAGATTATAGATGCCAGACTTCCCTTACAGATGTAGAGAAATAGTGAACCAAGGGAGGGTAGGGTAAAACAATGCACAATATTGAGTCTAATTCATAGAAGGAAACTGGAAGGGATGCAGAACTAGGGAGGAGACTTTGGTGATGGTGTCTGAGTAGGGTTTTGAGGGATAAATAGCTACCAGTGATGTAAAGAAGAAGGATATTACAAGCACAGGGAGTGGCATGGACAAAGGTCCAGCCAGAGTGAAATTGTAGTGAGTCTGTATGGCTTTATGAGTAGTTCAGACTTGGAAGATAAGGATATGAAGAAAACGGTATGAATATTGTAAAGGGCATGGAAGGCTTTTAAAAGGTATGATGGTTTTATGATATGTCTTTGAGTTTCTTCATAGCCTTCCCCCCAAGTGCATGAATGAATGGGTGCTGCGTGCTCAGTCGTGTCCAACTCTTTGCAACCCCTTGGAGTTTAGCCCACCGGGTTTCTCTGTCCACGGGATTTTCCAGGCAAGAACACTGGAGTGGGCTGTCATTTCCTTCTCCAGGGGATCTTCCTGACTCAGAGATCAAACCAGAATCTCCTGCATTAGCAGGCAATTTTTTTTTTTAACCACTGAGCCACCTAGGAAGGCCCTCCCTCTCCCCAAACAATGGCACAATTAGCCTCCTTTCCCTTCTAACAAACAAAGTGTGGCACAAAGTGATGCTAATAACTCCTGAGTCTAGGTCACAAAGTGGGTCCTTCCGTGTGGCTGTTTGTCTCCTGGATCACTTGTTGTAGGGAGAGGCAAGAGCCATGCTGTGTGGAGCTCAAGCAGCCCGTGGAGAGGACCCTGTGCAGAGGATCCTGCCAACAGCCAGCATCACCTAACCAGCTACCGGAGACAGCCACCATGGAGACGGATCTGTCAGCCTCAGTCAAGCCTACATTTTGCTAGTCATCTCTTGAAATATCTTGAAACAGAAATACCCAGCTAAGCCATGTGTGATTTCCTAACCCACAGACACAGTGAGATTAATAAATTCTCATTGTTGTTTTAAGCCGCTATGTTTTCAGATGATTTGTTAGGCAGCAAAAGATAACTAATAAAAAAAGGAGGAGTGATGCGATCAGACTAACGAATAATGTAATGGTGTTATGAATTAGGAGAAATGATTGGCGAGGAGACAGTCAAATAAATTAGGTGGCTGTTGCGGTAATTAAGTAGAGATGTGATAAAGACCTGTATTAAGGTCTGGGCTTTAGGGTTTAAGAGGAGGAAAAAATGTTGAGAGATTTAGGGAGGAAACAGCTACAAAATTTAGTGGCTGATTAGCAGTGGGGCATGAAGGAAAGAAAAGCATTAAGGGTTTAATTCAGGTCCTTTGCTCAGCAGCCAAGGGGATGATGGCATCATTCATGAAAATGGGGGATGAAGGAGGGGACACCGATTAGCTGAGGAAGCAGAGCTTTCATTTTGAACATGCTGAGTTTGAAGTGCCCATGGAAAATCCAAATAAAGGCATCATGTTAGTTATACGGACACAAGAGTCTGGACTTCAGGAAAGGGAAAGAGACTGACATTAAATTTGAAATCAAAGGATAGTGAAGAATGTAACAGAAGATGGCCGATGATAGAACATTGGATCATGTCAACATTTAATGACAGACACAAAGGAGATGGGGCAGGGATGTGAAAAATAAAACAGCAGCAGCCAGAAGAACCTGCAGAGAAAGCAGAGCAACCAAAAAAGAAGAGACTTTTAAAAATAATACAGTGGGAAGGCAAAGAAAGAAGCAGACAGCAAAAGAAAAGATGCATTTGTTCTTCATGGATATTCTTGTTTTCATTAGCCTGAAATACTAATTTTGTTTCAAAGTTTCAACACCCCAAAATGATATTAACTAGTGACATCTGGCTTTGCTCTTACCTTTTACAGATAATCGATAGTATTGTTCACATTGGAAATAAAAGCTTGTTTGAAATTTAAAAAAAAAATCAATTAATTTATTTTTGGCTGTGCTGGGTCTTTGTTGTTGCGTTTTTTTCTCTAGCTCCAGCAAGCAGGAGCTACTCTGGAGTGGCCTTGTATGGGCTTCTCATTGCAGTGGCTTCTCTTGTCACACAACATGGGCTCTAGGTACACAGGCTTCAGTACTTGAGGCTCCCAGGCTCTAGATCACAGGCTCAGTAGTTGAGGTGCATGGGCTTAGCTGCTCTGTAGTATGTTGGATATTTCCAGACCAATGATTGAACCCATGTCTCTTGGCATTGGCAGGCAGCTTCCTTACCACTGAGCCACCAGGGAAGCCCAAAAAGAAAACTTTAAAAAAATTTTTTTTTTCTAAAAAGAAGTATAGTTAATTTCTAATATTGAGTTAGCTTCAGGTGTACAACAAAGTGATAAAGGATATATACATATATATTTTTCAGATGCTTTTCCCTTATAAGTTGTTACAAGGCATTGAATATAGTTCCCTGTGCTATACAGTGGATTTTTGTTGTTTATTTTATACACAGTAGTGTGCGTATGTTAATCCCAGATTCCTAATTTATCACCCTCTGCTGCCCCTTCATCCCCTCTGGTGACCATAAGTTTGTTTTCTATGTTTGTGAGTCTATTTTGTAAATAAATTTTGTAAATAAATTCATTTGTATAATTTTTTTTTAGATTTCACATCCAAGTGATATCATGTGATATTTATCTTTCTCTGTCTGACTTACTTCACTTAGTATGACTATCTCTAGGTCGATCCATGTTGCTGTCCACTTCAGTCACGTCTGACTCTTTGCTATCCTGTGGACTGTAGCCCGCCAGGCTCCTCTGTTCATGGGATTCTCCAGGCAAGAATACTGGAGTGAGTTACCATGCCCTCCTCCAGGGGATAATCCCGACCCACAGATCGAATTCACAGCTCCTGCAGCTCCTGCATTGCAGGTACATTCTTTACCGCTGAGCCATCGGGGAAGCCCTCATGTTGCTGTAAATAGCACAATTCATTCCTTTTTATGGCTGAGTAATATTCCACTGTATATATGTACTACATCTTTATTCATTCCTCTGTCAAGGGATGCTTAGGTTGCTTCTATGTCTTGACTATTATAAAGAGTGATGCTATGAACATTGGTGCATTTATCTTTTCAATTGACAGTTTTCCCCAGATATATGCCTAGGAGTGGCATTGCTAGATCATATGGTAACTCCTTTTAATTTTTTAAAGACCTCCATAATGTTTTCCATAGAGGTTGCATCAATTTACATTCCTACCAACAGTGCAGGAGGGTTCCCTTCTCTCCACACTGTGTCCGGCACTTATTTATAGACTTTTTACTGATGACCATTCTGACTAGTGTGAGGTGATACTTCATTGCAGTTTTTATTTGCATTTCTCTACAATTAGAAATACTGAGCACCTTTGCATGTGCCTCTTGGCTGTCTCTATGTCAGAAAAGGAGAGACTTTAAAGAAAAGCTTGCAATGAAGCAACTGGAAGAAAGACTACTGGGTGTCTACTAAATTCGGTAACCAGGAAATTGCTGGTAATCTTGGCAACAGCAGATTCACTTGGAGTGATGGTGACAGAAGCCAGACCGAGTGGATTAAAGAACATCCACAGGGGAATATGTAGAGGCAGTAAGTGCAGACTGCTCTCTAGCAGCTCACTGTGCGTGAGAGAAGGGACAGCCTCCCAGCCACTCCTCCTGCCTTGGATCTGCCTGTCTATTTCCACTTTCCTGGATACAAGGGGGATCCTGTCAACATCTAAATCTGCACAGGCTATTGATTCAACATGGTAGACACACCTCACATCATGTTCTGGAAGCCTTCATAGGAGTTCACTTAAATAAGGGTGAAGGAAAGAATGTAAAACAATTAGAGATGTCAGTGGATGAGGAATGCCAGTGCATCTTGGGAAGAAAGAAAGGCAAGAAAGAAATGACCATGACTTGGAGACAGAAAAGCTCAAGGTCTAGAAGAATCTGGCTGAGTTACCCTCATAGGACCTCAGAAATTCTCAGGACTTGCATGCGTAAGGTGAGACAGAAGAGGCAGTGAAGTTCTTGGCTGAAAAATCAAGAATTAATTAAAAGGTTGCTTATGCACTGGCTGGGCATCCAGGTATGTTGAAGTTTATTTCCTATATAGGCAGATCGCTGAGGTTCCAAAAGAGAATCCTTTCTATCCCAGAAGATTCAGAAAGCTCTTGAAAAAATGGGTAAGCCCTCAAGTGTTTTTGCAAGCTGACCCACCAACTGTCTGAGTGGAGAAGGTCATCATATAATTCAGAGGAGAATTTTTCCACCCCTCTCTCCATGAGCCCTTGTATTATCACTGTTCATTATGTGGATTAGTATACAGAAGCAATTCTTACTAAATTTTGGTTCTTGGAAATTCAAATATATTTTCCATTTTTTGTGGATCATTTTTCAAGATAAAGTCTTAGTTCAAGCGTTTTCCCACGATTTAGCCTGAAATGTTGGTTGCTTTTTAAGTCCTCTTCATGTGATCTTTTCCTGATACCCATGATTATGCAGAAAAATGACCCCCTGGTGGTCTATTAGCTTAAAGATCTCCATAATACAGTTACTTCTTTACATGTTCATGGTTTCTGACAGACAAAATATCTGTCTGCTGGAACTGTGTCTTTATCAGTCTTCCATTTCCAGACTCTGGTACACTGGGCATTTTAAATGTTTATTCAAAAAAAAAAAGAAAGAAAGGCGAGAAGGATGGATGAATGTATCTTCTTTGGCTGTAAAAATAAACATCATGATAGCCTGGCTTCTGAACAATGAGCTTGCCCTTTGGCTGGCCTGCAGTGGTGACCACAGGGCTAGAGCAGTGGCCAGAACTGAGTTTTTATCATGTAGGGGCCCCCAACTTTCTGCTGTAAAGACCTCATCTCTAGGAGACCTTGGGCTCAGAAGCGCAACCCCACCCAGTTTAAATCTGTGCCTTGCGATCTCTTTTCTCCCTTGTCCCAGGGTCTTCACTCCGAACAGTCCCTGGAGAAATCAGTGTCCCACCTTTTCCTTGTATCAGGATGACTCCTATATGCGTGGGTGAGACAGTGAGACAGAGATGGAGGAAACGATGGGGCTTGTACAGGAAGGGGAAGAAACCGATAGACTGGGATCACAGTAAAATTTTGTTTCTTATCTCTGCAGTCAGGATTCTTTTACCTTTTAATTGAGGCTTAGTTTATAGTTTGTTTCCAGGGTGTTATCAGTACAAAGTTCAGCCCTAACATTTTGGCAATTACAGTCAGAGGGTAAGCTTGTTTTCCAGGAATTATTAAGCAATTATCACCCTATTCTACTGATAGCCCGTTCTGGATCTAAGTTCAGACGACATCGTATTGAAATAGAACCTCACTTTTAACTGTTTGGAAAACGCTTATAGATTTCCACCATCTTGACTCCTTGTCCAATTTTAAATATCTTCAAATTCCTGAAAACACACACTAGCATTTGCTCAAGGCTAATTTTAGCACGTTCTTTGTAAAGAGGCTGCTAAACACAGATCTCAGACACACCAAATCATTTGAGGATTTTATTTTTCCACATACTAAAAAAAGTCCACATGTTTATGTTTGCATGATCCCCCCAGTGGTCTTTAAGAAGAGAGTAGGCAGGTCAGTTCTCTAAACCTATCACTGCAAGAGCCCCAGGGGCAGGTACTTGAGAACTCCGTACTTGAGAACTCCGCGGTCAGGGCAATCTCCAGGCGGACAAAACTTACGCCGCAAGATTGCTAACTCAGCAGGTGCGAGGAGACGCATAGACGCTGGCAGGTGCTAATAAAAAAAATCTGGAGGAGAACAAAGGGAGCTTGTCTGCACTCCTCCGAAAATGTCACCCACAGGAAGTCAGGCTTTGTCTGGGAGGCACGTGGCTTCACCTCAGGCCTCTGGGCAGAACGAGGTCAATGCTAGCCCATGTCCACAATGGGCTCAATGAAGGCTATTGTGGCGGCTGGAATGACTTGAGGGATGACAGAAGGATAAACTCCACCTGTTCCTACATCCTGAAAGGCCTGTGTCATCGAGTGGGCTGCCGGCTGCCTTTCTCTTTCCCGTGTCTAAGTCAGCTTCAACCTAAAAATCTCCCAGGGTTACGCTGCCCTATCTTAAGGATCGCCCAGCTTCTCCATTCTTACATGTTCTCTGATATTCTGAAGTTAGATCTGCACATAAACATGTGTGAGGGGCTGGAAGTGCAAAACAGAGCAGGCTGATTTCCAGGAGACTTACTGATTCAATTCCATTCCCTCCTACACCCCTGCCTGTCCTGACCATGGTCGCGTCTATAAATTAGACCAGGTCGGTTTCGGGGCTTCCCCATCTCCTCAGGCACACAGGTTTTGCATGGTATGGAGTTTTCTTAAGTTAAAAAGAATATAAGTCAGATAAATAAAGGCACATTAAGGGGAGGGAAAAAAATCAGATTTTTTTCCCCTATATATAATTCCTGATGAAAGAAAAGCCTGGTAATTGGAGCAGAACAATTTGTCCTTATATAAGACAGCCTCACCTCTGCAGGAAATATAGTCACCCTGCCTGTCTCATTTCTGCCTTTCCTAGCCCCATCTTCTGGCACTGTGAGAACCAAAAAGTGCTCCTGTACATCTTCAGATACGCTCAGTTAAGACTCACCATATAAGAGGAACATGCTTGTGATAGAACAATGGTGGTGGATACAGTGAACGCCTGTTAGATGTTGTTGTTTAGTTGCTGAGTCCTGTCTGACTCCTTTGTGACCCCCATGGACTGTACCCTGCCAGGATCCTCTGTCCATGTGATTCTCCAGGCAAGAATACTGGAATGGGTTGCCATTTCCTTCTCCGAGAATCTTCCCCACCCAGGGGTCAAATCTGTGTCTCCTGCACAGCAAGTGGATTCTTTATCACTGAGCCACCTGGAAAGTTCACCTGCCAGATACTAGACCACACATTATTGCCTCACACTTAACCCTGGATACACTGATCTCTAGTGAAAGAATTTCAGGCACTTGCTTGGGTGAATATTTGCAAGCAGCTGAAACTTCCTGTGCTACTCAAGTCACAGGAAGACAAACTGTTCACGGTTAGGTCAACCCTGACTGAGCCTCACTGTGGAAATCTCCATGAACTTCAACACCAAGCAGTTCTGCTCCATCCTGCCAATTTCTTCGGCAGGGATGGCTTATCCATAGACTACGTAGTATTTCTTACAGTTTGCTTGAGGACACAGCTCTACAGAACAGAGTATAACTATCTTATCTGCCACTGCCAAAATTTATTTATTACTACATTATCTCGTGTAGTTATAAATTTATGTAGAGGAAATGTTTAAGCAACTGTATTATAATGGGGGGGAGCAACCAACTGTAGTGCTGGAGAAGACTCTTGAGAGTCCCTTGGACAGAAAGGAGATCAAATCAGTCAATCCTAAAGGAAATCAACCCTGAATATTCATTGGAAGGACTGATGCTTAAGCTGAAGCTCAAAGCCAGGTGGCTTTGGCCACCTAATACAAAGAATCAATTCACTGGAAAAGACCATGATGCTGGGAAAAACTGAGGGCAGGAGGAGAAGGGGAAAACAGGATGAGATGGTTGGATGGCATCACTGACTCAATGGACATGAGTCTGAGCAAACTCCAGGAGATAGTGAATGACAGGGAAACCTGGTGCAGTTCATGGGGTCACAAAGAATAAGACATGACTTAGCAACTAAACAAGAACAAAGAGATATGGAGCTTCCCCGGTGATGCAGTGGTAAAGAACCCACCTGCCAATTAAGGAGACATGGGTTCAATCACTGGGTCAGGAAGATCCCCTGCAGAAGGAAATGGCACCCCACTCTAGTATTCTTGCCTGGAAAATCCCATGGACAGGGAGGGGAGCCTGGTGGGCTACAGTCCATGGGGTCACAAAGAGTCAGACACGACTGAGAGACTGAGCATATGCACACACACACAAAGTGACATAAAGGGAAATAAATGAGGTCCTATACTACATTCAAACAGTTAAATGAGAATACCAGTGATCACTTAATCAGTGATAAGATAGAAACACACACATACACACACACACACACTCAAAGACACTATAGATAAACCAACATAAAAAACTTTAATGAAATTAAAAGCCTCTTAGCTTTTTCATGCTATCATGAGGAAAAGATGAAGGGAGAAGGGATATTTTTGTTGATTGAAACTTGAAATGATGGTATTTGTTTACAATTAACTAGATTGTTTTCTCTACATAGAGAATGTGATAAATATATACTAATGTTTATTTGATACTTTTGAGTTAGATCCCTAAAACCCATACGATTTACATGTTTAGTAGCAAAACAGTGAGATGACTGAGGTTTATTTTCTTCTGTGAATTTACAACATTCCTATAAGTGGTATCAGGCAGATAGCATTTAGAATCATCTTATAGGAGAAAAAAATATGTCTTCAAGAAGTTCAGTGATTCAGAAAATTGTAGATCTAAGATTAAAACCCAACTCATCTTATTTCAAGTATGGTAATCATGAAAAGGCATTAGTTGCATGAAAGAATGGATGGTGTTAATTTAACTTTCCACTTACATTTCAATAGCTTTCAGTTTAATTATCTTTCTTGTCACTGAGTCAGTGTAACTCAATCGTTTCACTTTTCCTCATCATTACTAGAAGTATTCATTCATTGGAAGGACTGATGCTGAAGCTGAAACTCCAATACTTTGGCCACCTGATGCGAAGAGCTGACTCATTGGAAAAGACCCTGATGCTAGGAAAGCTTAAAGGCAGGAGAAGAAGGGGATGACAGAGGATGAGATGGTTGGATGGCATCACCGACTCAATGGACATGAGTTTGACTAAGCAGAGTACATCATGCAAAATGTCAGCCTGGATGAAGCACAAGCTGGAATCAAGATTTCCAGGAGAAATATCATTAACCTCAGATATGCAGGTGACACCACCCTTATGGCAGAAAGCGAAGAACCAAAGGGCCTCTTGATGAAAGTGAAAGAGGAGACTAAAAAAGTTGACTTAAAACTCAACATTCGGAAAAGTAGGATTATGGCATCTGGTCCCATCACTTCATGCTAAATAGATGGGGAAACAATGGAAACAATGAGAGACTTTATTTTGGGGGGTGCCAAAATCACTGTAGGTGGTGACTGCAGCCATGAAATTAAAAGACGCTTACTCCTTGGAAGAAAAGCTATGACCAACCAGACAGCATATTAAAAAGCAGCGACATTACTCTGCCAACAAAGGTCTATCTAGCCAAAGCTATGGCTTTTCCTGTAGTCATATATGGATGTGAGAGTTGGACTATAAAGAAAGCTGAGTGCCAAAGAATTGATGCTTTTGACCTGTGGTGTTGGAGAAGACTCTTGAGAGCCCATTGGACTGCAAGAAGATTCAACCAGTCTATCCTAAAGGAAATAAGTCCTGAATATACATTGGAAGGATTGATGTTGAAGCTGAAGCTCCAATACTCTGGCCACCTGATGCGAAGAGCTGACTCATTTGAAAAGACCTTGATGCTGGGAAAGATTGAGGGCAGGAAGAGAAGGGGACAACAGAGGATGAGATGGTTCGATGGCATCAAAAACTCAATGGACATGAGTTTGAGTAAACTCTGGGAGTTTGTTATGGACAGGGAAGCCTGGCGTGCTGTAGTCCATGGGATCGCAAAGAGTTGGGCACGACTGAGTGACTGAACTGAACTGAACTGAACTAGAATTATCACTTCTTTCTCTTCTATTGTCTAGAGTTCAGTTGCTTCATTTTGACTCTAATACCATGAACATTTGTCCTAAAATGTTTTTAGACATTTCTTCAGAGGTATTGAAAGAAAGGAACTATTTAATTACATGAAACTGAATGATATTTTTATCTAGAGCAGAATTCATCTACTAAATAATTTTCAAAATGATACAAATATTTTTTTAACTAACATGGATTTTTTCTTTATTTCCTTGGTGACTTGGTCATACAGGTGAATATGGCAAAACCCCACTCAGAGCCCAAAAGAACAGCACAGAATGAACCAAACGTGAGGAAAGGAACCGACACTCCAGGTGGAGGGGAACACGAGGGCAATTTGGTGCAATGCTGCTAGATACTTGGTTTACGGTTAACCTTTTCATTCCTGTGCTGACATAAACTCTCTGTCTTTTGCTACATGTCTGCCTGTTCCATGCTGAAGGAGACCTTGGGGCTCTTGTAGCTGAGTAGTGTGTCGTGATACACATGGATATTTTGAATCAAGAAGTTCATCAGAACCGTGAACCTCACCTGCCCAGTATAGGCCAGCTCTGAGACTGGCTGGCACAGTTCCTTCTTCCTATGTAGTATATTAAAAATAGCAATAAACTTGGAGTCAGAAAGCCTGAGCTTGATATAGTGGATGTCTATTGGTTGCTCTAATGTTGTCCATGTGGGAATTTAAAATATTTCAGTAGAAAAGCCAAGAGATGACTGGGTACAAATTAACCCTAATCTTTAGCACAATTAATTAGCATTTTGAGACTCTCTAATCAAGCCTCTACATGCCACTTTCAGAAGTGGTTACTCACTTCACCTATCCTTATGTGAAAAGTACACTAGACAATCTACTGAGTAGCATAAAATACATCAGTAATAATTTGTTGCTGGTGAAATGTGTGATGCTCAAATTGGGTGAGGCTGATTAGGAATGCTGTACAGTCATTTTCAGAAGTGAAGTGATAAAAATCTAGCAGGTCAGGTAGTTTTGCCATGTGCCAACTGGAAGACAAGAACATTAAAAGCAATCAAATGCTTAGGAATACATTTAATGAAGGAGGTGAAAGATCTGTACAATAAGAATGACAAAACACTGATGAAAATAATTGAAAAGGATGCAAATGAATAAAAAGATATTCCATATTCATGTGCTGGAAGAATTAATATTGTTAAAATGCCCATACTACCCAAAGTGAGCTACAAGGTCAGTGCAATCTCTATAAAAATTCCAATGGAATTTTTAATAGAAATATTTAAAAAATCCCAAAATTCATATGAAATCACAAAGTATTTTGAATAGTAAAAACCATTTTGAGCAGGAAGAACAATTAGAGGCATGCATCACACTTCCTGATTTCAAAATATATTATAAAGCTATACTAATCAAAACAGTATAATACCAACATTTAAAAATGATGGATGAAAATGTGTTCAACATCACTAATCAAAACTTCAGTGAGTCATCATCTTATACCTGTGAGATGGTTTTCATCAAAATGACAAAAGACAAGTATTGGTGAAGATGTGGAGAAAAGGGGATGTAAATTAGTACAGACATGGAAAATGGTACAGCAGTTCCTCAGAAAAAGAGAAACTACCACATGGCCCAGTAATCCCATTTCTGGGTATATCAAAAGAAATAAAAGCAGAACCTTGAAGAAATACCTGCATGTCTCTGTTCAGTTCAGCATTATTCACAATAGCTCAGATATAGGAACAGCCCAAGTATCTATTGATGGATGAATGGATATAGAAAATGTGGTATAAATATATACAGTGGAATATTATTTTTTAAAAAGAAGGAAATCCTGTCATTTGTGACAACATGGATGAAGCTGGGGGGCATTAAGTGAAATAAATCACTCAGAGAACAACAAATACCGCATAATATGGCATACAAGGAATCTCCAAACACTGGGCTTATAGATTCAGAGAGTAGGAAGGTGGTTGCCAGGGACTGGGGATGGGGTAAATGGGGAGATGATGGTCAAAAGGTACAGACTTAATTAAGGAGGCTGAGTAAGTTCTGTCAATCTAATGTACGCCATGGTGACTCCAGTCAATAACACGGTATTTTGGGAATCACCTGGAGGTCCACCGGTTAAGAATTTGCCTTGCAATGCAAAGGATGCAGGTTCAACCCCTGGGCAAATAAGATGTCACATGCTGTGGGGCAATTAAACCCATGTGCCACAATCAGAGAGTCTGTGCACCACACCAAAAGCCCCTGCATGACACAACAAAGATCCCACGAGCTGCAATTAAGACCTGATGCTGCCAAATGAATAATAATACTACTACTGTATTGTGTACTTGTAATTTGCTAAGAGAGTAGATCTTGAAGTATTTCTACCATTCACCCACACACCCCCATCACACACACAAATGTTAACTCAGTGAGGTGATTGAAATGTTAATTAACTTGATTGTGGTAATCATTTCACAAATTATAATTGTATCAAAATATCACATTTGCACCATAAATATACACAATTTTTATTTGTCAATTATACCTCAATGAAGCTGGCGTGAAAAAAAAAAAGAAGTAGGCCAAATTTGAAGTCAATTTGCACATGATACCTGGAAAAATCTCCTGTTTCTGCCACTGTATTTCTCACCACTTTACTGTGCTAATGACTCTACATCTCTCTACCCCTTTGAGAGAAGATTTCAGCAGGGGCAAGGACAAGGGACTACTGGTCCCCAGCACCTGTTTGGCACATGGTTAGGTGTGATACACGTGTCTCCAGGCGTGAGCAATGAATGGTCTCTAAGCAGTATAACAGGCAGTCCTGGTAGCTCAGCAGTAAAGAAGCCGCCTGCTGGTGAAGGAGATGCACGTTTAATTCCTGAGTTGGGAAGATCCCCTGGAGAAGGAAATGGCAACCCACTCCGGTATTCTTGCCTGGGAAATCCCATGGACAGAGGATACAGTCCATGGGGGTTGCAGAGAGTCAGACACAACTGAGCAACCGAGCATGCATGCAAGCGGTATAGTGCCTGGAAGACAACGTTACTGCTGTCTGATAGTCCTACATCCAAAACCAGCCCAGCCACTCATATAACCGCTTTAGTCCATGTATTCATTTGTAATAATGGGCTACAGGCTTACGGGCTTATTATAATAACTTAAGTATCAATACTTTAACATTACAGCTGGCAGTTATTAGCATGCATATTGCATATGACCGATTAGGACGCGTTTGTCTGCAATTCGTACCTGAAAACCTGAGAATAAATGGAAAACTGGAGAAATAATATTCCTAATCCAGATAGATACATTGTCCGTTTTTGACCCAGTCAATTCTTAACCATATAATGTGAACCAAACTCGTTGTTTAAAATTTCCTAGGAGCAGCAACACAGCTGTCTCACTAGTGTGCACATAGTAACCAGAGACCACACGATGAGCATTAACATATGAAAAAAGTTTCTAAAAATTGACCCATAGGAACCAAAGCACACCAACACTTATGAACATTCTTATTTTTCTTATTCCTTAGGATTTTCTTACCTTTTTCTTTCATTTCAAAAGCGACATCTATGGGGACTTCCCTGGTGATCCAGTGGTTGAGAGTTCATGCTTCCGATGCAGGAGATGTGAAGGTTCAATCCCTGGTCGGGTAACTAAGATCACTTATGCCTTATGGCATGGCAGGGAAAAGAAAGAAAAGAAGGAAGAAAGAACAAGAAAAAAAGAAAGAAAAGTAAAGGGGAAAAAAAGAAATACACAAAAGCAAAGATACTGTCTTCCCTTCTTCTCTCAAGCCAATTGCCATCTAGGAGGGAGATGTGGTTCATGTTTCCTAAGCTTTAAAACTCTGGTAATGATTATTTCAGAGATTGTATTGGGTCCAACAGACTGTTTTATCTACCTTGGAGAAACTGAAAATTTATATGAAACTCAACAACTGAAAGGCTATTCGTGTTATAAAATATGAGAAACGAAGATAGAGAGACAAAGGAAAATCATCTCTGGAAGCTTGAAGGTTGGACGTTTTTAACTGAAGAAGATTTGGAAGTGGTTGCTTTCAGAAGATATTAAACCTGACCCCCGATTTCATCAGGACTGTACTCCAAAGGGATCCTTCCCACTAGAAAGCTACAGACCAAGTAAACATGACAGAGATTGTCATTCCCCTTGTCACTCAGAAGAGCCATCTGCTCCTGAGTTAAAGTCATTTTCTATTAAATTCACCAGCATGCTAATTAAAGAATGGCTGGAGGATGCTGAAGCTGCCAGATGCTATGAAGATATATCACTGTCTTTTTATATGGTTAGGCAAACGTTTAATTAAACCTGCAGCTGCTGTGTGTCTGTTCAACCCACCAACACAGCTAAACCTCATTTACCTGAGAAAATCATTTCGTATTAGTGTCTTCGAAGAGGTAAAACAACTTAAAACAGACTTTGCTGAAATATTTAATGCCTTGGTACATGATTTAATTAAATGCATCAGTAATTACATCAGGGCAACTTGAACCTGACTTTCCCTGAGGTCCCTGTTGTGTCTTCTGATAGCTAGTCAGATGTCTCCTCAATGATACCCTTCTTTGGAGGAATGGAATTACAAGAAGTCTAAGTATAGGTGTGGATGCTCAGCCTGTCTCTATTACATTTAACTTGGGCATATGAGTTTTAATGCATTTAAAAGGCCTCTTTTGGAAGAAAATTAGAGAAATCCAAGAGGAGACAGCAACAAAACACAGTGCCAGGATTTTCTTGCTCTGGAAGTCTTGCTTATGACTAACAGTCATTAGCCAGCACTGTGGGCTTGTCCTGACCACTCTCTTTAAGAAAACTTGCAGTTATTTTCTTTGAACAACAAAATAAAGTTTTGTTTGCATTTTCAACTTATGAACATTCTTCTCCTTTTTCATTGACTACCACATTGTGATCATCAGTGGAGTTTAGCTGGAAATCATGCTGTATATGACAAAATTCAAAACCAAATCTTAATTCATAGTGGATGCTGACTTCATGTCAAGAAGAAGACCACGTCTGAACTGAGAGTCTTATAGACTAGATATAGTCTCTCTCTCTTTTTCAAATTAATTTATTTAGTTGGCTGTGTCAAGTCTTAGTTCAGTCAGTTCATTCAGTCGTGTCGGACTCTTTGTGACCCCATACATTGCAGCACACCAGGCCTCCCTATCTATCACCAACTCCCAGAGCCTACTCAAACTCATGTCCATTGAGTCAGTGATGCCATCCAACCATCTCATCCTCTGTCGTCCCCTTCTCCTCCTGCCTTCAATCTTTCCTAGCATCAGGGTCCTTTCCAATGAGTCAGTTCTTTGCATCAGGAGGCCAAAGTATTGGAGTTTCAGCTTCAGCATCAATCCTTCCAAAGAATATTTAGGACTGATTTCCTAGGATGGACTGGTCTGATCTCCTTGCAGTCCAAGGGACTCTCAAGAGTCTTCTCCAATACCACAGTTCAAAGCATCAATTCTTCAGCGCTCAGCTTCCTTTATATTCTTTATAATTTTAGTTGCAGCATACTAGATCTTCCACTGTGGAGCACGGACTCTAGTTGTGGTGCCCCGAGCAGGGATTGAACCCATGTACCCTGCATTGCAAGGCAAGCTCTTGACTACTGGTCTACTAGGAAGTCCCAGGATGTAGTCTCTTTCATCAATGACTTTTTAAGGATCACACCCAGTGCAAAGCGGGGAAGAAAGGGGTTAGAAACCTCGAGGTCTGCTGAGAGTCAAGCTTCAGCTGCAGCCAGCTTTGCCTCCTTGCTTGGCTGGTCCTACAGTGCTGGAACAGCACAGCTGGTTTGCCCAAAATAAGCAGTGGCAGAATACAAAAGCCAAAGAGAACCGTCATCCACCTGGATTCGTGCTGAAAATTTAAGCCAATGAGTTTTGGATTCTATTGACTCTCTCTTGCCAGTATGCTTGGTCTCCTAGGAAGGACTAGCTAAGTACAACTGAAGCATCAGTTTCCTTCAGACTTTCCAACAGAGGCCGTTTCCCTCCTGGAGGAGCTGGGGAGAAACACCCACGTACCACTTCAATGGATCAGATTCTGGATGTGCCATTGATGGGGTGGCACATTGAACTTCACGGTTTTCTTTCTTGCTGAGGAACCTGAGGGAGTTTGTTTAGAGAAAATGTGTGACTTTGGTAGTTTGATGCGGTAAATATTTTATCACTCAAGTAATGAGACACCCGGTGCCTCACCAACTATCCTGGACTAACATTTGTTGTTGTTGTTGTTTAGCCACTCAGTTGCATCCAACTCTTTGTGACCCCATGGACTATAGCCCGCCAGGCTCCTCTGTCCATGGGATTTCCCAGGCAAAAATACTGGAGTGGGTTGCATGCCTTCCTCCAGGCGATCTTCCCAACCCAGGGAACCCTCAAATAAAAAGCAGCTTCTAAAGGTAAGAGCTGAGAATGCAGTAGAGGAGGCACTTGGGGAGGCGTCAGACAGTACAGTAAGAGCCTAAAGGTACAGCACTGACTTCTGAGCCCACAGCACCCTGGCACAAGTTTTGTTTCATCGTAATAGTGTCAAATTGCATGACTCTGAAATCAGTGGAGCTAGCCTTTTCTATTTTGAGTCTGTTGCTGTTGCTTGTATTTGTTTTTAAGAGGAACATTCACCATCCTATAACCAGGCTGGCTGTGGGTTGACAGGACGGACCACAGCCACTAACCTACTGTTCTCCTCCTTAGTCTTTATTTAGGAATAAAGGAGCGCAATCATGTATTAACACATATATGTGGAATGTAGAAAAATGGTACAGATGAACCTATTAGCAAAGCAGAAATAGAGACATAGACTTAGAGAACAAACATGAACACCAGGTGGGGAAAGAATGGTGGGATGAATTTGCAAGATTGGGATTGATTCATATACATTATTGATACTCTGGATGAAATAGGTAACTAATGAGAACCTACTGTATGACACAGGGATCTCTACTCAATGCTCTGTGGTGATCTAAATGGGAAGGAAATCCACAAAGGGGGATACATGTGTACATACGACTGATTCACTCTGCTGTACAGCAGAAACTAACACAACACTGTAAACCAACAATGCCCCAATAAAAATTTTAGAATAAATAAATAAGTGTAACTTTGTACTGCATAAAAAGAAAAGAAGGGACTAAACTAGTGTAGAAACTAAGAAGACACACAGAATTAATGTGGGGTTTCCTTTACGGAATGTGCGGAAGTGTTACAGAATCATTTCAAATCAGTCTTCAAAGTGTCCTCCCTTCTGAATAGTCAATTGATTCTCTGAATTAAAAGAATCAGACTATCAGTTAGGAGGTTACAACTTGACTTGGGCCTTTCTGGTTTCAAATTTACCGTTTACTGCAACCTTCCCATTGGCAACAGTCCAAGAAAATGGTGCTGTGAACGCAGCTGCCTGGTGTATCTGCCATGGACATATGCTGGACTTAACGATGTTAAACCCAAGGCTCTAAACACAGATAGGTTTGCCACCTGTTCTTCTTCCACGGGGATCAACTGAGCCAGGTAAATTCTCTCTGGAGAGAAATTGAAAAGTGGAGAAAGGAAATATTCCTTCTAAAAACACACTAAGTAAACCAGCTTTTTAGATTCATGAAAACCTAATCCATTACAGAAATTAAGTAACTGTCATGACTTAAATAAAGAGCTATTTACTACCCTGTGAGTCAACCAAAGAGGAAAAAAATTAGTTACCAATGTTAATAGTCAGTTACAGAAAAGTAATTGCAAGTATATCCTAAAAATATTTTGCTCTGAATTTATAAACATGGCACTTATACATGTCTACTTAGGAGGAAATGTGATTGATTTCACAGCAGTGGGGTTATTCAGTTTCACTTTTGTCAGATGACTGGTTGTGGCTAAGAATGAAATTTGTGACTTTGTACTACGACAGACTGATTGGTCTTGGCCATATTTGTACCATACACTAAGAAGCTGAAATGTGTAAGTCAAGTAAAGCCAGTTTATAGACAAACTGTTACACTTGTTTTCAAGGAGGTTCCCAGTCCCTGTTCTCAACTATATCCAGAAGTATTAATTAATTAGCTACTAGCTAGCAGGAGTCGTAAAAGACACGGGTTGGATCCCTGGGTTGGGAAGATCCCCCGGAGAAGGGCATGGCAACCCACTCCAGTATTCTTGCCTGGAGACTTCCAGGGACAGAGGAGCCTGGTGGGTCCCAAAGGGTCCCAGAGAGTCAGACATGCCTCAAGTGACTTAGCATGTACATTAATTAATTAGCTACTAATTAACTAGAAGTAGCTAGTTTAGAAGGGATGTGTATTAATTTGGTGATGCTGCCATAACAAAATACCACAGACTGCTTGATTTCGACAACAGAAATTTGTTTCTCACAGCTCTGGGAAGTCCAAGATCAGGATCCCAAGATGATCGACGTCTGGTGAGAGCTCTTTTGCTAGTATTCAGAGAGCTGATTCTATGTTCTCACACAGGAGAGAGAGAATCTTGTCTCTTTTATAAGGACATTGATCCCCATCATAAGCACCTCCCCTTATGACCTCATCTAAACCTGATTAACTCCCAAAGACCTCATCTCCTAATAGCATTACACTGAAGGCTAGAGCTTCAACGTATGGATATTAGGGCAACACAATTCAGCCCATAGCAGTGAGAATGAGAGACTTATCAATGCACTCTCAACTCTTTTGTGTTCTTACCTTTTAGCAATCATTCTTGAACACTATTATGAGCATACAGAGGATGTGTAAGTGATTAAAGCACACGTTTCCTAACCTTGACTAGCACATAACCTGGTAAGGAAGTTAGACATGAAAATGAAAAATCGCAATAGGATGTGACAATTATTATAAGAAATGTAAGAGGAAATCTGCAGGGCTCTATGGCAGTTCAGTAGATTGGCTCATCATTAGCCTCTCTGAATTGAGCTGAGAACCAGCTACATGGCAGGCAACGCCCTCAGCGCTCAGAATGTATTAATAAAGATAAATAGACTATTAGCTCAGCCTGAAAGGTCCAGGGAAGGTTTCTTGGAGAGAAATCTTTTGTGGTGTCTGTGCACTTTACACGATGAGAAAGAATTATTCAACTTGCAAAGTGAGTGATGGGCATTCCCGGCATGAGAAGAGAGTGTGCACATACAATGGTGTAACCTTGGGGCACAGCTCACTGCACAAGGAGGGTGGGTCACAAGATGCAGGTGTGAGAACGGCGAGTGCTGATCAAGATGGTAAGGAGGGGAGCGAGGCGGTAAGAAATGGTCAGATTCTGGTTCTGTTTTGAGATAGACTTAACCACTTGGATATGTAAGAGAGGCATCAAAGACAACCCAGAGATTTTTGTTTTGAGACCCTAGTGGGGTGGACTTGTTATCTACACCAATAAAGGCTTGTAGAAGGAAAAGGTGTGTAGGAAGGGGCTGGCTGAAAATCTGGAGGAGGGTCGTTTAAGCGTTCTTGAGTGGACTTGGGACTGAAAAGGAATAAAGATTGAGGAGCTCTTGAGGGAGTAGAAGTGACAGAAGCTGTGGACTAATTAGATGAGGAAGAAGAGAGTGAAGTCTAGGATGACAGTCTGACTGAACTGGACAGTGTGGTCTTTCACCAGGACCGTGAGTACAGGGCAGGGAGTTTGCCGTGAGGGACACCAAGCTCCACTTGGTACACGCGACGCCTAAAGGGCTTGTGAGACATCCAGGTGAAGACACTGTTAAGGCCGCTGCACCAAAGGAGAAAGAGCTCCAGAAATCTGGGTCTTTCTTATCAGGGGTGGAAACTGAAGCAATGATGTGGATGATAGATCATGCAGAGATGGAAGAGAAAGCAAAAAGAGGCAATATAAGGACAGAAATGTAAACAACAATATTTACAGAGAAGAAGAACTTAAAGAGCATCAATTCTTAGTCCCAACTTACCTGTTGAAGAAAACTACATACTATCTGTTCAGAAGAGTCATTAGACTTAGAAATTGAGTCAGATTTTTATAATAATAAAGAATTAGATTTCAAAAATCAAGAAGAAGGTCTACTAAGGTCTACTATGCTTTATATTTGAGAAATCTAGGCTATCTTTATTTAAGAAAATATTTTAAGACTTTTAACTGAAACATATTATAGAAAAGTGTATGACTACCATAAAAATAAAGTTTGATATTTTTTCATAAACTGAACACCCTCATTTAACCAGAACCTAGAAAAAGAAATTGCAAATTTACTGACACTTCAGAAGCCCCTCCTTGTGCTTCCATCCACTTACTATTCCTCAAGGTAACAATTACTCTGACTTCTAACAGCTCAGGTTACTTTAGATAGTTCATGTAGGGCAACACAATTCAGTCCATAGCAGTTAGCACGAAAGACATAAAAGGAATCATACATTATCTATTCTCTTGTATGCTCAACTTATGCCTGAGAGATTCATCTGTGTGTGTATACACAGACACACACACATATATAAATGTATATATCATGCATTTATCTCTGTATGATATTCCATTGAATGAATATTCCATGATACAGTCTTCACTTTTTAAAGTTGATGGGCATTTGGGTAGCTTCCAGTTTGGGGCTACATAATGGTGTTCATATTCTAGATTATGCCTTTTGATGAATATATTATACGAATGGACTCATTGGATCATAAGACATGCCTACATTCAGCTTTACTTTTTCCAAGTGGTAGTACCAGTTTATATTCAAGCAGCAATGTATGAGTTCCAGTTAAACTAAAAGCTTTCAAACAGAGGAGAACATGTTGCAGTTGACTGTCTTCACTGAGAATAAAATGTCCAAATCTCCAAACTAGATAATATAATATTTTTTAATTTTCCATTGGCTAAACAACTAGTGATGGCAATAGATCTGGTACTATGTGTATAATTTGTATTAATTTATTAGTAAACTACAACACCCTTGTCTTATACCTCAACTCTGACTTTCTCAAAACCCAACTCAAAGTTACTGTTTCCATAAGGTTAATCCTCCAATTAACAATGATATCATTCATGTAAACTCTTTTTCACTTTATACTATTTATGTTCCAACTCATATTTTGGTTATATTGTGTATCTTATCATCTCTGATTGATTACTGGTTTGAGGGCAGGAATTGTACTTTAAAAAAAAATTGTCTACTCCATATGGGCTTTTGCTCATAAAGGGAGATTTTCACTTGTTCAGTGAATAAAAAATTTTCACATTTATTATGATGAGTCCCACTCATTTATTTCTAGCATCGCAGTGTGTCAGTATCGCTTTACCTTAGAGAACAAATGACTAAAGACTCGATTTCATAACATTTTCGTTTGAAGCACATCTCCAACTAGCCCCAGGGAGCAGGGTGTGGGAAGGAATGTAGACAGAAGGCAGAAAGTCAAGTAATTTTTATTGTTCAGAGGAATGTAGTGCAATATGCTCTCTCAGAGCTCTGGGAATTTAAGTATCAGAGGGATTGCTGGCAGCTTGGGTTTGCATACGCCGCACTGTTGGGGAATGCTCATATGGTGTGCGGTTGTGCGGTGCCTGGAACTGACAGCACCATCTGTTCCTTGCTTTATTGCGCACTGAGACTTCGCCTCCCTCTCCAAATGAGCACACTTGCATGTACACACACACACAGAACCCCAACCTCTACTCCAGCCTAAACAGAAAACACTTGACTGACTTTCCATCGCAGGTTTCCATCTCAGCAGGAAATTCAGATGAGTCAGGTATCTGAATACAGCCAGAGTAAGGTGTCCAGTGTTTCATGGGGAACTGCGAGGTCCAAGTGGCCAGGGAACCAGCGATGGCCTCATGCAAAGGCACTCAGCATGGAGGATGAGTTATAATGACAGATGGCACCAGTCAAAAAAAAAATTAGCTCTAGAGAAAGAAACATGCTGGAAGGGTATTAGTAGTAGGACTATAGAAGTCAGACATGGGAGACGTAATAAAATTGCAGTAGGAGATTGTCAAAACAATTTTTAAGAATTGTCAAGAACAGTTTTGTTGGGTATACTGTGTATCTATCCATTGTTTAGAAATGAGTAGCTGTTTACTCATATCATCATCATCAGCTACAGAAAAACAGTGGAGCTCAGTGCTCCACAGATGCAGCTGTGTTGTAGGAGATCACATGCTCCAAACAGAAACGCAGAAGGTGAGCAATGTGATTAATGAGCCGTAGGTGCAGAGAACATATGTCCAGTATTTTCTGTGATTGTCTCAATTTTAGGTAATCTTATTTTAGAAAAATGACTGAGTGACAATATTTAATCACACAATTTAATGTATACGCAATGGTAATTCTTTTTTTTATTAATTTTTATCGGACTATAGTTACTTTACAATGTTGTGTTAGTCTCTGCTGTACAACAGAGTGAATCAGCTACACATATACATATATCCCCCCTCTTTTTTGGATTTCCTTCCCAGCTAGGTCACCACAGAGCAATGGAGTAGAGTTCCCTTGATGTGTAGAATATTTTATGTGAAAATTGTTACACAATTGTAAGTCTTTTCCCATAAAAAAAATTTCACAAATCAAAAGGAGTCCTTTTTTTTTTTTTAGAAGAGAAATCTTGGTTTGGATTCAGAAAATACAGCCGTCGTAATGATGGCCTTGAGGATATGGAGATGGGTGTCAGTGTCAGCGCATGCATGTGGGCTGGGCAAGGATTGCTTCCAACAGGATGTTCGAATCATCCAAAACAAATCTTCCATTACAAAACAGAAATAATGGACAACACACAAGTACTCTTTCCAGTGTGTTCACTGAGCTTGTAAGACAGTAAGAAGAAATTCCTCTGTGACGAAAAGGAAAAGGAAACTGAAAACCTTCAAGGGAAGCTTGTAAGCTGAACTGGTGGAAGATTCCTTTTTTGGAGGAAGGAGGAACTTTCAGAGCCTCTGAGCTTCTGTTTTATGTCCCCAGAAGATTAGACTCTGGGTAGCCTGAAGAAATGTTTAAGTTCAAATACGGTATCTGCATAGTTTCAAAATGTCTTCCCACAAATATGTAGTAATTTACAAAGGGAAAAGCAGTAAGTTTACAGAAGAGCTTCCTGGCAGGTGTCACCTTAGCCAAGTGATCATGGTTAATGTGATGATAGCTCCATACTGACATCAGGTACCCCCTGATAACAGTGCAGGACTTCAGCATAATCATGAGAAAACATCGAACAAATCCAAAGTGAGGGACATTCCACAAAATAACTGTGCGCGGAAAGTAGCAAAGTCATTAAAGACAAGGGAAGAAAGAGGCACTGTCAGGAGGTGATGGAGAAGATGCAACCAATGCATGTAATGTGAGATCCTGGGTCAAAGCCTAGAGCAGAAAAAATGACATCAGTGGAAGCCCTGGTGAGTTTGGTTGTACCTTGTTTATTGTATTAACTTCAGTTAATAAGATTATAGCAGGGTTAATTTCTTTCTTTTGATAAATGTACTGTGCTCATGAAAGATGTTCAGGTATGGTAAAGGGGTACATGGTCAGGAAACATGTTCATCTGAAGAGAAAGAGTGTGTAAGAACACTGTACAGTTTTCGTAATTCCTGAGAGCTAAAATTATCCCCCCAAAATTAACTGCTACAAAAGAAAAAAAAAAAAAAAACCACAGGTATCAATGACCCAATGTATCTCCTTGGGGTTATAAAGGGAATCAAGAGAAAAAAAACTGAGACAAGGAAGATGAGATGGGGAATAAAAGGCCATTAAATTATGACTAGAAGAATATATTAAATTCAATTCATCTGATGGGCTGGCAGGGTCTTTTTCGCTACTTCTTTGACTATGTCAGATTGTGTAAGAAGGTATGTGGACACAGAGCCCATTCACCCCTTCCCACTTGCTGGAGTCCCCCGTCAAGTGACAAATCCTGCTAATGGCAAGGTAAACCTCCACGGAAAGCTGTCAGAAAGCAGGCACCATCCAGTTTGAGTTGGCTTGAAATCTGGAAGCAGCTCCTGCCTCCTTTAACAAAACTCTGCCCTGGGCACGGTGACTTTAATGAAACCATAAAAATAACAAGGCATTAAATGAGCCTTAGGCTAAAAAGCCTGGAAAAGTGAAAGTGGGAAAAATTAATCTAATTAATCTAATCCAACTAATGATACATTCAATCAATGGAAATCAATTACTCCAGGGTTTATGTTCTTTAATACGCCTGAGGCTGCTTTTTTTTTATAGTTTAGAGAGAATACAAGAAAATATAAAGCAAAATCTGATTGAAATCCACAGAAAATAAACAAATTCATATTTCTCCCACTAATTAAAACCTCAAGGAGATGGAAAAAAATAAAGAAAATTCAAATAATGCAATTAAGCAAGCTTTATCTAATGACAACAGAGAAATCTCACTCTTCAGAAGCATAAATGGAGCTTAACAATATTGACCATAGACATGGTTAAAAACCCTGTCTAAATATACCAGATAGTTTGTATCAAACATATTACTTTCTCTGTCCATTACACAACTAAGTTAGAAATTAGAAATGCAAAGATAAAGTCCCTCATAATTATAAATTTAAGAACAGACTTCAAAGAAGAATCATTATGGAAATAAAGTACTTGGAACCTAATTATAATTAAGATACTACCTATGAAAATTTGGATGGAGAGTCATACCATTATGCAATAAAAGCAGAATATTAAAAGAATGAGCTAAGCATACACTTAAGAAGTTATAAAAAGAAGAAAATAAACCCAAAGAGAAAGGGAAGAAAGAATAAGAGCCAAAATAGAAAAACCAAGGTATTACAGAAATAATGAACAAAGGCAAACATTTGTTCTTTGGAAAGAGAAATATAGCTCTGGACGTATGGATTTTTTTAGAAGGAAATTGCAAATAAGCAAGATAAGAAATGAAGAGAGAACATTACAAAAAGAATAATACACCGGGATGACCCAGGGAGAGGGAATTGGGAGGGAGGAGGGAGGGGGTTTCTGGAGAGGGAAAAAAAAAACCAATAAGAATAATAGAACGCATGTTGGGGGTTGCCAGAGTATTGTTGCTGTTGTTTAATCACTGAGTTGTGTCCGACTCTTTGTGACCCCGTGAACTGTAGCTGCCTGGCTTCTCTGTCCATGGGATTTCCCAGGCAAGAATACTGAAGTGGGTTGCCATTTCCTTCTCGAGGGGATCTTCCCGACCTCGGGATTAAACCTGTGTCCCCTGCATTGTAGGTGGATTCTTCACCACTAAGCCACCTGGGAAGCCCTTGCAAGGGTATTAGGAAGCTCCTATGTTAGCCTCTTTGGGCTTTGGTTCTTTCTGTTTTACTTCATTTGATGTTTTGCTCTCCAATGCTGAATATGAATATTCCATTCTTCAGGTACAAGCTCACCTTGCAATCTATAGAGGCTCGTGTTTGTGGAATCTGTACACCTCATCAGACAACAGAAGTGCAGGAAAAGAAAGACTGAAGTATTCAACCACAGAAGCTCAGAGCGAAGAAAACTCACCCAACCACGGTGCTCATGCATAACCAGATAGGTTGTCTGCTCCCAAGCCCCCTCAGACTCTTATAGCCAGAAAGAGGTTACTTCTTCCCAAGTCTATCTCTGTCCTCATCTCTAGGGTACAAATAACAGATCTTAATTTGGGCAGTTTGGGAGAATCTGGGAAAAATAGGGTTTGTTTTTTTTTCACTCTGTGGTTCTCATGAAAGCCCAGGAGCTATAGCTATAAAACTCTAAAAATGGTTTGAAACAGTGTCTGCAGAAATTCCCGTCCCACTGAAGAGGCATCCAACCTTTTCCAGAGGGGGTTAGAAGATAAGGAACACAGTAGATCCCACAGTTGTAATCTCAGCCTAGGTGTGTTGGGTTCAAATACTGCCTCTTCTTGTATTACGTCTTTTGAGGTTAAAATCTTGATTTCTGGGGTATATTGTTTCTATCTTTATGTACTGTTTCTATTTCCCATGCTTTGTGTGAAAACTTCCAAAATGATACCAACAGAGGTGTCTCTGAATAATTTCACACATAGGAAGGGTGTTATTCTTTTTTTTAATATACAAAATCCATAATGCACAGTGCCCTCATTAGGCTCTGCAGACACCTAAGGTTCCACAATGAGAACACATTTTCTCCGTAGTGATCTCTTCACTTTGAAAAATGAGAAAAAGATGGTGAACTGGATGAAATATTAACTCAGCTCACTTGACTACAGGACGGCATAGTACAGAGATAGACTTTAATTCCCTTCAGAAGTACTTCAATTAATACTCTCAAGGAGGTCTTCCCTGGTGGCACAATGGATAAATATCTGCCTGCCAATGCAGGGGACACATGTTCAATCCTGCTCTGGGAAGATTCCACATGCCATGGGGCAACTAAAGCCTGTGCGCCATGAAACTACTGGGCCCATGCTCCAGAGCCCAGGAGCTGCAACTACTGAGCCCCCACACTGAAGCTACCAAAGCCCCCATGCCCTGGAGCCCATGCCCTGCAACAAGAGAAGCCACTGGAATCAGAAGCTCTTGCACCACAACAAAGACCCACTGCAGCCAGTAAATACATAATTTTTTTTAATTTTCTTTACTTTATTGTGTTGGTTTTGCCATACAATGACATGAAACCGCCATGGGTTTACATATGCTCCCCCTCCAGAACCCCCCTCCCTCCCCCCTCCCGATTCCCTCCCCCTGGGACATCTCGGTGCACCAGCCCCGAGCATCAATCCTGGGCTGGCGATTGATTTCACATATGATAATTTACATGTTTCAATGCCATTCTCCCATATCATCCCACCCTTGCCCTCTTCCACAGAGTCCATGAGTCTGTTCTATGCATCTGCACTCCTTTTTCTGTCTCGCATGCAGGGTTCTCGTTACCATCTTTCTAAATTTCATATATATGCGTTAGTATACTGTATTGGTGTTTTTCCTTCTGGCTTACTTCACTCTGGATAATAGGCTCCAGTTCCGTCCACCTGAGTAGAACTGATTCAAATGAATTTTTTTTTTAATGCTGAGTAGTATTCCATTGTGTATATGTACCACAGCTTTCTTATCCATTCGTCAGTTGATGGGCATCTAGGTTGCTTCCATGTCCTGGCTATTGTAAACAATGCGGCGATGAACATTGGGGTACACATGTCTCTTTCAATTCTGGTTTCCTCGGTGTGTATGCCCAGCAGTGGGATTGCTGGGTCATATGGCAGTTCTATTTGCAGTTTTTTAAGGAACCTCCACACTGTTTTCCATAGTGGTTGTACTAGTTTGCAATAATTTTTTAAAATACTCTCAAGGGTAATGGGGAAAAGTATGTTTGGGAATGATGACTACCAATTTCTGTGATGCAGCAAAAAATAAAAAGTGTCCTTTAAGGTCGTTGAATGAATAGTAACTTCAATTCTACCTTGTTTTTGAGGCTAAGTCAGTGCAGTTTTATGTGCTTTGAATGAGAAATTAATACTAATCACCATATTTTTATTGACAATACTTTTAACAAGCTACCACATAAAATGCCACAAAATCTCTGTGCCTATGAAATTTTATTTGTCTTCAAAGTCTACTTAAAGTAGTACAAATGGGATGGAGTCATTTTAGAGGACAAAGTGGGGAGATAGAGGTGGGGAGATAAGAAAAAAGAAAATTTCCCTGACTGGAAGGAGCTGAAAGCATAAGAAAAACTAAGGTAAACCCCACTCCCCATTCCATCGACTCCCATCTCTTCCTGTATCAATTATCCTTTCACTGAAAATTTCAAACTCTGTCTTCCTCTCAGTAAATCTTTACTGTTCTCTCGCATTAAAACCAGACACATATGTGCATTCAATTCTATATCTTTTCTAGCTAGCTACCACTCTATGTCTCTTCTCTTTTTAGGCAAACTTCTTTAAAAAGTAAACGATCCTTCTTATCTCTTCTTCTTCACTTCCAGGTGATTTCTCAACCCACAGCAAATTGGCTCCAGGTTTCCCTAATCATTAAACTGAAATTGCTGTCACCAAAGTCGCTAAAAACCTTCTCTGCTCAACCAAATGGTCATTTCATTTGCTGTGTCTTAAGCATGTTTACACGCTGACTGCATCCTCTTTTTGAAGTTACTCTTTTGGCTCCTGTAACTTTGGTCATGTTGTTCTCTCTTGGATTTCCTCCCATCATTCTGGCTGATCCTTTTCCGTGTCCTTTGCTAACTCTTCTCTCTTAATCTCCTCTTAAAATTTGACTCTTAGACTTTGGTTCTCAGTCTTCTGTTACTCTTTCCACTGAGTGACATCACCTACTGGTTTCACTTCCACTTGTACGTAAGCAAAGATGTCCCCCAAATTCCCATCCTCAGCCCAGACCTCTCTCCAGAACTCTAGGCTGGGATGTACAACTGCCTGTAAGAAATGTGATGATAAATATACCACAAACATCTCAAGTTGAAGCAATGTCCCAAATTAAGGTCACTGCCTTTTTCTCCAAAGCTGTTAAGAATCGTCCGTTTATTTTTCCATAAAACTCAAGTTGGAAATCTGGAGTCACTCTTAACCCCTTACTGTCTCTCACTCTCTTCATACAGTTCTATGGAATCCAAGTGCCATAGATTCTAAAGTCGTTAAGATCACTCATTTCTACTTCTTCCCTTATATTCATTTGCCTTAATTCAGACCCTCTTTATAGTTGGCCTAAACTATGACAATGATTTGGAGAATCCCTGCCATTGGTCATTTGTGCCTTTTATCTTCCTTCTCAAATATCCTACCTGCAGTGACAATGTTCCTGTTTAGTCACTAAGTCGTGTCTGATTCTTCTGCACCCCACCAGGCTCCTCTGTCCATGGGATTCTCCAGGCAAGAACACTGGAGTGGGTAGCCATTTCCTCCTCCAGGGGATCTTCCCAGGCCAGGGATCGAACCCAGGTCTCCTGCATTGAACACAGATTCTTTACCCCTGAGCCACTGGAAAAGCCCACAGTGACAATGAGACCTTCCCCAAATAGTAAATTTTACCTTGACATTAAACCTGTTTCATGTTTGTCAATGTCTCTACACTTAAGAAGCCCCCAAACATGAGTTTAGGGATCACTGGTTGGGCATGTTTAGTATGTTGGTTTGATGGAAGACATGGAAGATAAAGAGCAATGTGTATTTTTTAAAAGTTACCACTAGAAGATTCTAACACACAGCCAAGTTTGAAACTCTTAGAGGAAGAAGCCAAAGCCAAGTTCCATAGGTGAAAGGAAATGAAGCAGTCTGAAGGAGCCACTCATATGGATGGGAACATAACCCCCACGGTACCTTTTATCTTTCAGGACTGTGGAGAGCTTCCAATTAAAGAGAATCAAGTCAACACTCAGCAAGCAGACAAAGTTTCCTGGTGTCAGGGACTATTAATTCTTTGTGCTATCTCCCACCATCTCCAAAAATCTTTTGTTCCAGCCATACTAAGCTATTTATAACCCCCTAAATTTGTTAAGGCTTCCCGGGTGTTGGCAGTAGTAAAGAATCTGCCTGCCAATGAACAAGAGACCCAGGTTCTATCCCTGGGTCAGGAAGAGTCCCTTGAGAAGGAAATGGCAATCCACTCCAGTATTCTTGCCTGGAAAATCCCATGGACAGAGGAGCTGGTGGGCTACAATCCATGGGGTCGCAAAAAGCCAGACACAACTGAGCATCCATGCAAGTTTGTTATGCAATTTCGTCCCTATATATTTTTGCATTCTTTCCCTGGTTCCAGAATGTCTTTCTCTTCTTTTGCTACCTGGAGAATGCATCCTTTAGATCAACTTCAAGCTTCTTTACTAAATTCTCCTAGACTCAGGAAATCAGAGCTAAACATTGACAATGTATGCCCATATTCTGCTTGAATATATTCCTATAATTGCATTTAACTGCATTTAACTCTTTCCAAATGTTTCTATTATCCATTAGCCTGTGATATCCTGAAAGAGAGAGTGTCTTCAACATTTTTGAGCCTCTGTATATCCGAAATAATGTATTTGTTGAAGGAATGAATTCTTTCAAAGAAAATCCTCCTAAAAGATTTAATACATACTTAAATGTTAGAAAATGGAGCTACATGGCAAGGACTAGCCTTGATCTAAATAAGATCCAATAAGGCAAAACTTGATTAATATCAACCACCAGCTTTTCTGGGTCCAACTCTTTCCTCTTCGAGGTGAACGCTGTTTCATGGGTCATTTGCCAAAGGGCATACATATTTATCTGGGTGAGACACTTGTGAGCCTAATGTTTGCAGTGTTTATTTTTCTAAGCATAGAATAAACAAACAAAAACAACTACATTTTGTCTTGTCTTCGGAGGAACCTACTATCAGCCAGGCATTGCTCCTGGCTTTCGGTATACAAAGGTAAAAGAAATACAGTTGAATTGTGCCTTAACTCTTAAAAGTGCAAAGGGACATTTGATTAATTCTGCTTGAAAAACTATGCCCAGTCTGATTCTTTTCACGTTAGCTTTTGGAAGTCAAAAGATGATTTCTTAGGTAATGGTTATTGTTCACAAAAGAACTTGTACAAACAAGATGAACAACAATGCATTTATTCGTAGCAGTCCTCTGTTTATGGACAGGACAAGACCTGATAGATGTCCCAGTGACTACCACAAAAAGCAGCGATGAAGTCATTAGTGAAGCTAGCCCTATACGTAGTCATTTATTGACAGGTTTAATCACTTTTTTAGATCAAGATACGCTGTATGCATTATTTACATTTAGGAATTGGTATAAGTATTGACTGAGCCCAGGTTCCCCATGTGAATGTTGAAATCACAATGTACTTTCTTCATCAATAGATCATGTGGGCTTAAAAGAAGGCAGGATTTCACACAATCATATTTTCATGGAAAAAAATTCCATACAAAAGGAATCTGAAACCCTAGAGAAATGAATAAATGATTCAAAATCATGTATTGGCAGTCAACTTCATTTCAGATTCCAAACCCAGTTCTCTTCTCACCACACCCAATATTGAATTACCATAACTGACTAGATTTATAACGCAAGTGTGAACTGTCACTGGATTCACTTAACTGACTTCTTCTGTCTCAGCGATGCTGTAGCCCAGCAAATGGTTGCATCAATACAAAGAAGGGTACATCCCACCACCACTCTTACTGTCAGAAGCTTCTTACTTGAACGTACAAGTAACTCAGTAAGAATAGTTATTTTTTAGAGAGTGTCAGGAAGAGAAAAGCCAGGGTTTAAAATTTCAGGCAGCTTCAAGTGAAACTTCTCATTGTGATTTCTGTCTTCACACAGTAGAGCTTCTGACCTGAAAGGTGGAGCAAATGTCAAGAATTCTGCTGAGCGTCGATGAGGCACCTACAGTCAGTAGTAGGAACAGCAAGGCTCTTGAGGGATACAGAACTTGGCTGAAACCAGGTTTGGTTGCTTTCTACTCTTCTACATTGACACACGGTTCTTTAGATAAATGACTATGCTAATAGCTACCTTGGGGAGTAATTGTAGAAGAAATAATGCATGAAAAGGAGTCTGGTCTGGGATGTTCTCAGTGAGGCTTCCTGTCTCTTTCTTTTTTGAGCCCCCAGGACTATTCCTCAGGCTCTGATTGGTTTTCCAGTCTCTTTTCTTCCCAAAATTCAGATTAGGGTGAGGTGAGTGAGGCCATCTGCTTGGGCACAAAATTTAAGGGGGTGCCCAAAATATGGTAATCAAGGCAAGTAATATTTTAATACAACATTCTAAAATTCAAAGCTAATGCAAAAAATGAAGACAGTATCAACATTTTAGAGTAGGACCTAGGGACTTCCTTGGAGGTTTGGGGTTTCACCGCTGGGGTGTCAGGCTGAACACAAAGTAAATAAATTAGGTGCAACAAAAAAATAAACTAGGGACTTCCCTGGTGGTCCAGTGGTTAAGACTCTATGCTTTCACTGCTGAGGGAACGGATTCCATCTTTAGTCGGGGAACTGGAATCCCACAGGCCGTGTGGCATGGCCAAAAACTAAAGAAAAAGAAAGGATCTAACCCTCCATTTGTATAATGTGGCCTCCACTGCCTCAACCTCATATGTATCTTGCTGAATCCTGTCTTTATTTAAAAGTCTGATACTTTCTTCATCAGAGATTTTTTTGGATTCCATTTTGATTTTTTTTTAATACCTCCTTAAAATATCGTCTATCTTGATGAGTGTTTTGGTGAGCCTTAAATTTCACACCCAAGCCCAGCAGCTCACTCAACATCTGGCTAGTCTTCCAGGTTCTGGAAGTCTATTGATGAAGGAGGAGGGAACACAGGTGACCTGGGTAGCTCATGCCTTTATTACACCTTTGTGTCCCTTTTTAGTCTTCTCATGATGAGAAAAGTTGGGGGAAAATTTTTTGTTTCTTAAAAACAGATATATTTCCTTGTATCAGACGAAAATTACATATTCATGTTTCCTTCTTTACTATGGCTACAAGAAAGCTTAGAATTAACTTACTGCTTAATTGCTGTACCTATTATAATCTAGGCTTTGAATAAATATACTTTTCTCACCTCACACAATTTTTGATGTTAACATATTTAAAACATTTTATTGTGAAGAAACTCAAATTCCTTTTGGGAATAGATGGAAGTGTATATAATGAAGTGTATATAAATGGAACTCTACTGCCCTCTTTTTTTCAAGAATAAAATCCCAAGCTAGAAATGATGAGCAAGTAAATTTTTTTCTAACAATAAATGTGGAAAATACTATAACTTTAATTAACATATTGCAAACACCAACCCCAAAAACCATTTTATAAAACTAGGTATTTTTAATAAAATTCCAAGACGGGAATTCCCTGGCGGTCCAGTGGTTAAGACTCAGCGCTTTCACTGCAGTGGTCTAGGTTCAACCCCTGGTGGGGAAACTAAGATCCTATGCCCTCCCGCTCAAAAGAAAAATCCAAGACATTGAAAAACCTAATTATTAAAATTATCAGAAGTTAATAGCAAATACTGTATAAATTGGTGAAGTACCATTTCCATTAAAATCAGAAATAAGGATATTCCATATCATGACTATCATTCAACATTGTTTTGAACAGTGTATCTAATACAATAAAAGTTGAAAAATCAAACAAGCGATAAAAATATTGAAAGATGTATACTTACCTTTATTTTCAGAGTGGTATACCTAGAGTGTCTGAATATCTCCAGCAACTAATTAAGATGAGTAAGACATATAAAGGTGAGTAAATATATGTAAATAGAATTGATACTTTTTCTCTGTATCACAAAAAACTAATTGGAAATGGGAAAAAATCCTAGTATACTACTATTGATAAATGCATAGGATGAATCTGACACAAGAATCAAAATGTGTCTCAAAAGAAAGGTCTGGGATGTGTATTTTTTTTTACAAAAAACCACCAATACAATCTTATGAAAGGACATAAGACACAAAAGCAGTGACTTATTTTCTTAGATACAGACCCTTAAAACCATAAAAAATATCCACCCTTCCCAAATTAATACAGGTTAATTCAACACTGAATTTCTTAGGAATAATTTAATCTGCAAGAAAATATTCAACAGAGGCTACAGGAACTAAAATATTTAATTATCTCACATCATAAGTCTGGAGAAAGGAACTAGAAGACCAGTTTGGTAGTTTCCCAATGATAAAAATCCAGGTTTTTTTTCGCTTTCCGCCTTCCTTCAGAATGTTGGTCTGTTGCTTTATAGTTCTAAAAGGGATCTGCCACTCCAGGCGTCACATTCAAGTTCAAGAGAGATGACGCTAAAGATACATTTTTCTAAGTCAAAGAAACCAGATGATCTTCCACAAGTCCCAGGACCACACTGGCCAGACCATACCACATCACATGATTACCTCTAGATGCCACAAAGCTGACGAAGCAAGCACCTAGCTCTTCCAGTATCTAAGGTGGTAGAAGGTAAAGGAGAAGATTGGGAATGGGTGTTTACTTAGCCAATCAAGTGTTAATATGCACCACCAATTCTAATCAGTCTCATTGTTCCATTCAAACTGTTCTGTCCCCAAGTAGAATGTAAATTCCAGAAAATTTACCCTGTGTCTCACTGGATTCCTGGTAACTGGCACGTACGTATCTGATGGTTTGATAAACAGCTTTAACACAAACTGAAAAATCTGTTTTTTTAAAATAGCATTTCTATGTGATAGGTACCTTAGTCTATCACAACCATACATTTAGTTTTCAATACTGTGACTAAACGTAAGAGTCATAAACAGGGAAGGTCCTCTTCCCAGTGTAAGGGTCCAAGGTGGCATGGCTGCCCACCTCTGGCTTAAATACTGCAGGAGACTCTCGGCAGGCTTGGGAAGTACTTCCTGTGGGTTGGGGACTGAGTATAATGCTCTCCAAGCATGATCTTATTTGTATTCATGAGAATCCTATGAGGAAAATACTATTTCCACTTCACAAATCAGAAAAATGAAGCAGAGAGCCTCAAAACGATACACTAAGTGGCAGGGCCTGGAGCAGAACTCAGGTCAAACTAACTCCAGGTTTCAAACTCTGTACCAATGAGCTTTACCACTTGCAGTATTAACACAGTCCACTGCACTGCTTAGGGCTTCCCTCACAGCTCAGCTGGTAAAGAATCTGCCTGCAATGCAGGAAACCCCCATTCGATTCCTGGGTCGGGAAGATCCACTGAAAAGGGAATAGGCTACCCACTCCAGTATTCTTGGGCTACCCTTGTGGCTCAGCTGGTAAAGAATCTGCCATGTTGGCAGACCTGGGTTTGATCCCTGGGTTGGGAAGATCCCCTGGAGAAGGGAAAGGCTACCCACTCCAGTATTCTGGCCTGGAGAAGTCCATGGACTGTATGGTCCATGGGGTCGCAAAGAGTCGGACACGACTGAGTGACTTTCACTTTCACTGCAGCTCTTTGCTAGAAGGTTCTTTCACTGGGAGGGCCAATTGGCTACTCTGCTATTTCTGTTCATCGTCTTAATTCTAGAGGAAAGCTCATTGAGTCGTTTACTACTACAGGATCATCTTACAAGGTCTCAGAATTATTTCCTAACATTGTGTTATTTTGGTCACCTGCTTTGGGACTGGAGTCTATTTGTGGGGTTTTCCCTTAAAATGTGGCATTCCAAAGGAAACTTCAAGACCTCAGATCTGTTTCCCAGGATCACAGACTATCTTGTCTTAGAAACTTGCCATACTTTTGGCCAACAAACCTTCCAGATCTTTTTTAGACAATTTGTTGCCAAATAAGGCTTTCCTCTGTGAGTCTTCAAATGTATATAACTTGCATTTAGCCATGGTAATTTGCAGCTAATTTTTTTGATACAGTTGTTTTTACCTATTTGGGCATAATGCTCTTTACACATTTATTTAAACACACACACACACACACACACACACACAGAAAACACAAAGGAAAAATCTAGATAAAATTTTAAAATTAGTGACCAAACCAAATGTATACATAGCTCCCATATCCTTTTAGTTAATTAAAAATTAGTATTTAAATACAGTAAACATCAAGTCATTAAAATACTCTTGTACATTTAAAGAAAAATGTTATATAAACTTCGGTGATTGTGGCCATTTGTATGTAAAAGTCCTATAGGAAAAAAATTTAACACACAGTATTTTAACACATCCATTTTAACAGTGATTCTGGTAAAGAATAAATCAGAGATTTGGACCATGCTATTAACAGTTTCTTTCTTGAGAATGAAGTGGCTAAAAACTGAGAAGCAAGTTTAGGATATGACATGGTTATAACACATACAATCGAATCTACCTTTTAAAAGATTTTATTCAAAAGATTCCACCTAACAAGATGCTCATGTCAAAACATGCTTGTTTCATGTGTTACATCATGTCTTTTCTTTATAAATATGACAGAAGCAGAGCTAAATCATAACGATATCATTTCACTGCTTACAATGGAAGAAGCAAAAGTTCTGAAGAGTGCTATATTTCATTATTCAAATTCCACTCAGCTCTTATATACAAAGAAAGTATCTATATTAAATGTCATTAAATGTTCAGAGGAGCGATTTACTTAATAAACTCAGGAATTATATGGGTAAGTGCACAGTGGATAAATGACTGGGCCTCTCTGTAAATAATCCATCTTTCTCATTGGTAAGAGAGCAATAGTTGTTAAACACATGGCAAAGTTGTTAAACACAACAACAAAGCTGGTAGGAAGAAAAAGAATAACTTCCTGGTAACAAATACATTTTCTATTGTACTAAGTATGCCTTCGGGTTACAATTTTAATAATATTTAAAATGAGTTATTCACTTCTGGTTATGAGTTTGAATTACTGAACAGATTTAACCCTTTTTTATCTTAAGCAAGGAAACGTCCAATAAAGCAGTAAATATTTCCAACAACCCTTGGAAGATATGTCACCTATAAACCAATTTCCTCAAGATGTAAACAAGCTGAAGAAAATAAAAGTATGGTTAACACTACAGCCTCAGATTTTAAAAATCAGAAATATAAAGAAGATCATGTATAGGTCAAGTATAAAGAGGCCCACTTTGATTTCAAGCAATGCTTATAAGTAGGACTCTGCTGCCCTCTTGTGTATCAAGAATGTAACACAAGTGTCAAACGGCCCCTTCCAGAAAATCTGAACCGCAAGCATGCCTTGTTTTTCAACCCAGGTAGCTGGAAGAGCTAGGGCAGATGATTCTCACCTAAGTGTCTTCACTTGTGTGTTGTTTTGAACATTTCTGTTGAATAAATAAACTTGATTTATTCTGACTCTCTACAAAAGACTTTGATTTGGATTTACTCTCCTGAGTCTGAGGAGCAGAAACCTGAGTTTCCAGTTTTAATGTTGGCTATCCAATCCATCTTGTTTTAAAATCCAGTAATGTTTAAAATCAACAAAGGCAAAATGGAAGTCGAGCCTTGATTGCTTTTGACCTAGCAGCCTCATTGCTTGAAGTTCTTTAATATGGCCTGCGCTTTACAAAGGATCTAGGTCTCCTTAGCTTCTCATCAGACTGCATGTATGTATGCTTTGATGGACAAACATTTCAATCTAAAGGCTCAATGCTTTAGTGGAGGTTAAGAAAGATTATCTGTAGCCTTGGTTTTCTAACTTAGAACATCCTACCCCTCTCTCCCAGAACAGATCTAGATGGTAGAGGCATAAAGAGATCCCATTTCTAATGCAAAAATATAGTTAAAGTTACCACTATCATTTGTACCCTTCCACCATCTTAAACCCACAACCTCTCCCAATATTTACCCGCTTCAGCCCTCGTTTCACATGTGAATGAAGAGAAGGATATACTCTCAGTATCAACCAGTGATTTCATGATTGCTGAAATTCTTCAATGGCATAATTATAGACTGCTTTTAAACAACAAAATCAAACTTTAATTGGAAAACCAGACAATACTGCATTTTCTCTGCACAATTTTTATTTAACAGAAAATACAATGCATTTCTCAATTAATTTAGCCAATTAATCCAGAGAAAAAAGGGGAAATACCATGATTACAAGTATGCTAATAAACACTTTTAACAAGGTCCATGGAAATAATACTTTCAATAAGTTGTAGAACAATCTGGCATAAAACAAAGTTAAATACAACATTTTTGAAATGACAAAAATCTAACCTATATTCCTTCCAAGAGACATCTGCACTTCTTGAGCTGACTTGAAAGCACAACAAACAAAACCTCAAACTATTTCTCTTCATCCAAGTAGATTTATTATTTGGCTGTGAAAATTTATGGCATTTTGATAAATGCAAAATTAAGGCAAAACTGATAGCTGGTATCAGGTAAACAGCACATTTAGAAGGACCTTTTCTAATAAGATGCCTTCAATGTACTTGGAACTACAGAATCCAAAGGGCACCTCTGTACCTATTGCACACGTGAACCTCACTATTGCACGTCTGAGCCTCACAGCCTTCGTGAAGGAGGAAACACAAGGACAGTCCAATTTTACTGAAGAGAAAATGAAGGTGACTCCTTCTGGTCACACAGCTTAATCGGTGGCACAAGCATACTTATTATGGCCTTGGAGCACAGGACGGAGTTCCGTTGGTAGACTACTGTAAAGCACTGGGATAAAGAGGCTTCCCTGGCAGCTCAGACAGTAAAGAATCTGCCTGCGATGCAGGAGACCTGGGTTCAATCCCTTGGTCGGGAAGATCCCCTGGAGAAGGGAATGGCAACTTGCCTGGAGAATCCCATGGACAGAGAAGCCTGGTGGGCTACAGTCAACGGGGTCACAAAGAGTTGGACATGACTGAGTGACTAACACACACGACACACGATTAGGATAAAGAGGGAGGCTGATATGAGAAATGGCAACGAATGATGTGAAAGAGACTAAACTAAGGCAAGTTTCCTTCCAACCCGAGAATAAATTAGAACAAACTCAAAAAATGACCTTAATTGGGAGGCTAATATTCAGACCAAACGGGTTAAAAAAAAAGATGCGAAAAGAAAAAAGCAGGAAATTATTCATCTTAATAGCTCCAAGTGTTTGGCACACCCCCTCATATAAATGAATCTGAAACTTCTTTGAGGTAGACAAAAGTTAGGAATGGACAGAGTTCATGTAAAAGAAAAAGAAAAAGGAAAAAGAGAAGAGGCACTGAGAAGAGGACCTAGTTTTCATGCTACCTTTAAAACAATTCTAGTTATTTTTAAGATCCTCTTTGGTAAAGGGCTTAGACACCAGCCATTTTATTCCTATGTTTAAGGATTGAGATTAAACGTCCTAGAGGTAAAGCAGCAGTCCCCAACCTTCTTGGCACCAGGGACCAGTTTCGTGGAAGACGATTCTTCCACAGATTGGGCGGTGGGGAGGATGGCCTCAGGGTGACTCAAGTGCATCACATTCATCTGTGTGCTTTCATTTCTAACCTAACGCTGCTGCTGATCTGACAGGCGGTCCCAACCTGTCCACAGCCCAAAGGCTGGGACCCCTGAGCTAAACATCCAAAGCCAAGTGGGGCCTTTAAAAGATAGCCTGCTGAGGTTTACGGCCAGGGTGAGACTTTTTGTAACTTCTCTACCCAGACCACATGGTTTTCTCCTCCTCAGTGTTTCAAGGTGGAACTGAAACCGATTCCCCTGCAAAGACTCCTCAACTCAGACCTGCCGCTCCTCCTTCCACAAGTCCAACCCCACGTTTCACTGTCACCACGTCGTGCAGACTGTAAGCTACTCAAAGGCACACAGACAACCCTGCCTCTTCACGTCTGCATCTTCAGGGCCCGGCGCCCTGTGGGTTCTCGTTAATCAAGATCCCACCTCTCAAGCAGTTTCACTGTTTATGAAGCTATATAAAGAGAAAGTTTGTGCTGCTTATATGAAATTCAATAAATTATGCTGCAAACCCACTGTTAATTTCTCTGCTTCCCCTCCAGGGCAAATGAGTCTAGAGGGCAAATTACTGGGTTATCACCTTAGTCCCTCTTTCCCATCCTATTCTTCATTAGTTACATTTCTTTAAAATATCCTTGTGCACTCGCAAGTGGAACCAGGTCACAACAATGCCCCACAACCTGGTTCATAATGATATAAAAACATGTATCTCTCTGACACGGGGTCAGGCAAAAATAAAAAAACAAATCCTTGTGCCTCAACATCAGTTGAGCGTATCTAACAACAAATTTGAGAATCTGAAGATATGAACTTCCAATTGAAAAAGCTCCAGAAAAACAAAACAAAACAAAACCAACAGTTATGAACTGAATAAAGAGAAATACCTATTCACAGGGATGTACTTTTGTACTTGCTTTGCTCCGATTTCAGCTACGTAGACGGCTCCGGTCTCCCTGCTGACGTCTAAGAGATGCGGGTTGACCTGATCGGCCAGCTGGATTGTGCTGACCACAGAGCAGTCGCCGATGTTTCCTACTGGGGGTGCTGCCAGGATTAAGAGCCGGCTCAGATTCAGCTGGGCCACGACCACATACTTCTCATCAGGAGTAAACCTGAGGGGGAGATGTCACACCATCAACTGTGCAGACCTGACATAAATGTTCATACACGTACATATCCTTACAGTATTATATCTTGTACAATACGCTGTACAAGGACCCATCTGCTGAAGGGTTCTTTTTTTTAAAAGACATTTAAAAGATCTGACTTTGCCCCTGAGGGAACAAGAGATTTGTGATGATAGACTTAGCCAAAGATTAGCGTATTATTTTTTTTTAAAAACTTTTTATTTTGCACTGGAGTATAGCGGATTAACAATGTTGTGAAAAGGGATTCAACCATTCATATCCATGTATCCATTCTCCCTCAATGTTGGGGCCCGGCCGGCTGATGCGATCAGCCAGTGCCATTACGGTCGGAACACTACAAGCCTGCTGCCATATAAGGCGCTGATTACGTGCCAGCTATACATTCGGCTGGCAAATCACCAAAAGGATCCGACAGGCCAATCACCCACAAGACACATATTCCTTACATGCCCATCAGAGCTCCCCACTTCCTTTTCCCCCTCCCTCCCTTCCTCCCCATATATAATCGCCTTGCGCTCAATAAAGTTTTGCAGCTTGATCAGAACCTTTGTCTTGCTGCCGTTCTTTGCACCTCTTGTCCCAACCCTTTCATCCGTTTTCAGGTGGGTTCGGAGCCCCCGTTGATTGCTCTGCGGGCCAGAGCGACTGCACCCAGCTAGCGGCCGGAGCAAGTGGCGCCCAACCAAGCTAGAGAAATTGTCAAGGCCTGTCCCCATTGCGTCCCCTCGGCGCCTGTGCCTCACCTGGGAGTAAACCCCCAGGGACTCACCCCAAATGCTATCTGGCAGATGGACATAACTCACCTCACGGCCTTTGGAAAACTTAAGTTCATTCATGTTACTATTGACACCTTTAGTGGGTTCATAGCTGCCTCTCTACAAACAGGTGAGGCATCAAAAAATGTCATCTCTCACATGATCCATTGCCTATCCGTCTTGGGCAAACCTCGTACTATCAAGACAGACAACAGCCCAGGATATACTGGAAAAAATTTTCAGACTTTTTGCCAACAGCTTCAGATCAAACATATCACAGGCATCCCTTACAATCCCCAGGGACAAGGCATTATAGAGAGAGCTCATCAGACTTTAAAAAATTCCATCAACCGCCTGACACATTCGCCCCTCAGGTTCACAAAACAACATCCTCGTAACCTCCTAAACCATGCACTCTTCCAACTCAATTTCCTCACCCTAGACTCTCAGGGACACTCAGCGGCTGACCGCCACTGGCATCCACAAACCTCTAGCCAACAGGCCACAGTCATGTGGCGCGACCCCCTCACTCGCGCCTGGAAGGGCCCAGACCCCATCCTCATTTGGGGAAGAGGCTCAGCCTGCATTTATGACCAAAAAGAAGACGGCCCACGGTGGTTACCTGAAAGGCTAATACGACACATCAACCATCGGGCCCCCCAAACCAACTCTAATCACATCCCAGGGAACGATGATGCACCCTGAGGAAAACCCCCCTTTTCCTCTTTTCTCTTTCAGACAATATGCGTCCTCATTGGCTTTTCCCACTACTGTTACAAATACTGCTATGCCAAACAATAGATGGAGGGCTCCGGCCACCACCTCCCAAGCCACAACTATACCTCACCCTTTTCGGACCACCATGCGAATGCCGTGGAGGAATCGACGTCGACCATTACGCAGATCCATCATTTTGGACCTTAAAAGTTGATTGTGACACCAAAACGGCCTTTCTGACACATGAGGTGACTAGGACTGGAAGTGGTAAGGTTCACTGGCGCTGTGTACCAAAACCCCCTGTTATATCTGCCATCAATGGCAGGCCAGGTCCTTGCCCCAAAAAATGCGAAACCGATGGATTTCAAGAGACAATGCACTCTTCCTGTTATCATGAGACTCAAGAGTGCACATATGACAATCAAATCTTTTTCACCGCCATACTCCAAAAAACTAAAACGGGGGGAACCACCCATACCTCACCCGTTGGCTCCAGCCCATACCTAGAGGCCGGGTGCAAGGGCACAATGGGACAGCCGGTATGCTGGGAACAGGTTGCTCCTATTCACATCTCTGATGGAGGTGGACCCCAGGACAGAGTGAGAGAGATTATTGTTCAAAAAAAGATAGAACATCTCATTGATAGACAATTTTCAAAGCTTTCCTACCACCCTATAGCACTCCCCAAATCACGGGGAACAGACCTAGACCCCCAAACAATAGACATTTTGACAGCCACCCACTGGGCACTTAACACCTCTAACCCCAATCTAGCCCAAGACTGCTGGCTATGTTTCAGCCAAGGCATTCCCATGCCCCTGGCTGTCTCCGTTAATACATCAGACCTCAACACCATTGACCAAAACTGCACTCTCGGCCTGCCCTTCAGGGTCCAACCTACACTGTTTTCATTCTCCCCCTGCATCTACAAACACCAGCGCAATGATTCCACAGATATCCCCGTTGGCTTCGCTGCCTTTACCAACTGTAGCTCTGTGTTTAACTATACCTCTAGCTACACCACCCTCCTATGCCCCGGACCAGGAAAGGCATTCGTTTGCGGGAACAATCAAGCCTATACCGCCCTACCCCCCTCATGGACAGGGCTGTGCGCCCTAGCCACCCTGCTACCATAGATAGATATCATTCCAGGAAATGAGCCCGTTTCCGTTCCCGCTTTTGACCACCTTGCAGGACAGCACAAAAGAGCTCTAGCCATCATCCCCTTGCTTGCTGGGTTAGGAATCTCTGGAGCGATAGCTACGGGATCTGCAGGCCTAGGATATGCAGTTCATTCGTATGCACAGCTCTCTAAGCAGCTCATTGATGATGTCCAGGCCATATCCAGCACCATTAGTGATATCCAAGATCAACTAGACTCCCTAGCAGAAGTAGTCCTTCAAAACAGACGAGGCTTAGATCTTCTCACCGCAGAACAGGGAGGTATCTGCCTTGCCTTACAGGAACGCTGCTGCTTCTACGCCAACAAATCCGGCATTGTCCGAGATAAAATAAAAAGGCTACAAGAAGATCTAGAAAAAAGAAGGAAAACGCTAATAGAAAATCCCTTTCTGACAGGCCTTAATGGACTACTCCCCTATCTCCTTCCCCTTCTTGGGCCCCTGATCACTGTCCTCCTGCTTCTCACCTTTGCCCCCTGGGTTCTGAGGTGTGTCACGACATATCAAGGCCCTCTCCCACGGGAGCTGCATGACTCTCGAGAGTCTGCATTGCGGCCCAGTTGCTGCGATGGACACCGCTAGGTGTGCGACAAAGTACCGCAAGGAGGGGCCTCCACCAAAGAGGCCACTCTCGAGCCTCCTGCGAGGTAAGCCAGCTTGCATGGAGGTTGACACCCAAATCCTCCCCTCCAAAAAAGGGTGCCCACCGAGCTCTACGCAGAGCTCAGGAGGAGCTTGGCCACTGCCTCCCCTAGCCGGTCAATGTCCAAACAAAACCAGACTCCTCGCCTTAAAAAAAAAAAACAAAAAGGGAGATGTTGGGGCCCGGCCAGCTGATGCGATCAGCCAGAGCCATTACGGTCGGAACACTACAAGCCTGCTGCCATATAAGGCGCTGATTACGTGCCAGCTATACATTCGGCTGGCAAATCACCAAAAGGATCCGACAGGCCAATCACCCACAAGACACATATTCCTTACATGCCCGTCAGAACTCCCCCCTTCCTTTTCCCCCTCCTTCCCTTCCTCCCCATATATAATCGCCTTGCGCTCAATAAAGTTTTGCAGCTTGATCAGAACCTTTGTCTTGCTGCCGTTCTTTGCACCTCTTGTCCCAACCCTTTCATCCGTTTTCAGGTGGGTTCAGAGCTCCCGTTGATTGCTCTGCGGGCCAGAGCGACTGCGCCCAGCTAGCGGCCGGAGCACCTCAAATTCCCCTTCCATCCAGGTTGCCACATAACATTGAGCAGAGTATTAAAAATAACACACACAAAAAAAATAATGGAGAAAATAATGGAGAATTGGTGTCAAGCTGGGTCTGAAACTATATGTTTAAAAATACACTGCACCTCAACGGCAGAGGCTGCAAAGATCAGGCTTTACTATCTCAAACACGTGGATCCCATAGCATGGGAGTTTAACCGCTTGCACTCAGCCTGGGTCAGGGGCTTCCTAGATGGTGCTAGTGGTAAAGAACCTGCCTGCCAATATAGGAGTTGCAAAAGACAAGGGTGCTATCCCTGGGTCAGGAAGATCCCCTGCGGGAGGGCATGGCAACCCACTCCTATACTCTTGCCTGTGTGGACGGAGGAGCCTGGTGGCTACAGTCCGCAGGGCTGCAAAGAGTCAGACTCGACTGAAGCGACTGAGCACTCTGCCTGGAATCTGAAATGTGTACTTCTTTCCTTCTCCCTTTTCCCTGCTTAAAATTCACAACAAATATTTTAAACTTTCAACTAGCTCTTCAGAGAAACTAACAGAATGCAAATCAAACAAGCATTTTAAGACAAAAAGGAACGATTACCTGACTGCAAAAGGCCCCTCTTCGGAGAAACAGTTCTTCCACTCTCCTAACCAATCCCCCGTGTCTTTATCGAACACTTGAAGTCTTTTATTGCCTCGGTCAGCCACCCACACCTGTGAACGCACAAAGACGGAGACTGGATAATGCGCGCATCATAACGAAAAGGAAAAAGAAGAGGGGGAGAGAAGGACGGCTTATCTTCAGTTCATAAGCACTCCCACTGAGGACTTGGCGGACCTCAAAGAAGAGCATGTTAAAGCCCCATATTCAGATAAGAAATTCAACTGCAGAAAGGTTAAATACTTTGGAGTGAGCTTACAATAGGCAGGAAAGCCACACGTGGCCTTGACCCAAAGCCTAGCATGATCTAGCTGCTATACTAAGCAGCTGGCTAACTAAACAGCTGGAGCAGTCCACTGTGACGCAGAAGATGAGGAGACACTGGGACGCACCCATTCACTCACCCCTCTTGACAAGCGTTCGCTATCACTGAGCCCCTCCAACCTCTCGGTTCCTGGGTCAGCCAACAAGACCAAGATGTGGAAAAGCAGGCCGCGTCTTTAGGGGCTGAGGCCAGCGGGAAGCCAGCTGTTCACTCATACTGCATCCTTAAACTTCCACCCTTTTTATGAGGGTTTGTCCAAAGTGCCAAAGTACTTCAAGAGGTAGCTTGGGAGATTTCAGTGACATTTAAAGCATGGTAACAGTAGGTTTCACTTAGGTTTGCGACAGGCTGTCCTGAGTTCTTCAGGAAACAGTTACTGTAATACAGGAAGGCAGACTGGCTCAAAGTAACATTTGGTGTACTGGGTTTGCTGTATACAACCCATGGCATACATACAGTGAAATGGATTTTGTTTTTTGGTTTTGTTTTCTTCTTCATCTTTTGGCTGCCTCAAACAGAATGCGGGATCCCAGTTCCCCAACCAGGGATTGGACCTGCACCCCCTGTATTGGAGGCATGGAAGGCTAACCACTGGATGGCCAGGGAAGTCTCAGTGAAATGGTTTTTAATGACACGTGACCGGGGCTGCAGAGCTATGTAAGAGTACACGGTATACCCAGTCCTGGAGGAATTGCCCAGAAGACACCCTGAGATACATACATTCACTAACACACTACACACACATCCAGGTGTGCAGACAGGCATATGTACCCCAAGATCCATATATATTGCTACATGCCCCACCCCATATAATCAAACCGTCTAGACACAGAGATCAGACCGTATATTTACCCGACCAGTGGAATCAACTGTAACACTGTGGGGTATGTTGAATTTAGCAGGCCCTGTTCCATTTTCTCCACGCAGCCAAAGGATCATGAAATCTATAAATGGTAAACATATCTGGTTGGTACAACATGTAGGATACCTTATGTATTAGCATGTTATATTGGATGTCATGAATTACAAACTATTCAATTATACCCCGAGCTGAATATGCCTTCCTGGCTTTCTGTTTACACACCCATCTGTCTAATTTATATGCTTTAAAAAAAATTCCTTCTCTGTTTCAAGCAATTAATTTGCTTCTTCAATGGCTGTCTCCATAACCCAAATATCATTGTTTAGGGTTCATGCCAACCTCTCCTTCAAACTGGTTCCCCCTCATAATCAATATGTTATTTGGTATTACCTTGTCTCTGAGCTCACAAATTACGATTTCATAGGGCCACTTTTTACAGGGCCATTTTTAATGCCCCTGTATCGTATTGAAGATGTTCCTCTCTCCCCCACCCCCCAAAAAAGAGACACGCCCAAGTCTCAAATCTCCAAAGCTGTGAATGTGACCTTATTGGAAACTGGGCCTTTGTAGATACAGTTAAGGATCTTGATGTGGAGATAATACTGGATTTGGAGTGGACCCAGGGACCAGTGCCCTTATAAGAGAAGAGGGAGGAGGTGTGAAGACACAGGGACACAAAGAGGAGGAAATGTGAAGACAGAGGCACTGACTGAAGTTCTGCTGAGTTTCAGACATATTAGACCCAACTAACTGAGTGATATTCTTAGAACACCACACAAAACTAAGCCACGTACCTTGGGACAATTTGATCAACCTGTTATTCAATCCTCCATCTCCATCCACAATGTAAATATCTCCTGTGTCTTCTACGTATAATTCCGCAGGGTTATCAAACTGCAGGGGATTCAAACCAGTGCCTTTTTTGCCTGGGGTCCCCAAAACTTGAACAAGATCACCAAAGGAATTGTATTTTTTAATAGTATGACCATAGAACCCTAGAAAGACAAACACGCATATTTCATAAATATAATCACTGCACAAACATTTACATCTTCCAGCAAACAGAGAGCAAAAAATTTGACAAAATTAAACGGCAATAAAAAGCACAAACGCTAATAATTAAATACATTATATATGGCAAGCAACAAAGCTTCATTAGTTACAGCCAAATCTATTCACAAATTATAATCTCATGTACACCAATAAGTAGATTCTAAATAAAATAAATACAACCAAAGAGAACTGACTCCTAAAACAGAAGGCTCATGATGTAAAAGTACTGATATATCACTTTCCTTTTCAACCTTATGACTTTCAATAAACATTACCTGGACAACAAAATCAAGATACATCTATACATGTAACTCAATCACTTAGCGGTATACCTGAAACTAACAGAACATTGTTAATCAACTATTCTCAGATGTAAATTTTAAAAAGAAAAAGGAATCATAAGAAAAGAAAATCAAGAACCTGAACAAATTGTATTTGAAAACTGTTATTTCAGTTACTCATGGGCACATCTCCAGTTTCAGTAGCTTAATGAAAACGTTCTTTATCATACAGACACATGTATCTATTTTTGTGTTAATTTTTAATGTTTTTTTAATTGAAGTAACATTGGCTTATAACAATACTGACTTCTTTTAAGCCACATTTTCTCCAAGCGGAAACAAATACAAAATTTAACAAATTAGGTTTTCTTTCCTAAATCAGGAATAAATCTTTCCATATGACTGGTACCTTCTCATATTAAAATTTCTTTGAGTTAAAATTATCTTACAAGCAAAGCATAGACTGGAATATTAATAAACAAGGAAAACCATAAAGCAGTTAACAGAAACCAACTTGAAGGCATATCAAGACCAACTAACTGGTAGGCATTCAAATGATAAACTGGAAACAATGTGAATCAGCCTGCATTACATCCTATTTGACAATTTATTATTATACTTGTTTTGGAGACTTGAGCTAAACTTTGTAGCAATAATTAAGAGAGCAAAACAGTAAAGAAAACAAACTTCAAAGTCTCTAAGGAATTGGAAAAAGGATACCAGTAAATAGTGGGGTTTTTTTTTAAATGGCTAACATGCAGCCATGTTTTAACTAAAGAACATTTATTCTTTGAAATACAGAAAGAAATAGAAAAACTGTCTTCAGATCTGTGCATGGAAAAACAAGCTATAATGGAAAGAATGAAAGCAAAATGTGTGTTCATTTCTGGGAACCAGTGGAGTATTTTATAAAAAAGGATCACATGAATGGAAGGAAGTAAAAAGTAAAGGCCTCCTTTTAACTGTGAATCCCGAAAAGGAAAAAAAAAGAAGCAAAAATAGTCAAACTTCCAGTAAGGTCTAACAATGAGCTCAAAAGTAACCTAGATTTTCTGATTTAACCAAAATCTTACCATCCAAAATATAGCTTGAAATAAAGGACTCATGGACTGAGGCTCAGAAATCTTCTCAGTACTGAGAACAGATACGGTTAGTGCACTTTTCACAAAATCTGAGACCTCTTTAATTCCAAAATGGTATCTGAACTAGCCGAAAGTGGGAAAACAGAATGACCTTTAAGCCATGAACTTATTTGGCACAAGACTAGAAATATTTTAAGATCTCTTTCTTTCCTGAGATACTGAAATCATAATATCAGGTTATCTCTTGAATCATCTTACCTTAAATCACATGCACAGGCAAACAGCTATCTCTGAACACTTATCTCACAGCTGTAACTTCAACTGTACTTACTTTGGCAGCATGCAGGTCACTTCAGTTGTGTCTAACTCTGGGACTTCATGGACTGTAGCTCGCCAGGCTCCCTGGTCCATGGAATTCTCCAGACAAGAATACTGGAGTGGGTTACCATGCCCTCCCCAGGTGATCTTCCCAACTTAGGGATCAAACCCAAGTCTCTTAGGTCTCCTGCATTCACAGGTAGGTTCTTTACCACTAGCACTGCCTGAACACTCTACTAAAATTATTTAATGGAAAGGTTTCAGACATGCTAAAGTCATTAGGACTTCAGAAGCATTCACACCACCAGCAGTTTCTGCAAATCCTGCACTCTGGGCAAGAAAGCAGTTCTGGTTTCTCAGTAAAATCTCTCAGACAAGTGGTAAAGGAAAACAACAAGCAAAGACCCCATTTATTAGCTTTTAGAGACTACCATATTATTTGGCTTCACAGAAGTAGTCTAAGAAGAGCAACAGATATTTTAACATGCAAAAGTCCTGTGACAAGTTAAAAGAAAGATCACAATAATGATAGCCTCCTTGTTAAATGTCTCAATTCTATTTAATGACAATATAAAAATTTAGAAAGACGATTTCACAAATCATTGAAGAAATTACAAATAGATTCGGCCACTCTGATTTTAAAATGGACAAGCAAGAACATGGGCAAAGAGGAGGTTTCTAGCAAGATAATTTAAGAGATATTACTACACATACCACTTCCTACATCCGTGATCCAGACAGATTTTTCATGTGGTGTACTGGCTGCAAATATACCATGAGGTGTGTCAATTGTATAATTCCAGGCTCGTAGGAAATATCCATCCTCTGTGAACACTAATACCTTTGGGATGTTATCCCCTCTCTGAAGGTATACAAAAATAACTGCTTATTAGATAGGATCAGTTTTAAGGAAGCAATCATTATTTTCACAACGAGAAACAGAAGTCAAAGGTTAACCAAGATATAATGTAATGTTTACAAAACCAAACAATAATAACTTCTATCAAGCTCAAAACCAAAACACTAAAAAAAAAAAATCCCACAACTCGCATAACATAAACGTATATAAATACTTAATACACTAACAAAGAAAAGCTGTTTTCCTTGAGTTCATAACTTTCAAAACAAAAATCCCAGTTTTACTTACCTGGGCTACATAAACCAATCCGTTGAGGGAATCAACTGCAACACAAAATGTTGCTCCAGTGAAGTATTCTGAATACTTCGGCCAATCCACATCCAGCCGGTAAAGAATCTCCTCAGCTCTCCAGGAAACTTTAAAAGCCAAGTGCAGATGTGGTGGGAGCTGGGGAAGAAGAGAAAATAATGAAACTGACAGTGTACTTCCCTGGTGGTTCAGACGGTAAAGAATCGGTCTGCAATGCAAGAGACCAAGGTTCTTTCCCTGGGTGGGGAAGATCCCCTGGAGAAGGGCATGGCAACCCAGTCCAATATTATTGCCTGGAGAATCCCATGAACGGAGGAGCCCAGCTGGCTACAGTCCAGGAGGCTGCAAACAGTGAGACCCGACCGAAAACACACACACCATATTACACACTTTTTACCGCAAAGGGGCACGTCTGCGGTTTGGCCTCAGGTGCAGTTTTGAGACGAGCCAGAGAGAGAAACACCTCCCCAAGAGTGCTACCCGAGAAGCCATTTCCTAACCATCCAGCTCACCCGAAAGGCACAGAACTGCGAATGCAAAACCAGAAGCGCTAGGAAGAAGCCAGCGCCGGCTAGGCAGACCCAGAATCTCGCCATGACCGGACGGGAAGCCTGGCGAGGGAGAAGGACTGGCAGGCGGCTGGGGGCCGGAGGACAGTCTCAGGTCCTCGCAGTGAGCTCTTAGCTCCAAAGCGCCTAGCCTGGATGCCCGAAGTTACAGAACCAGCAAGCACCGGACACCGAGGCGAAACGCAGACCGCACTGGGATTCCGCGTTCCCAGCGCGCCCCTCCCCGCCTCCAGGTCACAGGCCCCGGCTTGCCACGTGACCGCCCTTCCGCCCATTCAAGCTGTGGACCTCTCCAGCCCACCAAAGTCGGGGTGTCCGTGGATATGCCTTACCCACTCGACGTACATTCTTTTAAATTCGGACTTACCAATCAAAATCGAGCACAGTCAAACTCTAGAATTAAGGTCGTGACCCTCAGAAAAATAACTTTTAGGCTTTGGGAAGGGCTTCCGCCGCATCCAATTCCGAGGCGTACAGGCATCTGACAGGGACACCTACATTCCCACACCAAGACCCCTTCTTGGGCTCTCAGCACGGAGGGGCCTAATCTGGCGGCGCAGAGTTGAGCTGACTCGGGCGCGACGGGCTCCTTCGAAGGTCCCCCACGAGCCGGGGAAGCCGTGGGGGTAACCAGGAAGCGCTCCCGGCGCTGTTGGCGCTGCGGTGTTCGGGAGCCCCCCTACCCGAGACCGCGGCCCCCTTCGCCCGGCTCCCGGTGCTCGCCGGCCGCCGGCCCGCTCCCGGAAGCGGTGGCAGCTGGTAACAAAGAGCCGGCCAGGCCGCCGCTGCCCGGGCTGCGCGACCCAGGAGTCCGGCGAGTGAGCGAGAGCCGGGCCATGCGGCCAGCTTCGCGGCGGTGAGGGGCGGCCGAGGCGCTGGGTGCGGGCCGAGAAGCCGGTGCCTCCCTCCTCGCCGGCCGCGGGTGCCTCGGCTTCCCGGGCCGCTACACCCGGGAAGGCGGCTTCCCCGATCTTCCTCCCGCGGCGCCCGGCCTTGCGCTGTGGGGACAGACGCCCTGCCTCGGGCCGCCGAACGCCGGGTTTTCTCTGCTGGACTCAAGAGGACCCGGCTCTTTGCCCGAGCGGTCCTGAAGCTTTGTGTAAAGAAGCCGGGGAAGCCTGACGGGTTTTGTTTTGTTTTGTTAATAAAAAAGTTTTTATAAGTCCCCATTTTTAGAAATTTTTGCAGACTTTGAAGTCCTCTACCTCTTGCGCATCCTTCCTCTTGCTCCTTGATTCTTTTTCCTTAGCTGGAAACACTTTTTTACTCTCGGAGCGGACCAGGGATGAACGTTTTGTAGTTGAAACTGTAACTGTTAAACCTCGTCGAGATAGTAGTCAAGATGGACAAAAAGTCCTTTGAAATGGTGCTGGATGAAATTAGAAAGGTAATTGCACTTAATTTCTTCAATCTATGAGTTACGGATTCTCATGATTTGTTCTCTTTGGGGGACTGCGAAAGATTGTGTTAAGTACGGATTTAAGGGTTGCGAAACTGGTTGGTCTAGTGTAAGAGTTTATATCTTGATACGTTTCACGATACAAAACGGAGATTTTTGCTAACTCTAAACCGCTTGAGAATAAGACCGGTATTGCGGAGCTTGTATTCAGAGCCCTCGGTTCCCTACAAATCTTGAATCACTGTACTTTTTGATAAGTGATTTCGTATTTCTGAACTGATTTCCTCTTCTTTCAGTAACATTTAAGAATGACTGAAAACTAGAAATACGTAGCAAGTTTCTTTAACGGTGGTTATGACAGGATTTTTGAGTCTAAGCAGACTGTATTTGTTGCCTCGGCGGGACAAAATTAGTATCCTAATAAAAAGTGTGACATTAAGCTTAAAGGCAGATTCTTAGGAATGGGCTTCAATAACTCGCATTTCAAAACTTTTTTCCTTCTGCTTGCCAGGTGTTTGCTTCGTTTTGAGACTACTGTAGGTAGTCTACATCCCACTAGACAGCAAAAAATTAAAAAAAAATTGGAATGTAGCCTTGAGGCTTAACAGTATTTTAAGCGCAAAAAGTTAAGCCTTTACAAAGTTAAACCTGAAAAGACTGACTAACCATTCGTATGTTAATACAGGGTCCTTTGCTTAGAATTTCAGGGCTGTTTCCTCACCATTTTCTTGTTTTCAAGACCTTTGACTGAGGCGGAAAGGCTTGTTACCTTGTGCACTGGTGATTATTATTTCAACTTATGAAATTATTAATAAAATTGCCTGTTTTTCTTCATTCTGTGTAAAGCAAAATGCTGTTTTCCTTCATCCTTTGTCCATTTTTTTTTTCAAACTTGCATGTTAGGTTACATTTGTAATGCTATTGAGTATTCTCTTTTTGAATCAACATAAAATCTCTACTTTTGCAAATCCAATTTGCCCAATGAAAATCTGCCATAAAATGTCAGCCTGCCAGACTATATACTTAGAATTTGCCACAATTTGTTCATGAGCTGATGTTAACCTACCGTTTATGAGAAAACAATTTGTTCAGGGAGAGGAGTCGATTTCTTTGAAAGCTATAGGGTGTTTGTATATTCTCTCCCTGCTAAACTGTGGAAAGATGACATAGTAAATACTAATGAAAGGAATAGGAAGTTAAAATCAAATAGGAGATTAAAATCAAATTCGTAACAACCTAAGTCTGTTATTTCTGGTCTGAAATCAAGATGTATCTTTTTTCTGCCTTTGCCAAATAATTAGATACATCAACATAGTACTAGGTTATTAAAATGGAATAAAAATATAGTGTGTCTAAGTATGAGAGTTACTGTTGGTTTTTCAAAATTGCTCTCAGACTTGTAAGCCAGTTTAAACCAGGTAATCCCTTCCTGAGTGTCACCATTATATCTGTAGGTAATACTAGCTGTCACTATTGTCATTTAAAAACAAAGGCATGTAAGAAGACACTAGAAAAAGAAATAGGAAGGAAGAAGAAAGGAGGGGGAAAAGCAATATGTAATCTGCTTTCTAAGAAGCGGCTAATAATAATATTCATTGTTGAGCATTTACAGAGTGTCCCTGTTCTAAGCCCTTTCTCCATGCGTTATTTGATTTAATCCGCCTAAGAGCTCTCGAGGTGTAGGTTCTATACCCCTCATTTTACAGATGGCAAGTCTAGTCTCTGGAGGTTAACTAGCCAGCTCAAAGTTACCCAGCTGATAAGGGAGGGGGTTCAGTATTCAATGTCAGGGATTCTGCCTCCAGGCTTTGGTGTTGTGCCTGGGGATACAGCTGGGCCTCTCAGGTGCTGATGAAAGAATTAAGACAGGACTTGGCATCAACAAAGTCCAGGATTTGGGCCAGAAACTTGCTTTTGATTGTGTCCAATAATGGCAACAATAAACTCCCAAGAGTATTTTATCCAGAATCCCATTCCCTTCCCTTTTTCATGAAAATTCAACTACTGAGCTCCCTGCGTGTTTCTCTGTTGACTGGTCATGGTGTTCTAGCAGCATGATGCATGTGGAAAGTAAAATTATGATTGTTTTGGAGTGACTGCAAAGGGATTAGTTGATTTTTTTTTTTTTTTGCAGGGGAGTATGATTGACCATAATTCTATGGTCCATATTTCTACATACTAGAAAGTACTATATACTAGTACTGTCCATATTTCTGTCTACTAGAAAGTGACCGCCACAGTGAATCTAGTTACCATCTGGCACCGTACAAAGGGGATTAGTGGATTTTTAATGAGTGGTTGTTACGGATTGTGACAGTCTGGTATTTCCATTCTAAGCTTATCTTGTAGTTGCCAGGAGAATCATACATGATTTCCTGTGGCTCTAGATGGCGCTGGGTCAAGGCCATGAACTTCTCTCTGAACTTCTGTCACATCTGCTCTTGACTATTTTAATCCTGAGGTGGGTAGTGATTGGTGTTCCCTTTTGTCGGTGAAAAGGCTCTCAGGGCAGTTAAAACACCTCTCAGAGACCACACTGCCAGTTAGTGGCAAGCACACAGATTGGCTTTGGGGTTCACATCCCAGTAGAAACACTGAGAGCCTGGACTAGACCTTGTCTTACCCATGTTTCTCTCTCAGTGCATATGGGTGTACAATAAATAATTATCTGCTGAATGAGTAATGGCTAGTACATTTAACCTTAAAAATTATGGTTTGGCTGAGTTTGGGGTGATTTACAGCTGCAATCACTTTTACAGGAATATTTAATTCCTATTAATGTCGAATCTTAACTGTTACAGTTCTATTCCCTTTCTTTGTAGGAGTGAGTAGGGAGGCTGGGGGTTTTCCTGGTGTCTCATTGTACCCCTAACAGCATGGAACCCCAAAGGCAGAAAGTCACATCATCATGGTGACTTTATCAGCCTCCTTGTCCTGGGCTACAGAAGGTCTGCCGCTGTTTGAGTTGCATAGGCAGTTTTCATGTGTGCATATTGCTATTTTGCTTACATATATTTATTCTGTTTTTCTGTTTTTAGGCTGTTTTGACAGAGTACAAATTAAAAGCGATTGAATATGTACATGGATATTTCTCTAGTGAACAGGTATTCTTTTATTTATTTAAGCAGAAGCCTTTGTTTTTTTTTAACAGTGATGTTCTGATTAGTGCCTTTACTTATTTACCTACTGATAAGTTCAGAATTGCTTTTATTTTGTTGCTCTGTTTATTCAGGAACTTTAGAAGCTTTCAGTTTTAACAGAAAATTTTACATAATCTATAGTTGGCATATTTTATAAGCATACCCAGTTTCATCACGATATCATATGCTAACATGATTTTAAAATGCAGTGTCTACAAAACAGTTCAAAGTGTTTATATTCTGGGCACAGTATCTTATGTCTGTAAACTTCTAATAGTTAACATACCCAAATTTGTACAATGTTTATGAGTCAGTAATTGCAGAATTCACTACAGTTTATACAGCTTGGAACAAATGGTGATACATGTTCTTATGTGAAACCACGAATAAGAAAATAGTGTCTAACAAGTAGTTTCTGTATCTTCCAGAAGATTAATATTATCAGTGGGATCTTTTAGTGGAAACTTTCACCCAACTTTAGGGGGAGTTTGCTGATTTTGAAAAACAGGTTTATGTGTATACACACACATGCAGAGAAAGCTGGATTTCCAGGGAATACTGGAAAATCCTTGGTAGAGATATGAAGCAGAAATAGAAATGTCCATCTGGAGAAAGAACAGTTCTGGGAAACAGTGGGGACATGAGTAAGGGAGACAGTAGATGAAACTATAGATTCAGTTAGTAAGTAAGTGCCCCAACTTTTCATCTCTTTCTCAAGACTTTCAAAACTGGAATAACATTAAGCCTGTAGTTCTGCCTCCTAAATTCCTGAGAGCTACTCTGTGATTTGCACATGTTCCTACCTGTTTAATGAGTTGTTTTCTGATGTCCCAAAACTTTTCACAATGCTTTTTTTAAAAAAACGTAAATGTTTCAGGAAGATTTGTAATTTCACATAGCTGATAGCTTTTCTTTCATTTTCTTGTATGTGTTTCTGTGTATACATGTGAAATTTTATAGAAAACTTACCCTGGTAGAAATTTAATGACTTTGCTACAGTCATTAAAAATTTTATCAAGCTACTTCCTAATTGTGATCTTATAAGCCTACTTATTATAATGAATATCTCCCATCCTATATCATACATGCTGCTGCTGAAGCTGTTAAGTCGCTTCAGTTGTGTCCAACTCTGTACGACCCCATGGAAGGCAGCCCACCAGGCTCCCCCGTCCCTGGGATTCTCCAGGCAAAAACATTGGAGTGGGTTACCATTTCCTTCTCCAGTGCATGAAAGTGAAAACTGAAAGAAGTCGCTCAGTCGTGTCGGACTCTTAGTGACCCCACGGACTGCAGCCTACCGGGCTCCTCCATCCATGGGGTTTTCCAGGCAAGAGTACTAGAGTGGGGTGCCATTGCCTTCTCCGATATCATACATAATAGTTTATAAAGTTTTATGGTTGGTGTAGTCCGAGGTAGCATTCACTGTGTATAGTAAAACACATTATTCCCATAAAAGTAAGGACATACTCTCTTACCAAGTTATATAGACAGTGCACATAATAACTTTGTTCCTTATGTATCTCTCAGTGAGGAGTGAGAAGTATTTTTACTCTTCTTTACATACTACCCCATTTTCTAGTGTTAACTTTGCTTTGTGGAATAATTGAACCCATAATATTTTGAGGAACTCAGAGTAAAATAATTCATTAACCCAGATTTTATCACCCTCTCATCTTGAGTCTTTTTTGTTGTTGTTCCTTTTGGGGTGTCCTTGGAGGCAGTGAACCCGGAGACTGCAGTGCTGTGGTTTCTGCTCACCTCTTCCTGGCTGTGGCACAGTGTCTCCCTCGTTCATATGAACTTGGCTGGTGGTAGTAGGACAGAGCCTGGCTGGCTGTGCTCTCGAAGTGACTTACTGTTTAGAAGCTGCTGGCATGATTCAGGATAATTCTCACCTTTTTAGAGAATAGATCTGTGGTCTAAATCAGAATAGTATGCCCTCCAGATCTGAGTTAGAGAGTAGAAGTTAGTGGACCACCACTAAACCACACCACTGAAGACCTTTTTCTATGATTAAAACTGTCATTCTCCACTAAATGTTTTAAAGCTTTCCATTCATACTATATATTCCTAAGCGAACATTTTATGTCCGTCTAGTACTTTTCTTTTTCTCCAGGTACTTTCCTCTTCCCCTACCTTATACATTCCTTCATTTCTAGACCAGTGCTGTCCAAGACTTTCTGTAATGGTAGAGATGCTTGCTCTCTGCACTAACCATGATGGTAGCTACCAGCTTCACACGGCTGTTGAGCCCTCCCTTACCATGTGGCTTGTGCCAGTAAGGAGCAGAGTTTTCTCTTTGATTTGGTTTCAGTTGACTTAAATGTCAGTAGCTGCACGTGGCTACTCCGTGTCGTGCCTGTGCCTCGTCATCTGGGCCCCCGGCAGCACACTTTGAATATCGATTCAGAGTAAGGAAATAAATCTTGTAGAAATGTTTGCAAACACGTTGTCGGTAGAGCTAAATTAGTTCTTTGCTTTCCAGGTGGTTGATTTACTGAGATATTTCTCCTGGGCTGAGCCTCAGTTGAAGGCAATGAAAGCATTACAGCATGTAAGTAATTTACTTTTCCTTAGAATGTAGAATTTTAAGTATTCTAAGTTTTCCCCTAGTTTTCTGTAATTCATCTCAAGTTGCAATTTGTTTGCTTTGTTGCAGACACTAAATTCCGTTATACTTTATTCAGAAATGACTGTTAAAAACATTAAAGCTTCCCAAATTGTTAATTTCAGCCATATGTACCGTACTATTAAATTGTACAGAGTCCTAATTGGCAGGTTGGAGTAGGAAATATTTAAAGCAAGCAAAACATAGGATTCAAATTATAAGTATTTTTATTTCATTATGTTTTTGTGTGTCTTCACCTTCCTGTATTTAGTCTTAGAAGAACAGTCAGGCTGATCTGTGCCTACGTTTTTTTAGACCAATGCTGTCCAGACGACCTTTCAGTGACCGTGCAGATGTTTTATATCTGCTCTATCCAATATGGTAACCACTGGCTACATGTGTCATCTCTCTGAGGAATGGTATTTTTAAGGTGTTGTTTGATTTTAATGTAAACAAGCAACATGCCTAGTGGCTACCATATGGATGGCACAGCACTAGAGCCTACATTTTCAGAGGCTCCAAAGTCAAATGGGGTCTGACTGTACAGAGGATTTTCCTGGGAGTTTCAGGCACTGATAGCTTTCAAGAAATCTGCCGATCTTGAGGGCTTCCCAGATGGCTTAGTGGTAAAGAACCCACGTGCCAGTGCAGGAGAAGCTGGTTCAATCCCTGGGTCAGAAGATCCCCTGGAGGAGGGCATGGCAACCCGCTCCAGTATTTTTGCCTGGAAAATCCCATGGACAGAAGGGCCTGGAGAGCTACAGTCATGGGATCACAGAGAGTCAGCACGACTGAGCACACATGTGCATACAGATCTTTAGCATCCTAAACTAATGTGCTTAAGAAAGTGTTGGGGTCTGTTAGTGCTTCTTCTCTTTAACAATTGATTTTTTTTCTGCTTTATTTAAAAAAAGAGAAGACTCTCACTCATTCACATATCAGCAGGGGCTGTTATCTTTCTCTAAGGACCAAAGAAAAGGAGAGCAAGCAGAGAGCTTTCTGTAAAAAACACTGTTGGGGACCTTGGCTTATTTTATCAGAACAGCAAACTCATGACAAAGCTCTGAAGCCAGCTTGCCTATTCACCTACCTTAGAATTAAAACTCAGAAGTGGGAAGGCTGCACTGGCACACCTTCATGCACTTAGAGACAAAATAAGTCTGATTTGACTGTGTTCATACTGAAGACTGACTTTGACGACTAGGTTACATTCTGGACATTTTCATAAATGAGCTAGAGCAAGAGTTCCAAGGTCTTCAGAAATATATAATAAACTTACATGTCAGGAAATCAATCTTTTGCAGATATGTAACCTTCCGATAAAACTTTTAGATTTCAGTTTACAAACACGCAAGGGGGCATGCAGTTTTACCAATTCTTTTGGTGATACAAGGTTAATAGTGTTTAAAAACAACTTCGGTTGATCAGTTAATTTTAACTAATCTCCTTATATTGACTTTGCTTTTGAATTTCTTCCACTGCTAACATAAATATATAAATTGACCTGCTTTTCAAAAACATAGATATCCTAGACAGATATTAAGTTATGTAACAGTCCATATAATCCTCAAGTGTCACAGTATACATTAACTTTCTTAGAAGTTCTGCAGTAAAAGAACCTGTTAATATTTAACCCATTTTTCCCCTAATCATGTGAGTGGAATACCTTTTTTTAATAACACTATTCAGCACCATGGACTTCACTAGAAGTGCTGATTGTGACATAACCTAGCACTCCAACTGAGGAATTATGATTTTTTTCTAACTTTTCGAGCAGTGTGTCTCCCTTATTTGTAAATAGCCTCTTTTTATATAGCGTTTCTGAGGAAAGTAGAATATGTAATATTTTTTCAATAGGTGAACATATTGAAAGAACATAAAGAAAGAGCACATAGGGGAACTTAGTTTTTCAATTAAACTAGTTACATTAAAAAAGCCTAGTTTTAATCCACATAGGTGTTAGGGCTTACTTTTGATTAAGCAGCTTTCATCTCAAATACTTATATTAAGAACATTTAACTACACTATCCCCCAACCCCAAAAAGCAGATTCATGCATGAAATTTTCTCATGTTGAAAGTAAAATTATTTTTTTTATTAATAGAAAATGGTGGCTGTTCACCCAGGAGAAGTGGTCAATATACTCAACTGTTTCACCTTCAGTAAAGACAAACTAGTTGCTCTTGAACTGTTAGCTTCGTAAGTATTTCTTTTTCTTTTTACTCAGAGAAAAATTTGGAAAAGTTTTCAAACATCTTTTAACTCATTAGTATATGTTAATGTGTCAGAATTATATTGGTAAACGGAACTAATAAAATGTATGAAAGCAAATAACTGAATTCTTATATCTAAGTAGCTAGTGTGCTCATTACACATGATTATAAACTTGTAAAATTAGTGGGGCTTATTGAATTAAATTATTTTGACTTGCCTGCGTATCAGTGACTTGCTTTGCCTTCCCACTCAGAATAACTTGAAAGGCTTGTTGATAAATCCAGAGGACTTATGGTTAGATGGGTTTTCTGCATTCTGACAGTATATATTTTTTTTGCTTAATATACACTTATTCTCTCTGGATATTATTTTCCTCAGTTGTGAAAATAAGGATCTTCTCTATGTGGTAGGGATGCAGATTTTAAATACTATAAGATTTAAAACACCCAGCATCACATTTGAGAAATGATTGTGAAATAAATTTGAGAAATGAATGTTAGAGAAAAGGGACCTACTCTCCTAGAATGTATTTATGAGAGTCTATAAATTGCTATTTATTTACAGCACATGCAGTTAAGTCCCTAATATATTTATAAATGACCACAGAAACACAAATTTAAAGTAAAACATAAGATAAAAAACTTCATTTTTAGATAAACCTTGATTTTTATGCATTTAGCACAGGGGTTTATTTTATTGCCAATAGCTCTGCTGACACTGACAAGGTAGATTTGCAAGAATCTCAAAATAGTGGGGTTTTTTTTTTCTTTACATTATCGTGTTGGTTTTGCCATACATTGACATGACTCTCATGTGTATACATGTGTTCCCCTTCCAGAACCCCCCTTCCTGATTTTTTTTTTAATTTGAAATATTACTTTGTTACTTTCAAGTAGCCAGATAAACATCATTCAGTTACTATATTTACCATATTTATATAAACATGTTAATTACACTCATCAAAACTGAAAAATCATACTCTTCTTGTTACATCATGGAAAAAAGCTTACTCACATATATCTGTGTATTAAATGTGTGTGTCCAGGTTCTTAAATGAAAAGCTAAATTGTATTTCCTTGGTAGAAACATTGTTGATGCACAGAATTCTCGTCCCATTGAAGATTTGTTCAGGATAAATATGTCTGAGAAGAAACGGTGTAAGAGGGTGCTGGAACAGGTAATTTCCTCAAGATTGCTGTATAAATGGCACATGGTTTTCCTGAATGCTGATGAAGAAAACAGTACTGATCTTATTACTATGCTAACTTTTGATGAGTAACCTGACTGCTATTCTGAGATGGGTTGATAATGACAGCCCTGCAGTCTGTGGCAGGGAACCAGAGCTTTTAGGGGTGAGGGGGGGACACTGGGGTGTGAAGAGATGGCTCTAGAGTGAGAAGCCAGTGGCGCCTCAGTATGAGCCTCGTGGGGTTTTCATTCTCAATCCCTTGGTAGCTCTGCCATGTCTCCAAGCTTTTGTCTTTAACATTATGTGTTCAGGAGGAACTGACTCAGATGGTAAAGAATCTGCCTGCAGTGCAGGAGACCTGGGTTCTCCTGGGTTGGGAAGATCCCCTGGAGAAGGAAATGGCAAACCCATTCCAGTATTCTTGCCTGGAAAAATCCCATGGACAGAGGAGCCTGGTGGGCTACCGTCCATGGAGTCACAAGAGTCAGACACCACTTAGCAACTGAACCACCACCAGGAACTTGACTTATTTGTCATCAGGCATATTTTCATCAAACTCATAAAAGATGAATAATTATAAGGCTAAATTCCAGTTTGTTCATTTAACGTCTGTAGTAGTGGGAGAAGTCATACTTGTCCAAGTCTAGAAAAGTTGATTTGTCATTCAAGGTGGTTATTTCTTAGAATTTTGACAGGGGGAAACTGGATCAGTGGTTAGAAACCTGCTCCAGGAGGCATGGACTGTCCCCTCAGGAACTGCAGCCTAGTCATATTTAGTCCTCGCACACAATTTACAGAATCCATTGTGAAGAGATCTTTGGGTAGGAGTCTCTTAGTTGCGACATTAAAAACATTCCGTTACCATTTAAATAATTCCATTAAGTGAAGTGATTTTACTTACTAATTTTAGTCATATTCACCAGTGGAAGTGCTGACTGATGTATGAACAGATTGAATGTGATGCTCTTCCTTAATCCATCCTATTTAGCAGGGCTTCCCAGTATCCAGAATACTAAATTTTGTGAGTTTACTTGATTTTTTTTTTTTTTTTAACAGTCCTCCTCTTTATGTTACAGGCTTTCAAAGGGGGCTGCAAAGCTCCTCATGCGATGATATCTTCTTGTGGAACAATCCCAGGAAATCCATATCCCAAAGGAAAACCTAGTCGCATCAATGGAATTTTCCCAGTAAGCATACTTCTGTGGCTACATGTGCAATTTCTTTGTGTAAAATTGAGCACAGTTATAGTATTTAAAGAAAATGCCAGTTGATGATGCTTCTACAAAGTAAAGGAATTTTACTGTGTCAGCACATGATTATTAAATTCACCACTGAATGAAAGCTCATAGATAAGCTATATTAAAATATTTCTATAAAATATACAGAACAACAAACCAGACAGAAAAGAGTGATTTGGTTTTGACTTGTTTTGGCAACTATTTTAGAAGCCCTGATTTACATGTAATAAAGGACTATTTCTTAGATTCTCAGTATTCTTCAAATAGTTTCACACTTAAGTGTGTTTGGGAAATCCTGCATGCTGTGTCTCTCTTTCGGAGAATCACATTGCATAATAAAGGCTCTGAGAAGTCCCAAAGAAAGACACTTATTTTTATGTCACCCAGTGTTCCTCAGATTCCTTTTGAAATAATTTTTTCAAAGAATGGTGTATTTTTAATTGCAGTGTGACAAATACCCTTAAAATTTAGTGGATTGAAATAATAAATGTTTAACGTCTCATGCAGTTTCTCTGGACCAGGAGTCTAGGAATAGCTTAGTTTGTTTGGTTCTGGCTCAGAGTTTCTCATGAGGCTGCAGTTATCTGATTGCTTGACTGGAGCATGAGCCTGAGCTTCCAAGGTGAGTCATGTACCTTGCAAATTAGTGTTGAGGTTGGCAGGTGGGGGCTCTTTGTTCCTCAGCGTAAGGACATTTCCCTAGTGCTGCTTGAATGCCTCTTGACACAGCAGCTGACTTCTACCAGAGCATATAGTCCCGGAGACAGCCAGCGGAGGCCACGTTGTCTGTTGTGGCTCAGCCTTGGGAGTCAAGTGCCCTCAGTTCTGGAATATCCTGTCTGTTACATGAGTCAGTCCTGTTCCTTTAGGGGGCTGCACAGGGACACGGAGGAGCTGAAGATCACAGGGGGCCACCTTGGAAACCAGCTCCAAACTAGTATGTGCTACTTTTAGAACACAAACTATCAGGGGAACATGTTGTCATAGGGTGTCAGCTTATTTTCATCTGTCAATTAGAACCATCTCGAGCGAGGCCAGTGTAAGTGATCACACAGTACTTATAGAGAACACCATTTCTTATTGCTTACTTTCAGCTGTAGTATAAGTACTGTTTTTGATTCTTTGAGCATCAGATACTGCAGCACTGGAGCTGTCTCTGGCTGCTCCTACTGTGCAGTGAAAAAATCAGAAAATACTTTCTCCTCCTCCGTCTCCCCATGTGTACTGTGTGTTTCCTTGAACCTCTGTACTTGTTATGAGGACTGCGTCAGGATCATGTGCCAGGGCAGGACTGGGGCTGCGGTGCCTCCTTACACTCCTGCCAAGTTATATCCTGTCTACAGGGTAGCACAGCAAGGGTCTGGATTTGTTTTGGTTTTGCTTTGGGGTTTGTATGGGTTTTTTGTTGTTATTTTTTTAATCTCAATTATTCTTTGCTTTTTCTTTTTTTTGAAATAGGGGACCCCTTTGAAGAAAGATGGTGAGGACTGTACCAATGAAGGCAAAGGAATAGCCGCACGGATTCTCGGACCATCCAAACCAGTATGTTTAGGAAATAAGTGACAGGACAAGTCTTGATGCTTAATATCTGGTTTTCTGTCTATTCAGAGCATACATTTCATTTTTTGTTGGGCAGTCTAAAGTGCGATAGAAACTCTAGGAAAGTGAACAGGTTCCTAGGGAAATACACTACAATTAGTTAACAGGCCCCTTTGAGGATTAACGGCGTATTTTAAAGGTAGACCAGTTGAACTGCTATTACTTTTTTTTTTTTTTTATCTGCAGCTATATTCAGCAGTTCACTTGGAGACAGGGAGAGTGGAGAGTTCACTTTAACTAAGGTTGAAGTATGATGGCTGGATTAGTGTTAGTATTAGTGAAGTGAGAATGGAGCCAGGAGATGGAGCATATTTTCAAAGGAGTGATTGGAACATAATCTGAGCAGGAGAAGACAACCTTGTGAATTGAAGAATTGTACTGTGAGAGGCCAACACACAGCCGCCTTGCAGTCCTGACTGCCCACCTGACAAGAACTTGGGTGGCTGTTGTTTACAGTAAAATAGTCACAGATCATAGTCTTTGCGCAGAACTAGCACATTATCCAGGGCTGTCATTAAGAGCGCTGGAGAGAGTCTAGGTTCCTCACTCCAGGGCATCCCGTCTGCTCCAAGATGGGGTGCCAGCCCCCTCGAGGAGGGGTGTGTGCCCTCATCCTCCCCATCTGTGTAGTTAAGCTGCAGCATGTGGCCTAGCTTTGCTTACCTCTGGTCCTCTGGAGACCAGCTCTTTGAATGTTCTTTCATACCTACGTCCTGTAAACTCTAAAATGGAAGATTTGTGGATTTCAAAAGGTAAAAAGACTAAGCTACTGAATTCATAATTCCAGTTCTTCTACTACAGTTGTCAGAATGCCAAATGCCAAAGAAAACAGTGTTTCTTTCAAAAAGAGAAAAGGGGGTTAAGAACAAGAAGATGACTTCCCAGGAGGCTGTGGGAAGTTCTTGAGTAGCTGAGATTCCAAAACCTGGCGAGTTTCTTGTGTTCCATGGGAGGAGACAGGAATCCTTGGATTAACCTTGACTGGGTCAGAGAAGAATTTGCTGTTCAGGATGAGGGTGGGCCTTTTGTTGGAGATGATCTGCAACTGAAATAAAAAGTTAACACCTCTACAGCAGACCAAATGGAGTTGAGTTTGAGCAAACTCCAGGAGATGGTGAAGGACAGGGCAGCCTGGCAGGTTGTAGTCCCCGGGGTCTGCAACGAGTCGCACATGACTGAGCGACTGAACAGCCGCAGCAGCCTTTGGCAGGATCTCTCTTTGGACTTTAATAGGAGCTACATTTACTAAAGCAAAGAAATTTCCCTCCTTTGTGCCATTTGTTAGTGCAGTGGCAATTGATATGCTGGGGCATTTTTGGCCTTTTAGGCCTAAATGTTTTGAAAGACAAGTTGTATTTTGTTTTGCCAGGAGACAGCTTCCTTGATGTTCTGCTAACTGCCTACTTTCCCCTCTCATTCTAGCCTCCTTCAACATACAATCCACATAAACCTGTTCCTTACCCAATACCTCCATGCCGACCACACGCAACTATTGCACCAAGTAAGGAGCTCTTTCAGAGTTCACTTTTTTTCTTTTTGCTCTTTATTTATTAAGTTGAAGTAAAGGTCGGTATGTATACTCTGGAAATCCAGAGCACTCATGAAATATGCTATTGGGAGCTTTACTTTGCCCACAGTTGGTTATTCTAGGGTGTTGGTCTATAACAGTGCAGAAGACCAAGAGTCTCATTTAGAATATTTTCCTTTTGTTAAATTAATTATAGGTTTTTTTCATTGTTAATTATTTATATAAGCTTTTGCTTATGGGTAAATCATCTTGAATCCCTTTTTTGATAGTTGGTATTCAAAGATATCATTAGTGCATTTAACTTGAAAGGGCCAAGTGTGTATGCTTGACAGAAAAGGCAAATCATACAATTCTGGCAGGTTCCGCCCACCATGCCCTTCAGTGAGTTACGCCTGGAGTGAGCCTGCACTGGGAAATAGAAGTCTCTGCTTGTCTCATTTGATCTCACTCTTCACCCAAACTTACATGTAAAATGCAACTGTACTATATAACACAGTTTCAGAAATAAAGTAGGTAGCTGCATCAATACAGCTTGAACTCGGAATGATACTAAATTGTGCATTTTTTTTTCTATTATATTTTTATTTTAGGTGCTTATAACAATGCAGGTCTGGTACCGTTAGCCAACGTCATAGCTCCAGGAGTGCCCCCGCCACCTCCATATACTCCTAATCCAGTAGCAGCAGGTAAAATCAGGTTGTTACGGGGTGTTAAAAGTCAGTAACTTTCTCACCATGCATTCAGAGGGGATGGATACGTGGTGTGGTGGTGTCCTAACAGGGAGCACAGCCCCCTAGCCTGTTGATGGAGCCAAGTGTGACAGCCAGGCTCCACTAGAGCAGTCTTGGCCCACATGCAGCAGATTTCGGTGCATTAGTTTGTAGCCTGCAGCTTTACCAGATTCACTGATGAGTCCCAGTAGTCTTCTGGTAGCGTCTGTAGGATCAGCATCTATTTGGGGTCTTCTGTGTATAGTAAGTATTCTGTCATCTGCAGTCAGTGGCAATTTAACAACTTCTTTTCCAGTTGGGATTCCCTTTATTTCTTTTTCTTCTCTGATTGCTGTGGCTAGGACTTCCAAAACTGTGTTGAATAAAAGTGGAGAGAGTGGACATCCTCGTCTTGTTCCTGATCTTAGAGGAAATGGTTTCCACTTTTCACCGTGGAGTATGAGGTTAGCTGTAGGGTTGTAGCATGTGGCCTTTATTATGTTGAGAGAAGCGTGAACCCAAGCAGGCCGTAGAAGTAGGAACCATTTCTCCTGAGTAGGACGCTGACAGGCCGTAGAAAAGCATCACTGACCTAGTGGAGTGTCACTGTTAGGGCACTTTCTGTCTGCCGTGGGGAGGAAAGGCTTGTTAGAAGGTGCCCAGAAGCACTGAACCTGCCGCACGCTTTCCAGGTCAGCCTTGCCTTTGGGCCCATTGGGAACTCAGGATATGAAGTGTAAATGTTTCTTTCTATCTTGTCAAATAGTTCCCCCAAAAGACTGCACCTGTTTATACCAGCCAGTGAGGGTATATGAGCATACAGTTTCTTCACAGCCTTTCAAAATGGAATGATAACAGGTTTTTTATTTTACCTTTGCAAATCTGATACACTGACTCAGCTGATATCTTTTGTCTGTCTTTTACAAAAGTTTATTTCATTCAGCTATTGTTTGATTCTCCTGAATTTCATCTTGTTTGGGAAACCCTTCCCCAACTCAGTAGAGCAGCAACATCTGTATTCTCTAATTACTGTTGTAATGATTGTTTTCATAGCTTTTCATTCACTTGCTATTTATTTCTGTATGTGTGTAGGATAGGGCTAGAACTGAAATTAAGTTCTGTCTTAATTTACTTTTGCCCTTCTCCAAGACTCAGTTACTTATTAGTGTTTAATAAGTTATTATTTTTCTAGTCAGAATGACTCGGGTGTTTGCCGCAACTATTCTGACTGATTAAAGCTACAAAATCTTTTTTATAAAATCTGTCATTTTATTTCTTGCCCTTATACACAGTATGTTTTAACCTTAGAATTTTACATTTTTGTATAGACAGACAGAGGTTGTGAAAGAAAATCTGGAACCATGTTGCCTTAGTTTAGGTATTCTTAATCCTAAGTAGTTAGGCCAGGTAGTCAGGGTCTTATAAGATTCTTACTCCATCTGGAATTTATTTTCATGTGGGGTGAAGTAAAGGGTTATCTTAGTTTTTTTTCCAGATAGTAGTCGGTCCATCCATGCCAGCACTGTTTATTAAACTAATCTGTTTTCCATGCTGCTTTGAAATAATACGTTTATCTTAAGTTTTCATTTACACATATGGCTCTAATTCTGGGCTCTTTATTCTGTTCCAATCTAGTTACTTTATGTTGCGATGATACCATATTGATTTAATTAGCAGATTTACAGTATATTCTGACATCTGATAAGGCTAGCTTTCTCTCACTGTATTTTCGTATCTTATCCAGTTTTGGAAATTGATTCTTCCATGTGAGCTTTAAGATTGCCTTATGCAATTAGAAAAGAGTTGAATTTATGTACTTACAGTTATATAGTATTGGAGAGACTTGACATTTTTTATGGTATTAAATTTTACCATTTAATTATATATCAGTTCAGTCACTCACTCATGTCCGACTCTGCGACCCCATGAACTGCAACACGCCAGGCCTCCCTGTACATCACCAACTCCCAGAGCCTACCCAAACTCATGTCCATTGAGTTGGTGATGCCATCCAACCAACTCATCCTCTATTGTTCCCTTCTCCTCCTGCCCTCAATCTTTCAGCATCAGGGTCTTTTCCAGTGAGTCAGCTCTTCGCATCAGGTGGCCAAAGTATTGGAGTTTCAGCTTCAACATCAGTCCTTCCAATGAACACCCAGGACTGATCTCCTTTAGGATGGACTGGTTGGATCTCCTTGCAGTCCAAGGGACTGTCAAGAGTCTTATCCAACACCACAGTTCAAAAGCATCAATTCTTTGGCGCTCAGCTTTGTTTATAGTCCAACTCTCACAGCCATACATGACCACTGGAAAAACCATAGCCTTGACTAGACAGACCTTTGTTGGCAAAGTAATGTCTCTGCTTTTCAATATGCTATGTAGGTTGGTCATAACTTTCCTTCGAAGGAGTAAGCGTCTTTTAATTTCATGGCTGCAGTCACCATCTGCAGTGATTTTGGAGCCCAGAAAAATAAAGTCAGCCACTGTTTCCACTGTTTCCCCATCTATCTGCCATGAAGTGATGGGACCAGATGCCATGATCTTAGTTTTCTGAATGTTGAGCTTTAAGCCAACTTTTTCACTCTCCTCTTTCACTTTCATCAAGAGGCTCTTTAGTTCTTCTTTACTTTCTACCATAAGGATGGTGTCATCTGCATATCTGAGGTTATTGATATTTCTCCTGGCAATTTTGATTCCAGCTTGTGCTTCTTCCAGCCCAGCGTTTCTCATGATGTACTCTGCATATAAGTTAAATAAGCAGGGTGACAATATACAGCCTTGACGTACTCCTTTTCCTATTTGGTACCAGTCTGTTGTTCCATGTCCAGTTCTAACTGTCGCTTCCTGACCTGCATACAGATTTCTCAAGAGGCGGGTCAGGTGGTCTGGTACTCCCATCCATATGTCTTTAAGTCATGGCAAGTGATAGTGTTTTTCCAGGCCTTCTGTTATGCTTGCAAGAAGTATTTTTTTGAGGTGGAATTATTTTGTTACAATTATAATGGATATTTAATTTGTAGGTATTTGTTACTGATTTCCTATTTTAGTTTTTTCTTTTCTCTTTGAGAGTCTTTTTTTTCTGGGTATAAAATGTCAGCTGACTTTACTGAGTATAAGCCACCTGACCCCCCCCCCCGCCCCCGCCGGCCTTTATTGGGTATTGACCCTTATTGGGTCCACACTTCTTTTTAGTTTTCATTTTTCAGAAGTCTTTTGCTTGTATCTTTATTTTCAATATTTTTTTAGGGTTTTGTTTATTTGGTAAGTTAATTGTTTTGTAAATTATATGTAGCTAGTATCTGATTTTTATAAACCAGTGGGGAAGAGACTTAATAGGGATTTCAGATCATCATAAAAATTACATATTTGTTCTTAGTCTTTCCATTTTATTTTTATGCTCATTATTATTCTTTTATCACAGTTTTTCATTTTCCTTATTTTTGTTTACTTGCATTCATTCAAATTGCTTTAAAAATTTTTAACAACTTTTCTTTCCTTGCTCCTACTCAGACTTAGAATTTCTGTCTTTAAATATCACTAGTGATCATCTTCATATTCTTAGTGGTTGTCAGTGGACAGAAAGTAAAAGCAGCTGTCCTGCATTCCACCATTGACTTCCATACTCCCTCTCCTTGATCATCAATTTGTGTTTCTTGATGGAATATTATACATTTTTCTCTCTGTGCCTCTGAACTCATGGCTTCTTAACTTTGTGACTTCTCTTTGATGCTCTGTCCTCATATACTCATTCTAATTTTCTTCTAGTAGAAAATTTCTCTGATCAGCTTTTTCAAAAAGGGTTCATGTGTAGGATTACAGATGAGAGACCCAATTCTCACTAATTTTCTTTTATTAGAGCCTTAGTCTCTTTCTATAAACTTACAAAGAAGACATTCCTTATCTTTAGCATTCACAAATATCTTTAGTCTTGAGTTCAGATATTTCACCAGGATGTCTAGGTGTGGAGCTTATGGTTAATCCCTTCCTAGAACTCCGTAACCCTTTAGATGCAAACTCACATCTTTAAAGCTTTGGAAAATTTTGTCTTTATTCCTTTAATTAATAATATTTCACCTCTTTTTTTTCTCCTTCTAGTACTCTTATTTTTCAGTATATTTGTTCTAAGTCTCTTAGCTATTCATTCAATACTTTTAAAAATATTTTTTGCCATTTTAAATGGAACGTTTATTTTCAGATAAGTAATTTAGCTTTCAGTAGTGTTATTTCTAATCGTCACTATTCTTTGCATTTATTAACTTGGAGTAAATTTCTGTATCTAAAGTCTTAAGCTTCTCTGCTCATTTTCTTACAATATTATGTGTATGTATGTTCTTTATTTGCATTATAGGATTTTAAAGTTCTTTTTCTTTCATTAAATCTCTGGATAGACATTTTCCAAATTTATCTATACTCAAATCCCTTAAACAAGCTGGATCGTTTTTACTCACTATGTCAGGGCTTGTGGGTTCCCTTTTTGCACTTTATGCCTGTCACATTGATGCTTTCTTGGACAGTTACTCTCAAGCCATGAGAGGTCATTTGTTTGCCACTGTATCTCTGACTAATGGCTTGGTGAGATGGGTCCTTTCTCATGGGGCTGCAGAGGAGTGTGCTTTAGGCTGTCGGTCTCATGGGCTTCAAGTCAGCCTCAAATTGGACAGCTCCCCCTGACATCTCTCAGCATGGGGCCTTTTCTAGAACTGAGTAGTGCAGGGGACAGAGCCACTTTCTCTCAGTCTGCTTGTGATGCACCCACCTTGTGGGTTGGCCCCTCGGGCGGCAGTGGGTTCTGCCCTCAGCAGCCACCTCCCACTTACAGGTCTCCCCTGCGGTGTAGGCAGTGGCGCCCAGCAGTGCTTGTCAGCTTAGCCGGAGGCAGTGGCTCCTGTCTGCACTGCTACTGCTCTCTCTCCTGGAAGGCACACCAGGTCCTCCACCATCTTTCCTAAACGCCTTCTTAAATGAATCTAGAAAATAACAGTGTTTGCTTAAAGCCGGATAAGGAGAAGTGGTGGGGACAATTGCTCATAATCCTTGCAGTCTTCATCTAGTTACTACTATGATTTTTGTCTGTTTCCTTTTTTTTCTTTTCTATAGACATATGTTGTTTTTCCTAACACAGTATACATACATATTCTGGATTTTTTTCTTTTTACCTCAGTCTCTGATTATTATGATGGTGAATAACTTGATTAAAGATGGAAATCGACTTTTATTTATTTATCTTCTCATAGAGAATGAAGACCTTTCCAGTCAGTCAAAACCTACACAGAATCAAGGTAAGCACCAAATTTGATGTCTGTCCTGGCTGCCTGCTCTGTTTTTCACTGAGATCAATTTGAGTTTGAGTGTATTTGAAATCTTTATGCTTTAGGGAAAGTTCCTGGTTAAAAATTTTAATTAATTGATGCTTGCTAAAAGTGACTCAAGAGTGATACATTTTATTTAAAAATAAAATTTTAATGGTGGTACATTTTATACACACAGCATGCAGTGTATAATCTATAAAATGTCTATCTTATGGAATCATCTAAGAAAGCTTTTAAATCCATATTAACTGGATTTTAAAATAACCATATGTCTCTGTGCTGTTTGTAAAACTTTGAAGCAGTCTCCGTGCTATGTGCCATTGTATCTGCATTCATGTTACGTTATGTGATATTCGAAGCCTCACTTTCTTAAATATATAAACAACATTTCTTTTTGATACAAACCCTTTTTTGACAAATGCAGTGTCAGATAGATCTTTTAGGCTTAATTACTTCAACAAGTATTCGGAGTAGTGTAATTTAATGTAAGGAAAGAAGAAAGAATTGAAGAAGGGGGCAGCAGAGCAGGAAGTGGAATTGGCGAGACCTCCACGTGGCAGCAGCTCTGTGACGTTTTCCCCTCCCTGTAGTGGAGGATGTGTGTGGTCAGGAAAGAGATGCTCTCTGCTGTAAGACAAAACCCAGGACCAGTTCTTACGTAGCAGAGTGGCACAGGAATCATCATCACAGTGTACGGGTAGGAGTCTTGGTGGGAGAATTCCATTCCCTGAGAATGTGTGGAAACAGTGCTTTTTAGCTGGTAAATTCTAAGGCAGTAGCTTAGCAGGGAAGAAAGGACTCTTAAGTGAGATGTCAGGACATAAGAGTTTTTGATCCTGGCTCTGGCACCACCCGGCTTTGTAACCTTGAGCAGCTGATATAGCTTCTAGGAAAGGGAGATTAAGGCAACTTCAGCCTTTATGCTCAGCTTTGTTAATAGATCTGTGTTTGAAGAGAGTAAACAGATTAAGTATCATCGGCACCTTTGTTAGGAAGAGCACTCTTGGCTCTCCTTTGCTGTGTTAGCATGCTTCAGGTTGTTCTTCCTTTTTGAACCATATTAAGAAAACACAGACAAGTGTAGTGCTTAAGAACACAGGTATGACAGACCTTGCTGAAGTCTTGGTTCCATCACTTCATAGCTGCATGATCTTTTTATCATCATCATTATTGCTATCACTGTGGTAAGATCTCTTATTGAGATCTACCCTTGTAACCAATTTTTAAGTACGCAGTATGCAGTATAGTATTGTTAACTGGAGGCATGGTGTTGGTACAGCTGATTTCTAGAACTCACTTAGCTTGCATAACTGAAAGTTTATGTCCTTTGAACACCACTCAATAGCTGCATGATCTTTTAACAAATTGTTTACTTAATCACACTAAACCTGAGATTGCCCATCTATAAAATGGGGGTGTTAGTGCCTGTCTTCAGGGTTATATGAGGACAAATGAAATGATGGGTGTAAAGTACTTGGCACAGGATCTAACACATCATGTTTTGTGGTTAACAACCAAATTAGATGACAGGAAAGAAAGTAGTATTTACCATGATATGGTTTTGGGGGGTGGAAGGCTTCATTTTTTTTTGTTGTTCCATTTTAACTGCAGGCACTGTGATTAATAGTGAATGGCTTTTGTGTTATTATAGGTAAAGATCTCCAACAGAGGTTGCTATAAAGAACTCTATGGGACAGTTTGGCTTTCCCTTGCCATCTGTCATTAACTACATGGTCCTCAGCATGAAGTTAAATAAGACAGGGAATTCTTAAATGTTTTCCCCACCAGAGTTTCCCAACCAATGTTAACCTAAATCATTTCTTGGTACATTATTTACAAATACAAAACTAGGCATATATTCCTTGTGCTTCTAGTTCTTATAAAACAAATGGAATACAAAACTACAAATCTATTTTCGTATGTACTCTCAGTTTAAAATGATAGTGATTTTCTTGAAACTAAATTACTGCTCATGATATGAATATGGTATGAACTACGTATATATTGAGTTTGATGTTTATATATTTGTGTTTTATTATTTGTCAGTTCTCCTCCCATATTGATTATCTAAAAAAGCTGTAAAATTTGTCCACCCCAATGTAGCACCCTTTGGCTATCACTTAGTACGAGTGTATTATGTGGATGTGGGTTTCCTCTATTCTTTTCCTATAGTCCCTTCTCCATCCATGATTAACACAATGCATCACTTTATGGACCATGTCAGCTTCCTTATGTCCAGAGTCTTTATTATGCATAGATTTAAAAATTTAAGTCTTAGTCCATGAAAAGGTCTTTCAGTTGATTATCACTGCAAAGGAAACATTCTTTATTTACAACTGAAACAGACTTCAGTGTGAATATAGCATGGATGGTAGTTGTCATTATGACATTACCTACCTAAATCTTGCATTCCATTTGGCACCAACAAGATCAGAAGCTAACGTTTTCATTAACTGATTCAGGAGGGAATCCCAGGCATTCCCAAATGTTTGTATTATTTGTAGAGTTTATCAGAAAAAAGTATCATAGCAAACTCTAGAAGTTTTAAGAATAAGTCCTTGAGTGGGTTTGAGAACTGTAGCTGAGGTAATCGTGAAGTATCCAGTGCAGCAAACACTTACTAAACACATAAATGCCAGGCACTAGGCTAGGTGTGAAGACTAAAAGATGAACTAGATATGGCTTTTGCCCCTAAAGGAGTTCCTAGGACAAGCCAAGTAAAGTTAGACGTTAAGATATGTAGAGGACTCAGAAAGTGCTTGGGGAGTAAACTATAGAGATTGATCATCGACTCACAGAGCCGCAACCAAGGATACTGCAGAGATGGCCTGAGTATACTCGATGGCCTTGTGTGCCTCTAGAGGGGATGATGTCCTGAGAGCTCTTCAGAGAGGAAATGACTTGTAATACTACTCTAGACAAGTAGCCTGAGAGAATGAGAAATACACAAACACTAATCACGAAGTAAATTCTCTGATTTTTTTTTTAATTGAGGAGCTATGAAAAGAAAGTTTTATTTGTTCATTTGTCAAGGCTTCCTCACTGAACGGGAAGGCTGTGCTGATCAAAGTCCGGAACTCTGCAGGATCTGCCTGGTGAAAATAGACTCCAACAATGTGTACACTGCAGCAGCCTCTTACACCTGTCACTGATTTTCCTTTGCTATCTATTAAATGTTAGGAAAACTTTTATCCATTTTCTTTTGAGTTAACATTTGAACTCTCAGCCGTGATGATAACCTCTTGCCTCTCCTCCTCTCCCACCGCAGCATTCTCCACCCCGGCCAGTCAGCTCTTTCCCCCGCATGGCTCCAATTCCTCGACACCCGCTGCAACTCCGGTTCCTACCGCTTCCCCAGTCAAGGCAGGAACTCATCCATCAGCATCGGCCACGGCCAGCCTCCCAGGGATGAACTTGCCGAATACCGTCCTTCCTGTGTTCCCGGGGCAGGTCTCCGCCATCCACCCGCCCCAGCCGATGACGCCGAGTCCCACAGTGATCAGGACGCCTTCGCTGCAGGCCGCCGCAGTGACCTCTGTCCACAGCACCACGGCCACGCCCGCGCCTTCCGTGTTTGCTGGCCTCGTTCCCCTGCCGGGTCCTCCCGCCCCCCCGGCCCCGGCCCCGGCCCCTCAGGCCACGGCTGCGCCTCGGGCCACCCCGGCTTCCAGTGAAACGTTCACCAGCCTCCCCTTCCCCGCCACCTCTACAGCTGCCGCCGCCAGCAACCTCAGCTCCGCTTCGCTGTCCTCGGTTTTCGCAGGGCTCCCCTTGACCCTGACGCCGGTGTGCCAAGGCGTGTCCAACGCGACCCCCTCCGTCATCGCCGGGGGCGCGGCTGCCGGTGTGGCCTGTCCCCTGGGTGTGAACAGCCCCCTCCTGTCCGCCCTGAAAGGCTTCCTGGCGTCCAGCGATACCGGCCTCATCAGCGCCTCCACCCTGCCCTCCGCGGTGACCAGCGGGCTGGCCTCGCTCTCGTCCCTGGCCACCCAGGGCGCCGACCCCCCGGGCTCGGCCCCTAACAAGGGCTACGGGCCGCCGCAGGCGCCCACGCCGGGCCTGGCGCTGTTCCCCGGGCTGCCCTCGCCCGTGGCCAGCGCCGCGGCCTCCACGCCTCCCGCCCTGCCCGCGCCCGCCGCCGCCGCCGCCTCGGCCTCCTCGGGGCCGGCCGCAGCGGGCTGCGGCTCCTCGGCCGCCCACCCGCATGGCCCCGCCACCCCCGCCGTCACCACCTTGCCCGTGGTGGTCAAGACGGAGCCCACCAGCCCCACGCCCTCGGCCTTCAAGGGCCCGGCCCCCGCCGCCGCCGGGGCGCTGGGCCTTTCCGGGGCGCTGGGCCGGGCGTACCCCGCGGCCTCGGTGCCCATCAGCCTGCCGTCCTGCCTTAACCCCGCGCTGCCGGGCCTCCCGGGGCTGAGCGCGCCCCTGACGGGCTCGAGCGCCCTGCCCGCCCTGCCCCTGGCCCCGCATGGCTCCTCCACGCCCATCACCCCGGTCTTCACCGCCCTGCCTCCATTCACGTCCCTGACCAGCAGCTTCCCGCTGGCCGCCACCCCAGCCCTCAACCCCCCGGCCTCCGCGCCTGCCGCCCCCGCCTCCACCTCAGCGGCGCCTCCGCACCCCGGCTCCGGCTCCGCGGCGCCCGCGCTCCCCGGACTCTCGGCCCCGGCGCCCGCCTCAGCGGCCGCAGCCTTCCCCCTTAGCCTACCGGCCGCCATGCCCTCGCTCTTCTCCGTGGCGCAGGGCCCACTGCCGGCCTCGGCGCCCTCCTACCCCGGCTTCTCCGTCTCCAGCGCCCCCGGGGCCGCCGCGCTGCCCGCCTTCCCGGGGCTGCAGCCGACCGCCACCGGTGCCGCCACCGCCCCGTCGCCAGCTCCCGTCCTCCCGGGCTTCGCCTCTGCCTTTAGTTCCAATTTCAACTCAGCACTGGTTGCACAGGCCGGGTACGTGCATGGTCTGGAGAGAGGGGAGGTGGTTCTTCACACGACTGGTCGTGCGTGATCTTGAAGTTCAAATGAGTCAGAAGCGAATTGTTGCAGCAAAATTATCTTTTTCTGGGCCGACACTTAAAAGGGCATGAAATGTTTGTCTTAACATGTTTCTTGTTAAGATAAACGTATAGAATATCAATGCCTGCTCAGATAATCAGCAGGGATTCTCTGGTGATTCAGAGGTTAAGAGTGTAATGTGGGAGACCCAGGTTCGATCCCTGGGTCAGGCAGATCCCCTGGAGAAGGAAAGGCAACCCACTCCAGTATTCTTGCCTGGAAAATCCCGTGGACAGAGGAACCTGGCCCAGTACGCTACATGGGTCACAAAGAGTTGGACACAACTGAGTAACTTCACTTTCACTTCCTTTCAGATAACTTTAGGATTTGCATTTGGTGATTTATGTTGACAAAACAGCAAAACATAAACTCACTGAATTCAGAATAATAGATTTGAGAATGGAAAGTAGGTTTTAGGTCAGTGTGTAAAACTTATGTAAAACCTATTTATAGTTCCTTATAATAAAGAAGTTCTAGGATTTTTTTAACATCTTAAGATAGTATTTGACAGATGCAGAAGCAATAGCTTTTATGTCTGTTTTGCATGTTGACCTGTTCTCTCTGTTGTTTCAGCTTATCATCTGGACTTCAAGCTGCAGGCAGTTCAGTTTTTCCAGGCCTCTTGTCCCTCCCAGGCATCCCAGGATTTTCCCAGAATCCCTCACAGTCATCCCTGCAGGAATTGCAGCATAATGCAGCCGCACAGTCAGCATTGTTACAGCAGGTGAGCAGCAGTGCCTGGAGCAGATAAGGACGGTAACAGGTGTAGCATAGCTTCTGTAGTGATAGCCTTGCAATACAGATAGTGGTACTCCAGCACTGACCCAAAATGGCTCTCAGCAGAATGTCTGGAGATTTGGTGATTAATTCTCTCCACCAAATCTACAAGTTATCCTTGTTTTCTTTCCGGAGAGTAATAAAGGTGATAGAATATATTCATCTGTGTGTGTTTTCTGCTAAGAGACATTTAAATCTCAGTCTGGAGATTTTTACATACAGAATCTTTAGATGTAACAGTTAAATTTTAGCTTGTCTTCTCTAGTTAAAGCTAAAGTAGTTGACCGTTGAGGCAAATTTTCTCCAGAAAACCTGTTCTTTAAAGGCATTTCTATGCCCCTCTACCATCTGAAGAAGTCTAAATGTTTCTTAAAAGTTTCAGGAGACTGAACAGACTTACCTTGTGGCAGCATTTTTTTTTTCCTTTTTCACAAAAGAAGTGAGACTGGCAAAAGCAACCCAGGCCTGATGGAATTTGGCACTGTGCTCAACTGTGCGTTCTTTCCATCAGGTCCACTCAGCGTCGGCTCTGGAAAGCTACCCAGCTCAGCCGGATGGGTTTCCTAGTTACCCTTCGGCACCAGGAACGCCGTTTTCTCTGCAGCCAGGCCTGTCCCAGAGCGGGTGGCAGTGAATACACTTTACGGCATGTCCTCCTGCAGAGCAACGTCAGAATTGCCTGAGGACCACAGTGAACCGTCTGACAAATGTGAAGTTGGCCAGAAGTCAGGAAATGAGGATAAGGATGATCCTGGGGAAACTGGGATAAGAGTTTAAAAAAAAAACACAGTTGCATTCTTTAAAAATGTTTTTAAGTATGAACACTCCCCTATGTAAATATACTGATGACAAATTGTACGGAGAATAGTATTTTAAAAAGTGTTTGGGGACTTTTCACCTACACTCTTATGACATTTTGAATGGTGTATGTGAGTGGTGTAGGGGGACTACTAAAGAGGAGGTTGAACTCTTTATAGCCGAATACAGCCTTAACTCTGCCTGTACAGCATCCACTGACAGAAGTAATGGTCGTGCCTCAGACTTACGGGTTGCATGTGGCCCTGGGGGAGTTACCACCCTTGATACGCTTGACTGGTTCCTATTAGCATCGCTGGAACTCAGTATCCATACTCCAGATATATCCACAAAAGGGAACTTGACACCCACCATTATTTTTAACTCCTGACATTAACAAACATACATGTACTGCTGAATTTAACCCAATGTATTTCAGGTAAGTGAAAATGGTGCTTCATATAGTCCTTAGAATGACTTTCAGGTGTTTTCAACTAAAAACATATATATATATATATATATATATATATATCCAGAACTACTTTCTTACAGAAATACAAGTAAGACCTGTGATAATTTGCCTTCAAAACATATTTCTTAATCTCAGCAGTGTCCAAATGTGAGTGAGGAACATTGGACTGACCCCTGGGCCACCTCTATTACTCATTGTACTCTGGAAGCTCTTGGTGAATGTTTACAATCATGGATGTAGTATTTCTATTTGTAATTAGAATCAAATGCTTATCTAAAATAATGATGTGACAACGGATAGAGAAGACTTTGCTCTGTTAGTAAATCTGCAGTGTGTACTCTACTTAAGGACCTGTGGTAGTATAACATGATTGAATGTCGTTAATTTAAGTATAATAACTGCCACATTCAGAGGGATCGGGGGAGTAGCAAGAATGATTTCCAATCCTGTGATGAAAAGTATAAACTATAGAATCTACTGTAGTACATTTCAGCATCTAGAAGTTTTACTTTTATAAAGACAGTGTCTAGAAGATGTTGCTAATGTATTTTCCTTCAACACAGGGAACAAACTTTTTAAGTATATTAATAAATATTCCTGTATGGTCAGTTTTTAACAATTTTTTAAAATAAACTTTATGGATACAACATATTTTAAGTATTTTATTCAGCACTTGGATAATTATTTTAAGTTTTTGTCTTGGAGCTAATATATAGGACATTTTTGTCTGAATTTAGTTGGAAGTCAATGTCTACTACTGATGCTCGCTTAAATAACACCTCATGTGAAAGTTGAAACACACGACTAATACTTGAAGTAGACTATTTATGCCTTTAATTATCTTCCAACACAGACTAGAAGTCATCATTTGTTCTTTTTGAGTCTACACTGCGTGTGTGTGTGTGTGTGTGTGTGTGTGTGTGTGTGCGCGCGCGCGCACTCAGTCGTGTCTGACTCTTGGTGATCCTATGGACTGTAGCCCGCCAGGCTCCTCTGTCCATGGGATTTTCTAGAAAAGAATACTGGAGTGGATTGCCATTTCTTCTCTGGGGGGGTCTTCCCAACCCGAGGATCACACTTGGATCTCTTGTGTCTCGCGCATTGGCAAGCGGATTCTTTACCACAGCACCACTGGGAAACCCTCATATAATTGATGAAGTTTTATCTTAAGTTTTACCACTTGGCTTGCTAGATGGGTCTCATCTGCATTTATGAAATAGTGTCACAGAATTTTAGGAAAGACTTAACACCAAGTCAGGTGTAACGAGCCTTTTTTGTTTTTAAAGGTAACCCAGTAGTGGTAAACAATGTCTAATCTGGTTCGGTTAACATCTGAAATAATGGAGAATATGAGGTAAGTTGAGAAAAATGATCAAAATTAACATATCCCCAGGGTCCTTGTACTCAGGAGGGACTTTATGATAAATTTTTAACTTAAATTTGAACTTGATGCCCAATAAAATTTTATGATAAGGGTTAAAAGTTGTGTTTTTAACTCCTAATTGGTGAGGAGGAGAAAATAGAATAAGAAATCATCCAGAAAGAAAGCACAGAAAAGTGGAAGAAATAAGCACACGGTAAGATGTTAGTTATCTCTGATTGCCTGTGTATTAGTATCACAACAGTGGAGATGGAAAGGAAGAAGCAGGCTCAGACAGGTTTTTCAGGCTGGTTCAACTGAACAGACTTGCAAGAAAATAGAAAAACTCCTCAACACATTCTTATAGACTATTACAACCTTGAAACAAAAACTGAGGCTACAATAGTATGAAAGAAAAACATAAGTCAACCTTTTTCAAGAAAAGAGCAAACATCAAAATACGAGCTATATACAAAAAAGAAAGTGAAGTTGCTCAGTTATGTACAACTCTGCAAGCCCATGAACTGTAGCCTGCCAGGTTCCTCCGTCCATGGGATTTCCCAGGCAAGAATCTGGAGTGGTTTGCCATTTCCTTCTCCGGGGGATCTTCCAGACCGAGGGATCAAACCCAAGTCTCCCACATTGCAGGCAGACTCTTAACCTTCTGAGCCAGCAGGGAAGCCCCATGAGCTACATGCACAGAGCATTATTCTTAATATGATACACCACAATCAGGCTGCATTTGCATGAGAGCAAGGATGAAATAACAAATCTAAAGGTGTGAGACTTCCTGGTAGTGGCTGATAAGACTCCATCCTCCCGATGCAGAGGCGGGATCAGGGAACTGGATCCCAGATGCCACAACTAAGGGTCCGGCATGTTGCAATGAAGACTGACAACCCCAAGGGCTGCAACTAAGCCCTGGGGCAGCCAAATAAATATTTTAAAAAAAGAAATCTGAAAGTGCAATTCAACACATTAGCAAGTAGAGAAAAAGTTTTCTCAGTCTCTAAAAAGAAAAAATCTGATAATCACCTTAATGTTTCACATACACAGCAAACTAGGAAAAGGAAGAGACTATCAGGTAAAGAAATTATAAAAGTATAGCACACACTTTAATTATGCAATTTAGAAATATCCTTTTACAATCAGAGACTGATCAAGTAAAACACATTTCCACATTTTACTAGTATCCTAGTAAAGGATACTGGAAAGGTACAGGAAAAGAAGTAAAAGGTATAATTATTGGAAAGAAAAATATGCTTAGTGAGATTTACAGATTGTTATATTCAAAAGTCAGTCGTAGTTCCCAATATGAGCAACAGCAGAAAACCACTAGATCTCCAAAGAAGTCCTATATGTATATGATTTTAAAAACTTTAAAAGCAAGTGAACACAATTACGGATTGTGGTTATAGGGAGGATGAGTGAGATTTAAGAAGGAATATTCAAATATGATGTTGGTAATGTTCTAGTTCTAAGGTTGGATAGTATATTCATTGTTCATTTTATTCAATAAATATACACACATGCATGATATATAATTGTATATATTATTGTATATATAATAATACTGTATATTATTTCACATGTATCATAAAAATTTGCATAATTAAAATGTCTATCCAATGGAATAGTTTCTAATGGGTGTACAAATCTGTGGGCTGGGTGTTCAGGTAGATCCCTTTTGTGCTCCAAGATGAATGTTCAAGGAAAATAAAATTTACTGCTTCAGGGTACATCATCCTGTCTTTCAAGAGTAAAAATAGAAATAAGACTTTTAAAAACTTAGCTGTCCTACGTGGAGAATACTGCAAATATTTTGAAATAATTGTAAATGAGAAAGTAGCTTTTAAAGTTTGTATAAAAATTTTAAATTTTTAATTAAAAAAGTGAGGTATATAGCTGTGCTACATGTGAAATAATGCCAATTTTTATAATAATTATAAATGGGAAGTAACTTAAAAATTGTATTAGCAGTTAAAATTTCTTTAATTTAAAAAAAATAGCTGTTCTCATTTCAGGACTTTCCCTAGCTAAGGAATTGACAGAATGAAAGTTTAGAATCACAGAAAAATCTTCATCAGAAGTATGTTACTGCAATTCTCAATCTGCTTTATCCGCAGGCCCCACCTCCCCCATGATGAAGGAAAGAAAATTCCATGAACTGGCACACAATGGTTTCTATTTTAAGCAAAGAAAAGGGAAACATTGTAAATGGGCTTATGTTTCATTTCTTTCCTGAGACTCTTGGCTAGGGACTCAGCTTGTCCTAAATGTTTCTTAGTTGTTAAAATCATTCTTGCTTCTGAGGCTAAGATATTTGAAACATTTTGCAGGAAGTAGAAAAACAGTTGCTTAGTCATCTTCCAAGGGGGATGTGTTTGCCATAAGTACTCTGGAGGCTCTTTACAGCTCCCACCAGGGAACAATTATTGTTACAGTTGTTTTGAACCTTGCACCTCAGTGACTGGCTGTGCTGGTGTAAGTGGTATTTGGCCAATATTAAGGGCAAATCGATCTAGAAATAGCCAACCCGGCACTTCCAAAACACGTTGCTTTCATGACTATGAAGGGGCATCCGATTCGGAGGGAAAGTGGCTTCCTATTCCAGACAAAGACTGTCTATGACCTAATCCCAAGAAATGATGGAAACAGGAAGTTTTCCTGTTGCTCCCAAAATCAGAGGTTAGTCCCAAAGTGGAAGTGGCATAGTGATCAAGTAGAGGCCAGGAGGAAACAGTAGAATCTACAGATGGATGGTATAGGAGGAATGGGCTTTGAGTTTTCAAATGTGCAGCAAACTGGAAAAGCATTAGACAAAGACAAGAAGAGAGGTGATAAATGTCTGAACACACCTATCAATCAAAGGCTTCCCAGATGGCGCTAGTGGTAAAGAATCCACCTGGCAATGCGGGAGACGCAAAGCAGTTCTATCCCTGGATGAGGAACGAAGTAGGAAATGGCAACCCACGCCAGTACGCTTGCCTAGGAAATCCCATCGACAGAGGAGCCTGGCGGGCTACAGTCCATGGGGCCGAAGAAAGTTGAACACAATTGAGCACAACATAGCAATCAATGACTCAGACGATCTTCTATCCAGACGATGCTGTGAAAATTAACCCCAAATTCCCATTTTAGAAAGAATACAGCTGAGTCCTGAGAAATACAGCCTAGTTCCCACTCATGGGAATAATAGTTATCATGTATTAATGCCAGTTATTATTCTGAATTTATTTTTTTCATCTGTGCATCATGTGGGATCTTAATTCCCCAACCATTTCCCCCACCAGGGATCAAATCCATGTCCTTGCAGTGGAAGCATGGAATCCTAACCACTGGACTGCCAGAGAAATCCCTATCCTGAGTATTCTCCATGTACTATTTCATATATTTCTCACACAGATGACCCTGGTAAAGACAATCTTCATGCCCATTTTACAGATAGGGGGAAGAAAAACACGAAGGGGTAAAGTTACCTAGTGTCACACAGTTAGTTTACGGAAGAACCAGGATTTCTTTAAATGTAGGCAACATGAGCCCAGAGCCTATTTCTTACCTACTCTGACTGTAGCATCATTTCCACATCAAGCCACAACCCAGGATGTACAAGCAGCATGCAGAGGACAGGATTCTAAAGCAGAATGTCTCTGGCTGTGCGTGTGCTTGTGCGTCTGCTTTAATCTGTTTCTGGTCCCTAGCCTCCTTTTCTTAAGTTCTAATATTCCATATTAATTCTTATAATTACAATCTGTGGATGACAGCCCTGCCTGGTTATTACTGTAATTTGAGTTTGTGGAGAAGGCAATTATGATTATCAAGCAGTTGGCAAAAGTAACCCACAATCTGGGTGGTTTTCTTCAGATGAAGTCGCTAAGAAGAAAATAACTACATGTTTGGGAAGTAAAAAGACCAGGAGAGTTCTGATGAGCTGGGAAGTCTCAGAAATTGTTTTGTTTCCACAAACGAAATATTATTTGGAATATTGGTACGAGAAAGATGAACATCAGAAAATTAGATTAGTGCTTTTGGTATTAGAATGGGTGAAAAATTGCCCTTGTTTCCAAATCATGTGACGAAAGAAGGACTTCTCGGGTAGGAGCCTGGAGATCTGAATGCAAGAAAGAGCTTTACCATTTGTGAGCTCTTATTTTTGGTAAGGGCTCTCTGATGGCTCAGTGGTAAAGAATCTGCCTGCAATGCAGGAGAGGTGGGTTCGATCCTTGGGTCAGGAAGATGCCCTGGAGAAGGAAATGGCAACCCACTCTAATATTCTTGCCTAGGATATCCCATGGACAGAGGAACGTGGCAGGCTATAGTCCATGGGGTCACAAGAGTAGGACATGTCTTAGCAACTAAACCCCACCACCACCACCACCACCACTGTCTTTGATAAATTGCTTATTCATTCATACAACAAGTGTCTGTTGGATGACAGCTATGTGCCTGCATTGCTCTAAATGCTAGAGGTGCCTTGGCAGAAAACAAAATAGGCTCAGTTATTCCCCTCATAGAAGTTACAGTGTACAGGTCAGGAGTCAACATTTTCTGTAAAGGGATAGATAGTAAATATGTTAGATTGTGCAGGCTATACAGTCTCTAAAAAGCAACCACTCAACTATGTTATTGTTGTTTAGCTGCTAAGCCATGTCCAACACTTTTGTAACCCCTTGGACCGTAGCCCACCAAGCTCCTCTGTCCATGGGATTTATTTCCCAGGCTAGAATTCTAGAGTAGGTTGTCATTTCCTTCTCCAGGGAATCTTCCTGACCTGGGAATTGAACCCATACCTCCTGCATTGACAGGCAGATTCTTTACCATTGAGTCACCAGGGAAGCCCCAAAGTGACCAAAAACAATATAGAAACAAAAAGACATGGCCATGTTCCAGTAACAGTTTATTTACAAAAATCAGTGGTGGGGCAAATTAGCCCAGCTGACTGTAGTTAGCCAACCCCTGATCCAGAGGAAGAAACAAACATTAACCAAATAATTACACATATGGTAACATGTGCAAAGGCCCTGTGGCACAGAGGACACATGTAGTTTAGTAGGGTTGATCGAGGCCAATGGGACTATTGCTAAATGAGTGAGGGACAGAGCATGTGAATGAGGTTGGAAAAGGAGGGAGAGACAGACCAGCAGTTCTTTTAGGATACATACGATTTTCATCTTTACATATCAACCACTGGCAATCATTGGATTATTTTAAACAGGATGGAGATATCAAATTCTAGTGTCAGAAGATCACTCACTGCAGTGTGTTCAATGCATTGGATGAAATTTCCTCATCTGAAACTTAAAGGTGGAGATATGTGCCCTGTGGATTGGACAGTTCATTATGATAAGCAAATTACACATGTGGTATAGATGTGTTTTATAAGATATAAATGATATAGACAACTACATAGGGATAACCTACCAGAAGCAACACTATCAGAAGGTCCTATGCATACTTTTGAATTTTCTCTATGAACAGTGGCAGTCTGAACTCGGGAAGGAGATCGTTTTGTTTATGTTAAGAGACTTCCTTCACCAGGGTAACTAATCCTTAGGGTGCTCATGAAAGAAGAGGAACTTCTCTCACTCTCTCACTCTGCCTCTCTGCTTTTCCTTCTCCCAAGCACATCTGGGTGCTTCCTGGAGCCCAGGTCTTACTCCAAACCCATGAAAATTTGCCAAGTATAAAAGCTCCTCAAGAATGACATGGATCCTGGGGCGTCCTCTCCAGAGAAGCTGGATAAAGAGAATTTAGTGGGTAAGTTCATTTTTCCTGCCGTAAGTTTATTTTATGTATATTACACAAAACGAGAGTTGTATCATTGCAGAGAGTGAGCACGAGGTGGATTAATACATATTGAAATTGGATTCAGTTTCATTTAGAGCCCAGAATTTGAATTCATGGCTTATTGTGGTTTTTATCTCCTTCTTGAAGACCAGTCTATGACTTGCCCTTTTTCTTAAGTGTTAGAATTTGTGTTTATCTTTATATTCATTTTTTGGCATTAGCTAGCAGTTATGTTGAACAAGCTAAAATTTATTCATTCTCAAATATCATCTGATGATGCTTTGATTAAATAGAAAAGTTGGTTTGAGCTGCACCATGTTTGATTGCACATGATTTCTCAAGTTGAGGAAAATAAAACAGCCTGTAAATATGAGTGTAGCTTGAATACTAATGGTTCTTCTGTACTGCAGAGCATTTTGCTTGCATTATTTTAAATCTTAGGATATTCCAAAGTAGATTCTTTTATAAGTTCATTTTATGGTGGAGAAAACTGAGCCTTCGAGAGTTTGAAAACTTGGAGGTCCCGAAAGTGGTGATGGTGATGACGGTGATGATGCTGGTATATGCGTGTGTGTGAGTCCTAACCTGCGCTCTGTACAAGTAACCTGTGCTCCATAACACAAGTTAGAAATGAGGGGCACATTTGGTATGACCAGTTTGTAAAAGAAAATATACCTTTAGAGATACCTACCTGAATTGGAAAAGAGACGTTTCTCTTGAAGTAGGCCTAACAACACAGATATATTGAAGACCATGTACATCATTCGGAAGGTACATGTGGGAGGACTCTTCCAGTGAACCCTTGATTACTTTTTTAAGTAAGAAGATTCATGAGACTCTTTAGTTTCCACTTAACACGTTAAGACATCAAATGGATAAAGGGCATGGCTGAAGCTGTATCACCAGTGAAATATTTTAAAGTGTTCGTGGGTCTACTTGGTTTTGATTTTTGACTACAAGGTACAACCTGCCCTATCACAGAACAAACGGAAGTAGGGCTTATACATTCCCACTTCTGATTTTACATGCTCTAGGCAGTTTATGAGGGGCAATGTCGGTCCTTCTCTGAAATGTGTGGGATATGTTTGCCCTTGCCCTCCTCCATCTTGGACACACTGACAAAACAACACCATTGGGTCTTTCAAGCTGTATAGGAAATTCCACACACAGTGTTGAGAGAATTAAATGAATAACCGAGTCCTAGTTACCACCCCTGCAGGAGCCCTCTGCAGAGCCTAGGCTTGTCCCAAATTTTGAAAGCCACGAGGGTATATTTCTCCCTGGCTCCAAGTTCCTTGACGCCACAAGGATAAATCAGAATGTACAGAATGCTATTAGGGCTTTCCCTCCCCACCCAGGGACCTCATTAGCACTTCTCATTAGCCTTGGACAGAAAACCCTACCCCTTCCTTTCTCCTTTCTTGTTTTTCTTTAAGAGGCAAAGTGGAATTAATTGGCATCTCTATCATCTCCATCTTAGAAATTCTTCTCAACGTCAGTGTGCAAAAGAATCTTCCTGGGGATTGTTTTTAAAATGCAGATCTGGTCCTCACCTCTGGACAGTTTCATCCTTCTCAGACCTTCGGAGTCTGAGATGGAATTAGAAGTTTGCCTCCAAGTAAATTCCTAAGCTAGTGAGATTGCCAGATTAAGATCACACTTTGAGTGATTTAATTTAAATTTAGTTTCTTAAATTTAGCAATTCTGCATTTTTCCTTAAACAAAAAAATAAAAGAAGCTCTTGATACAATCTGTCTGCATATTTCAGAGAAAAAGGGAGGAGGGCAGACAAATTGCAGGTGATGAAAAGATAGTGTAAACCAGTTGGGTCTCGCTTTAGAGTTTATGTTCAGTACTTAAAATCTTTGTTTCACTAGAGAAAGGACCAGGAAGTTGCTGAGACTCTGTTTTACTGGCTGTATCTCCCCAGGATTGGAAGTGAACAGAAAAGGGGAAAGAATTTGTAACATTCTTTGCCAGGCCCAGAGAAAGTGATTGCTCTTATTCCACATACATTTTATTCCCCACCCAGCAAGAAGCATCTGGTCTTTCTTGCTCTGAAAACACATAGGACTTTTTTTCACTTGACTTGAGTAGTTTTTTTGCATAGAGAGTTTCATGGACAGAGGCACCTGGCGGGCTACAGTCCATAGGGTTGCACATAGTCAGACACAACTGAAGAGACTTATCATGCAGATGGGTAGATTTTTATTTTTAAAGTGCTTTTTAAAATTATAATGGTAGTAAAAATAAGAAAATTCTGAGGAGTATAAACCAGTAATACTTCCATCATTCAGAATTAACCACTGTTAATATTCTGGTTAATTTTCATCCAATATAGTTTTTTTTTTAATGTGGACCATTTTTAAAGTTTTTATTGATTTTGTTACAATACTGTTTCTGTTTTATGTTTTGGGTTTTTTTTTTTTGCCCACAAGGCATGTGGGAATTTAGCTTCCCCCTGCTCCCAGCATTGGAAGATGAAGTTTTTACCACTGGACCACCGGGAAGTCTCCATGCAATATTTTTCCTAAGCATACTTTTTTACTAAGAAGGATTATACTGTCCATATAATTTTACATCTTACTGTTTTTTTCTTTTAACAATATACCACAGCAATTTTCAGCTTCCCTGGTGGCTCAGATGGTAAAGAATCTGCCTGCAATGCCAGAGACCCAGGTTTGATCCCTGGGTTGTGAAGATCCCCTGGAGAAGGGAATGGCAACCCATTCCAGTATTCTTGCCTGGAGAATTCCATGGACAGAGGCGTCTGGCAGGCTACAGTCCATGAGGTCACAGAGTTGGACACGACTGAGTGACTTACACACATAGCAATTTTTTCATGTTTTTGTAACTTAAAAAATTTTGATAGTTTTGTGGTGATATGTCATGTTTCACTTAATTATCCCTCCATTGTACTTTCAGGGTGTTTTGATTTACCGCTTTTGTAAATAACACTATCATGCGAATGTTTGGGCATAAATCTTAAGGACAAAGTATTTGTATTTATTGTATTTATTATGGGTAGTTATTTCAGACCGAAAAAGGAAAGGAAGAGATGAGAATGATTTTAAGCAAAATATTTTCTCTTTATTTTCTTCCTGTAATGGTGGGAGTTGAGAGACAACACCTATGAAGGAGAGAACTTGAGGACATATGGTTCTCGGGTTAATTGACTCTCTTGAGAGCAAACAGAATCTCCTCTGATGGATCATTATTTCCAAACAAGAAACTTCAAACGTATCAATATATTTATCTGTCCTGTTGCTGAGCATCCTTTCTGATAGTTCAAAGCATTGAGAGCACTGCCCACTTCATTCATTCAACGAGTGTATCCAGAAGCCACTGTGTTTCAGGAGATGGAGATGTCAAAATAAAATGCCTGCTCTTAGAGCAGTAAAAATCCACAGGAAAGTTAACTAAAAATTACAAAGTATGAAAAGTGTTGGTAGGGGGTGTTGTAGAAACTCAGAAGAGGAGCCCCTGGAGGCGAAGGTAAGATTGGAAAGTCTTCCTAGAAAAGAAAGTGAGAGAAAGGGGAATGTAGGGTGTGCAGGGGGTCTAGGGAACACAGAAGCCCACATAAAGCCCCAAAACAGGTGAGGACTTTGGTGTCTTCTCTACCAAAGGGGACGTTTATGTGATGTTAGTGTACTATCTAGTTACCTAGATCCAGAAGTGAGAGACTGGGAGTTCCCTGGAGATCCGGTGGTTAAGCCTCTGCACTTCTAATGCAGGGGGTGTGGGTTCGATCCCTCGTCCAGGAACTGAAAGCCCACATGTTGTGCAGCAAGGTCGCAAAATTAAAACAAACAAAAACCAAAAAACAAACAACTCCCTCCCCCAAACTGCCACTTGAGAAGCTGGATCAAAGACGCTGTAAGAGCCCACGTGTGGAGCCTGGTCTCTACGTGGCAGGCTTGGGAGCGGCTACTGCGTTTGACTGATGGCGGTGGACAGAGACCAGCTGGAGGCTGCGCGCTAAGCTGCTCCTGGGGTGGGGAAAGGTCACGTAAGGAGGGGCTTTGTGTTGGCAACGCTTACATTCTTGGGCTGAAAGGGAGCGTGCACGGTACTAAAAACATTATTTTTACACCTTTTTGAACATTCCATTTCAAAATATATCTTGGTTAAACAGAAACTTAGTATTAATATAAATGTGTCACGAAGTTTGTGTCTATAGTTGAGATGTAAATCTCAGTTTAGAAAACTCTTGGGGTTATGGAATTTTGTAGCCCTAGGGCTAGCAATGATGATAAAATCATCACCTACACTGATTTTGTAGTTTTACAGCAAAGATCTGGTTGTCTCTCTGAGTGTCTCTCTGTCTCTCTCTCTCTCTCTCCTTCTCTTTCTTAAGGTTCTAAAAGTGATCTGAAAGAATTTATACAGTCAGTGACCAAGCCGCTTTAGGAGGTAGAAGCCTGTAGGAGTTAGGCTTTTATTCTATGTCCTCTTTAAAAATACAGTTTTCCACATGGAGAGGAGCCATCCGCTGGATGGGCCAGAATATCCACAGCTGATATTTAGAATTCTATGGTAAAAATAAATAAATTAAGGAAAGTATGGATACACATACATGGATGGCTGAGTCCCTTCACTGTTTGCCTGGAACTACCACAGCATTGTTAGATGACTATACCCCAGTACAAAATAAAAAGTTTAAAGTTTGGGTGGGGGAAGAAAAAGAAAACACCAGATGTCAGTTGTCAAAGCACACACTGACCTGGACAAAACTAAATAGGCAAGAAGAGAAAACCTTACTCAAGCTTATTGCCGTCGAGGAGAGAGGTCAAAACTCACTCTGAACCAGCACCACCGAAACGAAGAGCTGTTGGGTTTTTCTTGTTTGTTTTTATAAAGTTTTGGTTGCTGTTATTTGGCTTGCGGGATCTTAGGTCCCCAACCACAGATGGAACTCAGGCCCAGGAAGTGAAATTGCCCAGTCTTATCCCCTGGACCACTGGGAAATCCCCCCAGGGCATGGGGTTTTTAAAGGCTGGAATGCACAAGCAGAAAACTATGAAAGATTGTGCAGGGTGGTCATAGACCCATCTGGGTTTGGTTTGCTAATTAACTCCCCACATCTTTATGACAGGCGGTATATTTTACAACTTGCAGCGCGGTGTCTACTGAAGTCAGTCTCCTACCGCCCACGGAGACTGGGAGCAGGGGGTGCTGTCTTCTTAGCGATTGCTTTTCAAGAGAAGGTCTCCCAGGTCCTTGAGAAAGATAGTCCTAGACTGTAAAAACTGGCAAGAGTTTTTGAAAAAGGCTAACATCTCAAAGGGGCAGAGAAAGAATTTACAAAGATAAGTGTTCTAAAGGAAGTGCTCATGGAAAAGGGAAATCGGGGGTCATGAGTCAAGAAGAATCTCTTTCAAGATTCATCAAGCTGAAGCAAAATGTTCAGAACTGGAGGAAATTCCTAGGCAGTGGCCTGGCTCACTAGGGGGCCTCCTAATGAGGTTAATACTTTCTTTGTGTGCGTGTGTGCTCAGTCACTTCAGTCCTATCTGACTCTGCAACCCCATGGACTGGAGCCTGCCAGGCTCCTCTCTGCCCATGGGATTTTTCAGGCAAGAATACTGGAGTGGGTTGCCAGGCCTTCCTCCAAGACATCTTCTCAACCCAGGGATTGAACCCACATCTCCTGTGTCTCCTTCACTCCAGGCAGATTGTTTACCACTAAGCCACTGGGAAAGCCCTATTAATTCCTTTACCTGTAATTTATTTAATCCTCACGGCTAGCTATTAGTGTGCTAACAGAGAAGGAAACTAAGACCCCCCACAGGCTGAGTGACTTGGGAGATGTCACCTAGATGCCACCGTCATTCATGTGGCGGTGTCTCAATTAGAATGCAGGGTCACGGGACCCAGGACCTGCAATTTCCATCCCTATAAGCACTGTCCGCAGGCTGGTTGTGCTAAAGCTCTTCCATTCTCTCCATCCTTTTTTTTTTTTCTGAGTTTGCAGAGCAAGCAGTGAGCTTTCCATCCTCAGTACTAGCCTGCCCATGGGTATCCTCTGGTCTCTATGTGAATCATCTTTTATATGGTATGAGATACATATAATACAGTGCACAAGTCGTAAGCCCCTGTCTTGAGAGACTGAATATTCGAACAGATAAAAGGCTGGACCGTATCTAAAAATAGGACTCTGACCACCAACCTGCAGCAACCAGCCAGAAAACCAACCCTTTATCTATAATAACCAGCCCAGGAAGCCTGCCTGCTAGAAGACAGATTTGCAGGAAGCCAGATTGTTATCTCTGACAACAGTCACTGAACAATTACTTCTGTAACATTCAACCCCTAGTGGCCAGGGCTTGATTAATAACTGGCAGCTCTCCTCCTTTCTGTCCCTGATTGCAACTTTGGATCAACAGAAGAAAACTGCAATGTACTCCGAGACCATTACATAGGATGCTCTGCTTCTAGTTTGTCCACCTGTAGCTTCACCAGGGTGACAGCCTCCAATCAGGGCATACCTGGAGCCTTCCATTTTTTTCCACTATAAAGCTTTCCCACTCCTCTGCCTATCTTTGGGTCTCTGCCAAAATGCTAACGATAGAAATTGACTCTTTTGTGATAGCAAACCCTGTATAAATAGCCTTTGCTTTTCTCTTTGCTGGCTGGTTTTTATTCCCACGGGCTCAGTATGTGTAAGTCTATGTAATCACCACCCAGATCAAGATATGGAACATTTCCAGCACCCTGAAAAGCTCTCTCATCTCATCCCAGATAATACCCAACTGCCAAAACTCCACTACCCAGAGACAGTCTACTCCGACTTCAAGCATAATAGGTTAGTTTTTCCTCTTCTTGAATTGAAGTCGCTCAGTCTGACTCTTTGTGACCCCATGGACTGTAGCCTAACAGGATCCTCCGTCCAAGGGATTTTCCAGGCAAGAATACTGGAGTGGGTTGCCATTTCCTTTTCCAGAGAATCTTCTTGACCCAGGGATCAAACCTGCATATCCTGCACTGCAGGCAGATTCTTTACCGCTGAACCACTGGGGAAGCTCATGTATTCTTATACATGGAATCAGAAAGTATGTACTCTTGTGTCTAGCTTATTTTGCCCAATATTTTGTCTATGAGATTCATTCATATTTTGAATTCATATTTTGAATGCTGTAGGAGTATAGCCATTTGTCTCTTTTCCTGAGTAATCTTTTATATGAACATAACACAACTTTGTTCATTCTACTGTTGATGGGTCTGGGTGGTTCTTTGTTTTTTGGATTTTATGAATAAAATTGCAATCAACATTCATGAATATGCTTGTCCCTGTAATCAGTCTTCATTTCTCTGAGATATTACTTAGAAGTTGAATACTGAGTCATAAAGTATGTTTGGCTTTAGTAGATACTTCCAAATAGTTTTTCAAGGTGATTGTATCAATTTGCATCTATGAGACCTCCGATTACCCCACAATCTTAATAAAATGTGGCATTATCAGTCTTTAATTGTTTGCCATTCTGGAAGCTCTGTATTGTTATCTAATTGTGGTTTTCATTTCCCTGTACATCATTGTTTTGGTGTTTTTAAACAATGTCATTATCTAAATGGCTATTTCTGCTTAGAGAGGAAATGACTATGTATAGTAATACAGATCTGTGGGCTTGAATTATATATAGTACTGATCTAATATTTAGATATTGTTGATCAAGACAAAATTGGGAAATAAGCAAGCAAGTCATCTAAACTATTTGATTTCCTAAAATTTGTTTCTACTTATAATGCCATCTAAGTGGGGTTAGTGCTCTAGAATATTCCTTCCCTACTTCCTAGCCTCATAGGAGTTAAAATCTTGCCTTGAGTATTTATGCTTAGTTCTGGAGGGTATTTAAGTCTCCTCTGGTGCTATGGGCTGCATCTAAGCTCCAGGAACAAAGCACCAGAGGCATGAATCTACAACTTCAAGCTTGGTTTTGCCTCACTGCCAAAGACTGTGGAATTTGTGGGTACCACTTTATTTAAATGGAGATTAAGGTGATGGTGACAGTGCTAACCAGGATGCTTTCTGGCTGCAAAATGAAGAGCTGGCCTCAGTACCTCTAAATCTCTTCCAGCTGAAGTCCCAGAGTCCTTCTCCCCAGAGTCAGCAGTGCTGGGACCCAGGTTTCTGCGCCATATGGCTCATCTTTTGTTTTGCCAGTTGAGGGAAAGATGTTCACTAGACGTTGTGCTGTTCTTCATCCCCCTTTACTTCACAGGTTGTGCACATCCGAGAGGGAAGTGCAGCAGAGTAGAGACCCTGTTGTCACACCTGTCCTGTTGTCAATTTCCCTGTCAGATGTGAACTCTTATTGGAAAGTTCCCAATCTTAGTCTCTTTCGTATCTGCAGCTCTAGCAGAGTGTACCTGACGTATAACTGCTAAAAAGTGAAAAAAGTGAAGTGTTAGCCACTCAGTCATGTCCGATTCTTTTAGAACCCCATGGACTGTAGCCAAGCTCCTCTGTCCATGGAATTTCCCAGGCAAGAATACTGGCGTGGGTTGCCATTCCCTTCTCCAGGGAATCTTCCTGACCCAGGGATTGAACCCAGGTCTCCTGCTTTGCAGGCAACTTCTTTACTGTCTGAGCCATCAGGTAAGCCCAAAACTGGTAAAATATCTGTTAAATGGATGAAAGAGAAATTGGGGTCAATTTGCTGCCCCCAGCAAAGTCCAGTTCTCTACCAGGAAGTAATATGATGGCAACTTTATGGTATGCTGACAATTACCCAGTTGGATGGCATCACTGACTCAATAGACATGAGTTTGGGTAAACTCAGGGAGTTGATGATGGACAGGGAGGCCTGGCGTGCTGCGGTTCATGGGGTCACAAAGAGTCAGACATGACTGAGCAACTGAAATGAACTGAACTGAACTGACAATTACCCAGAGAAAACACCCCTCCACGGATTAGGATAAAGCAGGAGATGGTCAGAGAGGGTGTGGTCCCTTTTCTTTCTACCATCCCTTCAAGGGAATGCTTCAGGGAAGGCTCTGGAAGGATCCTTGTGCAAGATAAGGTAAAGTTTGGGTTTGGGAGATGTCTGAAGAGTCTTTGTAATACAATCTCAGTATTTCCTTTTAATTGGAATAATAATCCTCAAATCCACTTCTCAGCACAGCTCCTGGTTTTAGCTGTGAGGGAGGTGAGGAGAAAGAAGGTTGGTTCTGCATGAGGCTCCCAGAGCAGCTTGGTGTTCCCCCAGAGCTGCTGTGCTCACGAGGCTGAGCTGCATAGCCCTGAGGGGAAGGTGATAGCCCCACTTTAACCGCGGCTAATGACACCCCCAGGCTCCACCGATCCTCCCAGGGGCAGCGGCCTGGGTAATTCTAATGCTCAGGTGTAAATCTTGGAAGAGTAATCATGTCCTCATCTCTGGCCTCTCTCGGCACATTTAGTACTTAACAGAGCCACACTCGCAGGTCATGATGCTGGGGCTTGATGGGACTGCGGTGGAGCTCACGGAGGTCAGGGCAGCTTTCTCTGTGACCAGCACTTTCTGTTGCAGCTTGGTTTTAAGGCTGTAGAGAGTCTGGATGTGTCTGGGGCTTGCTTGGGCTTCCCTGGTGGCCTCAGATGGTAGAGAATTCGCCTGCAATGCGGGAGACCTGGGTTCGATCCCTGGGTTAGGAAAAATCCCATGGAGGAGGGCATGGCAACCCACTCCAGTATTCTTGCCTGGAGAATCCCCATGGACAGAGGAGCCTGGCGGGCTACAGTCCATGGGCTCACAAAGAGTCAGACACAACCGAACGACTAAGCACAGCAAAGGGCTTGCTCATGGCATAAAGCGTAGCTGATGTCCTTGTTGGAGTCCCAGCTCCCTGTGTGTGTGGCAGTGTAAACTCACAGCCCCCAGCACCGCTAGGTTTCTGAGCACCAACTATGGCAGTGTCAGAAAGGCGGAAACACACCAAAGGGGCAAGGACTGTGCTGTGTTCTCAAGCTTTCCTCAAGATGCCAGGAAAGTGTGAATCATCTGGGAGAGTCGTGTCCAAGCAAGGTTATTGCAGCCTTGTTTGTAAAAGCAAAATTGCCAGTAACCATAATATCCATCAATAGAACAGCTAAATGAAACATTTTTTTTTTTGAGTCACACATTTAGGATACGAGGCAACAGTGAAGAAGAATAAGGTAGATCCAGACATCATGCCATGGAAATATCTCCAAAATGCATTCAGTTAATATATTTTGAAGGCAAAAGGAGAAGAGGAGGGCAGAGGATAAGATGGTTAGATAGCTTCACCAACCAATGGACATGGATTTGAGCAAACTCTGGGAGATAGTGAAGGACAGGGAAGCCTGGCAGGCCACAGTCCAAGGGGTCACAAAGAGTCAGACACAACTTAAAAACTGAACACAATATTCAGTCAAAAAAAAAAAGTAGAAACAGGGTGATGCCATTTCTCACAAAATCTACAAATCAAAACCAAGGTTTTCTAACTGTAGATACATGTATGTAAATACACAGTAATGGGTCTCTAAGGACATAGACCAAACTAAGTGGATTGAGGAGAGGATGGTTGAGGGGATTCCAGTTTTATTCATATTTATTGGATTTTTTATTAATGAGAATGTTCATATACAAGGTATATCATTAGTAATAACTTTAAAAGTGCTAATAAATAAAACAACAAAGATTCTATGAGAAGGCACAAAATGACATTTTATCCTGCATAATAATAATCTGATCCACCCCAATGTGGTCCAATGTTTTGGAAGGTGATATTTTGGAAATTTAAACTTTGACGTATGCAGGCAAACCCTTATTTTATGGAGTAGATCCTTATGTGCATTTAAAGCCTATAAAAGAATATTTGCACTCAGAAGTTTTTCACATGAAATATATATCTAAAACTTAGATGGTTTTCATTTATTAGAATGCAGCAACTGAAAAGACTGAAAATAAATGGTGAGGACAGGGTGTGTGGGAATAGGCACAGGGTACAAACTCTTTTAAGGGCACTTACCATCTATCAAAATTGTAAATACTAATCCCCTTGACCTAACACTTCCACTGCTGGGAATTCTCCTACACAAGTCCACAAAGATACACATTAGGACTCCTCACAGCATTATCTCTAAGAGAAAAATCCTAGAATCTTGTCTCAGTTCAGTTGCTCAGTCGTGCCCAACTCTTGGCAACCCCATGGACTGCAGCACACCAGGCCTCCCTGTCCATCACCAACTCCCGGCGTTTACTCAAACTCATGTCCATTGAGTCGGTGATGCCATCTAATCATCTCATCCTCTGTTGCCCCCTTCTCCTCTCGCTTTCAGTCTTTCCCAGCATCAGGGTTTTTTCCAGTGAGTCAGTTCTTCACATCAGGTGGCCAAAGCGTTGGAGCTTCAGCTTCAGCATCAGTCCTTCCAATGAATATTCAGGACTGATCTCCTTTAGGATGGACTTGTTGGATCTCCTTGCTGTCCAAGTTACTCTCAAGAGTCTTCTCCAACACCACAGTTCAAAAGCATCAATTCTTCAGCACTCAGCTTTCTTTATAGTTCAACTGTCACATCCATGCATGACTACTGGGCAAAACCATAGCTCTGACTAGACAGACCTTTGTTGGTAATGTCTCTGTTTTTTAATGTGCTGTCCAGGTTGGTCATAGCTTTTCTTCCAAGGAGCAAGCATCTTTTAATTTCATGGCTCCAGTCATCATCTGTGGTAATTTTGGAGCCCAAGAAAATAAAGTCTTCACTGTTTCCATTGTTTCACCATCTGTTTGCCATGAAGTGATGGGATTGGATGCCATGATCTTCATTTTTTGAATGCTGAGTTTTAAGCCAGCTTTTAAGAATCCTTGTAAATATTCATAAATGCATGTTTGTCAAAGCACTGGTAGCAGTAAAATGGATAAGTGAGGATGAACTTGAGGTGGTATCAGTGAGGCTTAGTGGCTTCTGTGGTTGGCCTGGACAACAGTGTGGATGGTTAAGGCATTCACTGAGACAAAGGTACCATAAGGTGTTTGTGGATTATCTGGGTGGAGATGCCAGCAAGTATCAGCTCTAGTGCCTGAGTGCAGTGTGAAATCAATCAGAGGAAGTTTGGGGTGAGGGTGGGGTTGATTGTCAAGGAGAAGAGAACAAGAAGCAGTAAGGATTTAAAACAAGGTGAAATAGTGAACATAAATGATTCTAAAGTACAGGGATCAGCCAGACCTGGATGCTTTACAAACAAGAATCATACCACTTGAGAAATTATGTAATTGATGTGATTAAAGCTATAAAGCTTTAAGTGCCTGAAATACGGTTTGAATTTAGTTCCATCTCTTCCCAGGTGATATTAAGCTAAAAGGCCCCTGTTGTGGTAACATGTGATTAGCAAAGAGACACTGAATGTAGTGAGCTGATGTAACAAAATCCTATGAAAAAAAACAAAATTATCAGATAGCAGTGCCTGACAAGTCTCTGTAATATTCATCAGTCTGTAACATGGGGATAATGATAGTAATATACATTTACTAAAATAGATATAGGGCCTTTTCTGATGGCTCAGTGGGTAAAGAATCAGTTTGAAATATAGGAGACACGGCTGACACAGGTTCAGTTCCTGGGTTGGAAAGATCCCCTGGAGGAGAAAAATGGCAACCCACTCCAGTATTCTTGCTTGACAAATCCAACAGACAGAGGAGCCTGGTGGGCTATAATTCAAAGGATCATGGAGAGTTGGACACGACTGAGTGACTATGCACAAACATGAAGGTAGATACCAATGTATGGGTTAGGATGCCTTATATAAATAATCCCATTTAATCCTCATCAAGTTCTGCAAAGTAGGTAATATTTGTCCCCATCCTACAGATGAAGAAATGGAAGCTCAGAAAGACTGAGTGGTTTTTCTGAGGCCACAGCCCTGGGGAGTTAAAGACTCTCATAGAAACTCAAATGTAAGCACTCTTGACAATGTTTTGCTACAAGGTCTCCTTTGGGGATAATAGTACCTACCTATCTGCCTCAGAGGTTGTCTTGATTTCACCTGGGGAATTCTGAGGGCCTGGGAATCTGTCTTTTATTTATTTATTCCATTTTTATTATTTTTGACTGCACTGTGAGACATGCAGGCTGGACCTGCACTCCTGGACCACCAGGGAAGTCCCCAGAAATCTGTCTTTTAAGATGGCATCCTGGTGATTTTCATGCGGGTGGTTTTATGTGTTTTTGAGAGTAATACACCATGGCAGCCCTATGTAAATGCTATGGTTATTATTATTATTGATTGCTATGAGATGTGTCTTGGAAGGGACAGGTTCATCTTCATCTAAAAACCTGAAGGAATATTTCTGTGTGTGTGTGTGTGTGGTGTTACTGCCATCATGAGTGTGTGTGGATTCAGGTTGCTTCCTCAGCCCCATTGCAGCTTGGCCAGCTCCCTGGTGGTTTCTTCATACATGTTGCTGAATCGCTTTCCTAAGAACCGTGTCAGTTACAGGCTTGCCTCCTTCCTGTTATCTAGGCATCAAGAGTAAAGGGCTTGGTGTATGTGGCTGCATCCTGCTTTTCCTTTCTTTCCTGCTGATGGTCATTACCTTCCCGATCTCCATATGGATGTGCTTGAAGGTAATACCCTGGGAAACAGATTGGTCTTTCTGTGTGACTTGATGAACCATTAACACTAAATGCTCTCCCTTCATCTCTTAGATCATTAAGGAGTATGAACGTGCTGTTGTATTCCGACTGGGACGCATCCAAGCTGACAAAGCCAAGGGACCAGGTATAACACTGGTTTCACTGAATTATCACCAGGTTTAGTGGAACTCTATGGCATTGCTAATGTTTGTTTTCAATGTATCAAAATGGCAGTTTCATAGGACAGACTCGAATATTCTTAAAAGAAGAGTCCATTCAAACAGTAACTTAAAAGGCACATGGAGGAGAATGGTTATTTGCTATACCTCTCTAGTAACATATGTTGTCTGCCCCCTGATGCTGCTGCTGCTGCTGCTAAGTCGCTTCAGTCGTGGCCAACTCCGTGCGACCCCATAGACGGCAGCCCACTAGGCTCTGCCGTCCCTGGGATTCTCCAGGCAAGAACACTGCAGTGGGTTGTCATTTCCTTCTGCAATGCATGAAAGTGAACAGTGACAGTGAAGTCACTCAGTTGTGTCCTACTCTTCGGGACCCCATGGACTGCAGCCTACCAGGCTTCTCTGTCCATGGAATTTTCCAGGGAAAAGTCCTGGAGTGGGGTGCCATTGCCTTCTCCCTAATAAGATGTATTTAAGTAAAACCATTCTCTGCTCAACCGCACTGTAGGGTCTTTGGGGAACTTCCTCATTCACTCTGTATGCTCTGCGCTTGGCCATGTACTAAAGCAGACACTTAGATGTCTGTTACATTTTTAAACATATGAGAAACTTCAAAAGAAGCTTGTTATAGAGACTTAGCCAGATCAAGTAGTATGATCCTACCTGTCTAATATAGACTTTCCTTGTGGTCCAGTGAAAGTGAAAGTCGCTCAGTCGTGTCCATCTCTTTGCAACCCCATGGACTATATAGTCTGTGGAATTCTCTAGGCCAGAATACTAGGGCCTCCCTGGTAGCTCAGTGTGTAAAGAATCTGCCTGCCGTGCAAGAGGCTTGGGTTTGATCCCTGGGTCGGGAAGATCCCCTGGAGAAGGAAATGGCAAACTACTCCAGTATCCTTGCCTGGAGAATCCCATGGACAGAGGAGCCTGATGGGCTGCAGTCCATGGTGTTGCAAAGAGTCGGGCACAACTGAGCGACTAACACTTTCACACTGGTGGTCCAGTGGCTAAGTCTCTGAGCTCCCAGTGCAGAGGACCTGGGTTCAATCCCTGGTCAGGGAGCTAGATCCCGCATGCTAAACTTGCATGCCTCAGTGAAGATGCTGGGCCTTGTCTAATAAGGAACCTAAGGGAAGGAAAGCAAGAAATGCTTGTTAACGGGTATTTGTATGCGTTCATCCAAATAGAGGTGATGGAATTATCCAATTGAGGAATAACAGAGCAAAGGTAAACCCTTTCTAGTCGTGTTTCTTCTGGTGGAACCAAGATTATAAGTTCGAATAAAAATTGGATTTGAGAGAGGTCGAGTTACCACAGCTTGAAGGACTCTGGAGAAAAGTCTCTTCTAAATGAATTTTCCCAGAAGAGTTCACCAATAAATGTCCCAGGGTAACAAATCTCATCATACACGTCTCTGGGGCTAAGGAGTTACCTCAGAATGTCACCAGAGCCAGAGGGAAACAGGCCAAGTTGCTAATAGAGAACCTCTCCACTTCTGTAAATCGTAAACTATTCTTTAATAATAAAAGTATTCACAACAAGAGCTGCCTACTTCTGGAGCACTTAATACATGCCTGGCACTCTGGGTTTTTTTTTTAAATAATTTTATTCATTTATTTTTATTTTTGTTTCTTCTGCATCCTCCTTGCTGTATGGGCTTTTCTTTAGTTGTGGCGAAAGGGGTGGGGGGGCTACTCTCAAATTGCAGTGTTTGGGTTTCTCATTACAGTGGCTTCTCGGGGATGGAGCAGGGCTCTAGGGCATGCAGGCTTCAGGAGTTGCAGCTCCCGGGCTCCAGAGCACAGGCTCAATAGTTGTGGTGCACGGGCTTAGTTGCCCTGTGGCATGTGGGAGCTTCCCGGACCAGGGATCACACCTGTGTCTCTGCATTGACAGGTGGATTCTTTACCCCTGAGCCACCAGGGCACCACGTCTGGCATTTTATTTCATTATCATGCTGTGTGTGTACTGGTCACTCAGTCGTGTCTGACTCTTTTCGACCCCCTGGACTCAGCCCTCCAGGCTCCTCTGTCCATGGGATTTCCCAGGCAAGAGTACTGGAGACAGTTGCCTTTCCCTTCTCCAGGGGATCTTCCTGACCCAGGGATCGAACCTGGGTCTTCCGTATTGCAGGCAGATTCTTTTACCACCTAAGTCACCAAGGAAGCCATAATCATGCTTAATCTTCACTATCATCTGATAGGAATTAGGTGACTGAAGCTCAGAAAAATTAGATGAAAGTTCCTAGGTCACAAGCTACTAACCAATAGGGCTGGGACTTCACTCTGTCTAGTTCTAAGGATCATGATTTTAACTGGTGACTTAGCACCCAAAAAAGGAATAAATTAGGAAATAATCCTTACCTCAGAAAGGCTTAGAGAGCAAAGGAAAGAAAGTACTTTAGCAGTGTTTTCTGTTGATGCTACCAGCCCTTTGCAAGGTAGTCAATGAAAAAGCTTGTTTCTTCTTTGAAAACAAAAATAATAGCACCAGAATCTTTTTGGTAAATGGAAACGGATGGGTGTCTGCACCTTGCTGACATGCCTGGTGGGTCTAGTCTTGGTCACTCTTGCTGTAGAGAAGCTTCACCAGAGCAAAGTTAAGGCATCACAGAATCCTCAGATGAGTGTCCTCAGCCCTGCCTGTCCCCAAATCTAATACTTGACAGCTCAGAGAGAAGTAAGAGTATCCACAATTGAGGAAGGTTGTATATGAGCTAGAACACAGTTACAGTGAAACTACAAAGGTCGTAATACACTAGTTTTAGGGACACTGAAATCCTGGGAAGATTTTAATGCTAACATTCCTTCAGTCCTGAAGAATATAAGTGAGAATGTGGACAGACACGGATATTCAAGGCCTAAAGTCTATGCTTGAATCTTTTGTGCAGATATCTTAACCCAGGGAAAAATCAATTTCCAAAATATTCTTTTAAATAGATGTCAAATTCAGTGCTTGAATAGAAGTAGGTCCAATGTTTAATTTTAGTTGGAGGATAATTGGTTTATAATATTGTATTGCTTTCTGCCATACATCAACAGAAATCAGCCACAGGTATACACATGTCCTGTCCCTCTCGAAAAATATCTAATAATTAAATGTTAGGGCTTCCCTGGTGGTCCAGTGGTTAAGACTTTGTACTTTAACTGCAGGGGTGTGGGTTTGATTCCTGACTGGGGAGTTAAGATCCCACAGGCCTCTCAGCCAAAAGAACAAAACATAAAACAAAAGCAATATTGTAACAAATTCAATAAGGACTTAAAATATGGTCCACAGAAAAAATATTGAAAGAAATCAAAATTAAATGTCGAGAATCTTTAGCTTCTTAACAAAAGATTTTAATTTCTAGGGAATCACTTTCCTTTAGTCCTTGACTCATAGGGGGAAATAATTACCCCAAAGTTAAAGATGTACTTATTGAAGATCATCTGAGAAGCATTTATACTCCCACAAAAACAATGTACTGTATATCTGGGAGACAATCTATTGCAGTTACTTTCAGTTGGGTCAAATTTTAAACTGTATTTACTTTTGCACAGGTCTGATTCTGATCTTGCCCTGCATAGATGTGTTTGTCAAAGTTGATCTCCGGACCGTTACTTGCAACATTCCTCCCCAGGAGGTAATGCCGACTAAAGATACGTTTCTGGAAATAAAACCAATCTCTTCCCTGTTACATGGACAGTTGAGAATTCATAATATGTTTTCAAACAATGAAGGGAAAGATGAACTGAATTCTTAGAGACCTGCTGGAGGAGTCCTAGGTGGCTCCTGAAACTTTGGGGCCTTGTTTTGCCAAACAAGAATGGAGCCAAGAGCAAGGGCTGAAAAGCTAGACGAGGTGGAATGATTGGGTGGGAGAAAGTCTGAAAGAAGAGAGAGAATGGATACGGAAGGCAGAGAAGCTGAGATGGAGAATGACAAACAGATGCTTGGGAGGGTCTGATAAATCATTTTAAGAAAGAGCTGAAATTAATTTGGTAGATGGCAGTCACTGGTTATGATATTTTCCTTTTCATCACCTTTTCAGAAAATGCTTTATTACCATCTATATCTCTTACCTCTGCTTTAAATTTTTTTATATGTTTGGACACACCAGTGTGAGATGGGCATGGAGAAAGAACACACAGGGCACGGGGCTCACCTGCAATCGGATTTCAAATAATTCTTTTCAGTTCTTGAAGTACTGAAACTGAATGAACCAAGCCAGTGACTGGGTGACAGGGAAGAGGAACAGAGTTATTAATAGTCATGCAACTTTCTAATAAACAAAAACAATCCAGGAAGAGAAAAGCAAGTGTGTGGAAGAGCAAAGGGGATTAGAAGAGAGAAAAATCAACATCTTTGGGTAAATGATCATTTTCCTCTCTCTGGTCCAGAAAACTCAATCAAGACCCAACCATGATGTCTTCATACCGCTGGCAGGAGTTACAGAGTCCTTACCTTAGAATTCAGCCCTAATCATAAGAGACCTTGGGATGCCTAGGGACCTATCACAGGCTTTTTATGGCTCCATGGTAAATAGTTCTAGATGGGAGAATGGAGTTCTAGGGTCTACTTCCATGGTATGTCCAGAAATCTGATTTTTTCCGAAGTCCCTCATCATGTTAATTCAGAATAACTAATGCAGAGCCTCTATAAAGTTAAATTGGTTTTTCTTTATCTGAATATAGAACACGGGTCTCTGGTGCCATCTATGTTTTCTAAGAGGCATTGCTATTCATCAAACCTGATGAAACTGAGAACCGAAAAGATTTCAAGTATCAGGGAAATGACTTTTCTACCTCTATTTAGAAGGTAGAATTTCAGCAGGGTTCTACATTTTAAAGTGGAAACAGCTACTTCACCTCTGAGTAGGGGATGTGAGACTTCCATAAGATGAAGTTATAGGGATAGGTACATATCACACCTATGTTAGAATTTGGTTACTAATTAGGATGATAGCAGATTCAAGTCAGGGAAGGTTTTTGGTGATGCTGGCATGAGTTGTCATGAACGCTCTTCTTTTGTGGAGTGAAATCTGAGGTAGTCTGACGCTTTTTTGGTCACTGTGAAAGTCATATGCATGTGATTTTCCGTGTTCTTGCTCTCCAGATCCTCACCAGAGACTCTGTGACCACGCAGGTGGATGGAGTGGTCTATTACAGGATCTATAGCGCCGTCTCGGCGGTGGCTAATGTCAATGATGTCCATCAAGCCACGTTTCTGCTGGCTCAGACCACTCTGAGAAATGTCTTAGGGACACAGACCTTGTCCCAGATCCTAGCTGGCCGAGAAGAGATCGCCCATAGCATCCAGGTAAAGACACCGAGAACAAGAGCCTGCATTGTTAATCCACTCATTTTAATTATCGGTGATAATCAAGTGTCAGCAGTTCAAAACACCACCTCCGTGTGCACACACACACATGTGCCCTTAACAGATGGGCGTCAGTTTAGCATTTCATTTTTTTTTTAACTATCATGAGGTCCAGACTTAAATATGTAGGTGGGAAGAAGGAGCCGCTGGAATTCCTTTTGGAACTTAAAATAATGAACTAACATCATACACTTCAGCTTTTACTCCTAGGAAAGCTGACTTCATGCTCCTAACGTCAATAAAGATATGAATAGCAATCGTAGTTATACTATTGATGAAGATGTAACAGGTAGCCCTCTCACCTCTTGTTCACCCTAGGTTATGTATATGTGTATATGTGTGCTAAGTCTTGTCCAACTCCTTGTGATTCCATGGACCGTAGCCTACCAGGCTCCTCTGTGGAATTTTCCAGACAAGAGTACTGAAGTGGGTTGTGATTTCCTACTCCTACTTCCTGACCCAGGTTTTGAACCGGCATCTCTTGTGTCTCCTGCATTGGCAGGCAGATTCTTTACCACTGCGCCACCTGGGAAGCCCTAGATTATAGACAATCACATTTCTGTGTTTTGGGAATCAATTACATTTTGATTCTGAGCCTGCCTTCTGTAAGAGGGAAATTCATCTTTGGTCCTTCTCGGCTTCTCCTCCAGTCTCTAAGATAGCGCAAAATCCCTGAGGCTTTATAAGATCGTATCAGTTCTGCTTGATAATGCTTAAGAGCTTCACAAGTTCAATGACTGAGAGGTTTCCCCATCACAGTCAGGTCATTGGCTTCTTGGGAGGTCTCCCCATCTCCCGGCTCTCTGCAGCTATCACAGGAAAGCAAGGGAACCACCCATCTTGCTATTTCTTGAGGCATTCTTTCTCATCCCTGCCCCTCCAGGATAACCAGCAAGTTATCTTCAGCAATCTGAAGCTTTAACAAAGGATGAGGATGTCTTTGGTTTTAGGCTTCTTCTGCCCTAAATATATATATATATATATATATATGCCTTGCTACCTGTTTAAAACTGAGCCACAGGTCAGAGGTTAAACAGAGCAAGAAAAGAGAGTATCTCCAAAAGTACCCAGTGATAATATTAATATGTATTGAATTATTGCTGGGCCATGCTAGATATCTTACATGTGTTCTATCCAAACCTCATGACAATCCTGAAAGAAAACCTTTCATAGGTGTGAAGACTGAGAATCAGAAAGGTTAAGGAGTGAGCCCAATGATTCACAGCTGTAAATGGCAGAACCAGGGCAAAAGCCATTGCTGCCTGCCTGGTGTCAGTGATAGGAAAATTTGGGGCATTTGCTCAAATCTAGATGGACAGTGTATGCTCCTTAGGAATGGTTTGGGTGCCTCTGTGAGTAACCACCTCTTAAAAGAAATACCAAGTTTTGTTTCTGAGTCCTTCCTGGGATTTACTTCAATTCCAGGAAGGAAGCGATAAGAACTCCCTCCTATTTTCTTCCCAAATGGTCTCACTCCAAATGCTGTAAATTCAAAAGGAGAAAAAGAAGAGGGCTTCTTTTGCATGTATAAAATATAGCAGAAACTCTGATCTCATTGCCTGTATTCTGATTGATGTCCTTTCTTTTGACTTGGAAACAGACCTTGCTTGATGATGCCACCGAGCTGTGGGGGATCCGGGTGGCCCGGGTGGAAATCAAAGACGTCCGAATTCCCGTGCAGCTGCAGAGGTCCATGGCCGCTGAGGCCGAGGCCACCCGGGAAGCCAGGGCCAAGGTAAGGGCGACTCTAGTCAGTACTGGAGGGCGAGCCCCCCACCCTGGAGCCGACGAGGATGGAGCTTAATGGAAGCTCAGGCTTCCTCAATGACTTCAGTAAAAAGAGGGCTTCTTCTTCTCCTTTTTATTTAGAAGTTTTACTGAGAATTTCTTCCTGAATTAAAAGGTCATGGGCAATTTGGAGGGGAAGGATGGGGGAAGGGATATTTAGGCAGTTTGGGATGGACATGTACATCTGCTATATTTAAAATGGGTAACCAACAAGGACCTCCTGTAGAGCACAGGGAACACTGCCCAATGTTATATGGCAGCCTGGATGGAAGGGGAAGCTGGGGGAGAATGGATACAAGTATATGTATGGCTGAGTTCTTTTGCTGTCCATCTGAAACTATCACTGCATTGTTAATAAGCAATGTTGCTGTTCAGTTACTCAGTCAGTCGTGTTGGACTCTGCGACGCCAGACTTCCCTGTCCTTCGCTATCTCAGAGTTTGCTCAAACCCACGTTAATCATCTCTACCCCAATGCAAAATATTATAATATAAATATGTATTTATATTATACTCAGTGACTTAGCAAGGTGGGTCCCCTTGAGAGACATGAACAAGGCAAGCACAAATCCCCAGGTCTTACTTCAGACTCAGTGAAGCAGAGGCTCCAGTGGGCCCAGGAACCTACATTTTTATGTAGCTGGTGATTCTGATGTAGCACCCTGGTGCCTGTCTTTGGAGCATCAACCCTCTAGTATGTTAAGTGAACACACTAGATTAAGAGGACCAGGTGACTACAATCCAGGTTAGAGTTACAAAAGGTGAGTGCAACTTGGTCTTGAGTGTTCTGGAATCTGTGGGATTCATAGCCTTCTTGTCTGAGTGGATGAATTTCCTGAAGTATCAGAAACCAATTGAGTGGGCACCCTTGTCTTGTCCCTGATTTCAGGGGGAATGCTTCCAGTTTTTCACCATTGAGGATAATGTTTGCTGTGGGTTTGTCATATATAGCTTTTATTATGTTGAGGTATGTTCCTTCTATTCCTGCTTTTTGGAGGGTTTTTATCATAAATGGATGTTGAATTTTGTCAAAGGCTTTCTCTGCATCTATTGAGATAATCATGTGATTTTTATTTTTTAATTTGTTAATGTGGTGTATTACATTGATCGATTTACGAATATTGAAGAATCCTTGCATCCCTGGGATAAAGCCTACTTGATCATGATGTATGATCTTTTTGATGTGTTGTTGGATTCTATTTGCTAGAATTTTGTTGAGGATTTTTGCGTCTAAGTTCATCAGTGATATTGGCCTGTAGTTTTCTTTTTTTGTGGCATCTTTGCCAGGTTTTGGAATTAGGGTGATGGAGGCCTCATAGAATGAGTTTGGAAGTTTACCTTCGTCTGCAATTTTCTGGAAGAGTTTGAGTAGAATAGGTGTTAGCTCTTCTCTAAATTTTTGGTAGAATTCAGCTGTGAAGCCATCTGGTCCTGGGCTTTTGTTTTTTGGAAGATTTCTGATTACGGTTTCAATTTCCATGCTTGTGATAGGTCTATTAATCAGGGACAAGACAAGGGTGCCCACTCTCACCACTACTATTCAACATAGTTTTGGAAGTTTTGGCCACAGCAATCAGAGCAGATAAAGAAATCAAAGGAATACAGATTGGAAAAGAAGAAGTAAAACTCTCTCTGTTTGCTGATGACATGATCCTCTATATTGAAAACCCTAAAGACTCTACGAGAAAATTACTAGAGCTAATCAGTGAATATAGCAAAGTTTCAGGATACAAAATCAACACACAGAAATCCCTGGCATTCCTATACACTAACAGTGAGAAATCAGAAAGAGAAATTAAGGAAACAATCCCATTCACCATAGAAACAAAAAGAATAAAATACTTAGGAGTATTTCTACCTAAAGAATCAAAAGACTTGTATATAGAAAACTATAGAACACTGATGAAAGAAATCAAGGAGGACACAAACAGATGGAGAAATGTACCGTGCTCATGGATTGGAAGAATCAATATAGTGAAAATGAGTATACTACCTAAAGCAATCTATAGATTCAATGCAATTCCTATCAAGCTACCAGAGGTCTTCTTCAAAGAATTAGAACAAATAATTTCTCAATTTGTATGGAAATACAAAAAACCTCGTATAGCCAAAGCAATCTTGAGAAAGAAGAATGGAACTGGCGGAATCAACCTACCTGACTTTAGGCTATACTACAAATCCACAGTCATTAAGACAGTATGGTACTGGCACAAAGACAGAAACATAGATCAATGGAACAGAATAGAAAGCCCAGAGATAAATCCACGCATCTATGGACACCTTATCTTTGACAAAGGAGGCAAGAATATACAATGGAGAAAAGACAACCTCTTTAACAAGTGGTGCTGGGAAAACTGGACAGCACTTGTAAAAGAATGAAACTAGATCACTTTCTAACACCATACACAAAGATAAACTCAAAATGGATCAAAGATCTAAGCATAAGACCAGAAACTATAAAACTCCTAGAGGATAACATAGGCAAAACACTCTCTGCTATAATCCCAAGCGGGATACTCCATGACCCACCTCCCAGAATATTGGAAATAAAAACACGAATAAACAAATGGGACCTAATTAAAATTAAAAGCTTTTGCACAACAAAGGAAACTATAAGCAAGGTGAAAAGACAGCCTTCAAAATGGGAGAAAATAATAGCCAATGAAGCAACAGACAAACAATTAATCTCAAAAATTTACAAACAACTCCTGCAGCTCCATTCTAGAAAAATAAACAACCCAATTAAAAAGTGGGCCAAAGAACTTAACAGACATTTCTCCAAGGAAGATATAAAAATGGCTAACAAACACATGAAAAGATGCTCAACATCACTCATTATCAGAGAAATGCAAATCAAAACTACAATGAGGTACCACTTTACACCAGTCAGAATGGCTGCCATCCAAAAGTCTACAAGCAATAAATGCTGGAGAGGATGTGGAGAAAAGGGAACCCTCTTACACTGTTGGTGGGAATGCAAACTAGTACAGCCACTATGGAAAACAGTGTGGAGGTTCCTTAAAAAGCTGCAAATAGACCTGCCATATGACCCGGCAATCCCACTGCTGGGCATATACACCGAGGAAACCAGAATTGAAAGAGCCACGTGCACCCCAATGTTCATCGCTGCATTGTTTACAATAGCCAGGACATGGAAGCAACCTAGATGCCCATCAACTGACGAATGGATAAGAAAGCTGTGGTATATATACACAATGGAATATTACTCAGCATTAAAAAAAAATTCATTTGAAGCAATTCTACTCAGATGGACGAAACTGGAGCCCATTATCCAGAGTGAAGTAAGCCAGAAGCAAAAACAACAATACAGTATATTAACACATATATATGGAATTTAGAAAGACAGTAATGAGAACCCAACATGGGAGACAACAAAAGGAACGCAGATGTATAGAATAGACTTGTGGACTTTGTGGATGAGGGTAAGGGTGGGATGAGATGGGAGAAGGGCATTGAAGCATGTTAATTGTCATGTGTCTAATCAATCGCCAGCCCAGGATTGATGCTCGGGACTGGTGCAGCGAGATTTCCCGGGGGGGAGGGAGGAGGGAGGGGGGACCCGGAGGGGAAGCATATGTAAACCCATGGTGATATCATGACAATGTATGGCAAAAACAATAAAAAAAAAAAAAAAAAAAGAAACCAATTGAGATTAGAAGCCTCCAACTATCCCCTTGTGAATCTTACTTGGGAGTCCAGGAAGATTCCCTCTACTTATCTCTGGCTTCTCTGTTGAACTCCAGCAGCTTCTAAGCAGTGGACTTGGGAGGCACTTTTGCACACGGACAGTGAGTGCCCACGGCTGGGGCAGTTGAGTTCCAAGTCATTCCTGGGCAGCTTGAGAACCAGAGGAGGTGCAGGGCGCTTAGGAGAGTTCCAAAGAGGGTTTGCAGACTGGCACTTGTTGCTGCTTGTAATCAAGAGCAGGCGGAGCTGGAAAAAATTCTTACAGTGTAAGAAGGAAACAAAGCTGGACACGTTTTTTGTTCTAATTCTGTGAAAAGTGCCATTGGTAGTTTAATAGGGGTTGCATTGAAACTGCAGATTGCCTTAAGTAGTGTAGTCATTTTCACAGTATTGATTCTTCCACTCCAAGAACATGGTATAGCTAGCTCTCCATCTGTTTGTGTCATCTTTGATTTCTTTCATGAGTGTTTTAAAGTTTTCTGAGTACAAGTCTTTTGCCACCTTAGATAGGTATTTTATCCTTTTTTGTTGCAATGGTAAATGGGATTGTTTCCTTAATTTCTCTTTCTGATCTTTCATTGTTAGTGCATAGCACAGGGAGCTCAGCTCGGTGCTCTGTGATGACCGAGGTGATGATGGTGGGATGATGGTGTGGTGGGAGAGAGGTCCATAAGGGAGGGGATATATGTATACCTATAGCTGATTCACTTCCTTGTACACAAACTAACACCACATAAAGCATTTATACTCCAATTAAAAAATGAAACAAAATTGGCAACAGAATGAAATTTAAAAAAAAAATCTGTGATAAATGAAACTCCCAGAAGAAAAAGCCAGTTGGAAGCCTTGAATTTCAGACTTCTCTGCAAATGAAAGCAGCAGATGGGGAGCACAGATTCAAGAGCATCATTATGGTGGCTGGACCTGTATTTGTTTGGATTAAAGGCAGGGCTTTTATGTTGTTTGGGAATGAAACCTAGGGACTCATAATTTGTGAGTTTTCTCCCTGCTTCCTGCAACCTCCTCAAATTTCTCTAATCACATAAGGATGTGAAACTCTAATCCTTGCTGAAGAAGTGGATGAAACATGTGTGGCCAAGTTGGGGCTGAGAGAGAAACATCAGTGCAGACTCAGATAAAGAAAGCACTAGTCACAGTCGGGAACCTTTATTTCTAAAACCTTTTCTTTCTCTCGGTGTAGGTCCTTGCAGCAGAAGGAGAAATGAATGCTTCTAAAGCTCTGAAGTCAGCCTCCATGGTGCTGGTCGAGTCCCCTGCAGCCCTCCAGCTGCGTTACCTGCAGACCTTAACCACCGTGGCCACAGAGAAGAATTCCACCATTGTGTTTCCTCTGCCCATGAATATGCTAGAGGGCATTGGTGGCATCACCTACAACAACCACAAGAAGGTCCCCAACAGAGCCTGAGGTCCTCCTGCTGCCTCCGGCCATCACTTAGACATACCTGTTCCTATGACGACCCCAGCAGTTAGAAGTGTTGAGAATGTCAGCACTGTTCAAGCAGAGTAACTTTACAGCTGGATCAGCATTAGCAGGCTACAAAAAAAAAAAAGAAAAAGAAAAAGAGAGAAAGAAAAAAAAAGAAGGGCTGTATGTTATTTTTATTTTTAAGAAAGGAAAGAAAACTGCGTTAGTCTTAGGATAATCAGTAAGTAGGCATCACTGACTTAGAGCAGGAACTTTCTTGCTGTAGCTGGGGGGGATCTTTGGGTGACCGTGATTAAGATTTTAGAATTATTTTTTAATGAGTTTAAGCAGGGCTTCCCTGGTAGCTCAGACAATAAAGAATTTGTCTGCCATGCAAGAGATTTGGATTCGATCCCTGGATTGGGAAGACTCCCCTGGCACTCTAGATAATCGGCAAAGTAACACATTTATACTGGCGATTTGCCTTATCAATCGAAAGTGATTATTTGCTCACTTTCCAGTTCTAGCTATCTGCTTTGTAATTCCAAAGTAGTTAATAGCTTAATTTCTAATTGTGACAACAAAATCCCAGAATGCTTAAAATTATGATTGATTTTGATGTTAAGGACTAAAGAGGCAATGAGGCTTCTGGCTGCAAATTTATCACCACCTCCCTCTCCTAAGCAGGTTGCTCTCAGCTCCCTGGCTACGTGTCCTCCTCGGACTGCTGGCCAATCCCGGCCTCCCAGCACCTTTGTCAGAGGGTGAGAGAAGACATTGTAACCCTGCAGGCTCCAGTCTGCTTGTTTGTTCACAAGTGAGAAGCTGGCAAAAGGTTGTGTTGTTTGAAATCGCTGGGGGACAGTAGCCTGCGAACTTCATGCTTTCAGTCTATCCTTAGTCCCATGAGCCACAAGTCATTAAGGATTGTTTGTAAACTATATGCTTCCTCTCTAACCCATGCCCCCAAACCTCTCAAAAATAAAGACGCCATAGAATGTGAAGGTATTTTAAAAGTTGCTTTTTTGGAGATTATTTTGTTGCCATGGTGCAGTTTTCTTTGGGGAGCGAGCCATTTTGAGCAATGGGATAGAATTTTTTTAAGTTACCCTTTATTGAATGTCTGCTGTGTGTGACACTGTGTTCAGCCCCTCATGGATGCAAAGAAGTATTCTTACGTTATAAAGGACAAAGTGGTGTCAAAAAGTTGAATGACTTATGCAGAGTCCTTTAGCTTGTGAGTAATGGATTGGGACTGGAAACAAGATCTGCCTCCAAAGTTCTTGCTCTTAAATATCGTTGAGTTTTCCTGGGGGGGAAGTGTTTGGGGGAGGCGATGGAGCCTTTCCATTGCTTTCATGCCTTCAATTCCAATCTTTTAGGTTTCAGAAATCTGGATGCTCACTATAGTTTTCCACTGTGTTTAGGATTCTTGAGAGCTTGCATACACATGTGCACACGAATCCTCATACACTGAAACTCCTTTGCACACTCCACCCATACTCCCCATGTAACGCCCACCCTCACTTTCTCCCTCTCCTCCTACCCTCATCTCCACTCACATCCACCCCGCATGCTCCCCTCAACACACAGGGACTCTCTGCATATAAATGCAAAATGGAGATCCCACTCTACTTTTGATTTTCTAATCTGTTTTTTCCCCATGAAGCCATAACATGCTTTATATTATTTTTGGACAATTCACAACTTATGAATTTTTCAGTAGATTCAACTGACTCTATAACTCTAGTGAAAGTGTTGCATCTGACTCTTTGCAACCTCATGGACTGTAGCCCACCAGGGTCTTCTGTTCATTGAATTCTCCAAGAAAGAATACTGGAGTGGGTTGATTTCTTCATCCAGGGTATCTTTCCTGTCTCAGGGATCTAGCCACACGTCTCCTGCACTGTAGGCAGATTCTTTACTGTCTGAGCCACTAAGGAAGCCATAGAGTCCAAGAAGCCTAACCAATTCCTAGACCTGTGTGCCTTTCATGTGCAAACCAAGCAATTCAGAGCAACCCCACCCGCCTCCTTTCTCTGGCTCTAATACTCTGGTCCAGATTTGTGTGCTCCAATCACCCCAGTGCCAGGCACTAGATAAGCAGGGACAGCTCTGTCTAGAGCCCATTGAAATGATTCAAACCTAGTCATTTCAGCTCAGTATTCAGCTCATCCTAGACTAGTTCACCTGCCTTATCCATCCCTTCCCATGGAAACCACAGTAGTGGCTCTTGCCTACACTTCACCTTCACTCCTTTTGCCTCCTGATGGACACTGTTGCTTCCCTGGTGCTCCTCTTGGGAGCTGAGTATAATAAGTATCTTTTCAATGGCAATTATCTCTTAATCTGTTGGCCTCGTCATACCTGAATTATAAAAAAAAAACTCACATTTTATTGGGCTTCCCTGCTGGCTCAGACAGTAGAGAATCTGCCTGCAATGCAGGAGACACAGGTTTGATCCCTGGGTTGGGAAGATCTCCTGGAGAGGGCATGGCAACCCACTCCAGTATTCTTGCCTGGAGAATCCCATGGACAGAGGAGGCTGGAGGGCTACAGTCTATGGGGTCGCAAAGAGTTGGACACAGCTGAGAGAGTAGCTCAGCTACTTTCACTTTCCGTTTAAGATATGGCAGCTGGTGGTTAGGCAGGAGTCTGTATAGGGGCAGCTCAAATGGGCCTGACTCATCTCCTGATGGCTTTTTTCTCTAGTCAGATCCACTTTGACCAGTTCTGTTTTAGGGACGTTTTCTTTAAATTGAGTGCCTCTGGGGGTAGATGTGACTTTCTGGCAGGGAGATCTTAGTTCTGTCAACATCCTTGTGGAGCTGGATCGTCAATCTTCTCTTTCTTGGTTCCCTTCCCCAAGCTCCCGAAGGCCAGGCTTTCTCTCTCACAGCTTGGAAATTTCCAGCACACAGACCTTCTTTTTCTTCTGTGGCGGGGACAGACCGATTCATCTACACATTTTGGTTGCTGATCACAACATTTCTGCTAAAACACAACCTTTCCTCCCCTGAATCTTGGAAGTGTTGGGAGAACTTTGACACAGGAGTTTCCCCTCTCCCCAGGTCCACCTAAATCTGTGTATTTTTCCCATTTTGGGAGATAATTCTTCAATAGCAGGGCTTCCCTGATAGCTCAGTTGGTAAAAAATCCACCTGCAATGCAAGAGACTCTGGTTCAATCCCTGGGTTGGGAAGATCCACTGGAGAAGGGATAGGCTACCTTCTTCAGTATTCTCAGGTTTCCCTTGTGGCTCAGCTGGCGAAGAATTCGCCTGCAATGCGGGAGACCTGGGTTCAATTTCTGGGTTGGGAAGATCTCCTGGAGAAGGGAAAGGGAAAGGCTACCTACTCCAGTATTTTGGCCTGGAGAATTCTGTGGACTGTATAGTCATGGGGTCACAAAGAGTTGGACATGACTGAGTGACTTTCACTTTCACTTCTTCAGTAGCAATAAAGGGCTGTCTTTTCATTTCCTTTGGTATTAAATTAAAATATTAGGTAATTCCCTAGCGGTCCAATGGTTAAGATTCTGTGCTTTCACTGCTAAGGGTGCGGGTTCAATCCCTGGTCAAGGAAACTAAGATCCTGCAGTGTGGTCAACAACAACAAAAATAAATACTAACTAATATAAAATTAATAAATGATTGATTTAAAAATGATCATTTAATCAAATGATATTAAAATAAACCAAACGAGATTATTGACTTAGGTTTGTTGCTGTTGTTTAGTTGCTAAGTCCTGTCCAACTCTGTGACCCCATGGACTGTAGCCCACCAGTCTCCTCTGTTCCTGGCATTTTCCTGGCCAGAATCCTGGAGTGAGTAGCCATTTCTTACTCCAGGGGAGCTTCGCAACTCAGGGATAGAACCTGAGTCTCCTGCATTGGCAGGTGGATTCTTTGCCACTGAGGCACCAGGGAAGCGCATTGACTTAGGTTAACTTTGCAAAGAAGTGACTAATACCCTTGGCAGTCAAGACCCTTGGCAACAGATCAGATGATCTTCACCAGTGCAGCTGAGCAGGGTTTCAGAGCTTAGCCAGGTCTAATCAACTTTACCTCTCACCCACCACGGCCCTACCCCGTGAAGTGTTAGCCACTTAAGTATGTTGTTGCCTCTAAATATCCGTTGCCCTGGCAGCCCTCTGGCTGTGTCTGCACCTGTTACTATGGGTAGGCAGGCGCTAAGACCCTGAGGAGCTGAAATATTTTACCACCAGCATTAAGGAAGTCATGGGGGTTCAGGTCCCAGGCTGAAAACCTACAGATGCTGAAGGCTGTAGAATCAGAATGGAAAACAACTGCCAGTCACTGCAGACTACAGGGATTCTGTGATTTGTGTGGTATAGAATACACCCCAATAACTTAGCCACTTGAACACTTTGATGTTTTATATGGGTTTTATTTATATTCAACCTGTGATATGTTGTAAAGGAAGACAGGTGCAGTTATAAAACACAAGGGGTAGCAAGAATTCATTTAGACATGGACTTAAGACTGAATAACGCCAAATTGTTTGCATAATTGAATTCCCAGGGACAAACTTCAATATCTAGCAAATATGCAGTGCCTTCGTAAATAGAGAAAAAAACCCCTAGACTCTGTTTGAAGAATTCCCATGGGAAAAATCACAAAGGCTATTAAGTTCTCAAATAATTCTATTACACACAGTTATGTCACTCGGTGGCTAGGTAAATATAAATTTGTTGAGTGTTTTGGAGGGCACTTGATATACAAGCAGGCACTTAAAATGATTATAAAGCATACAGTTCTTTGTCCAGGATAAAGTTTTTTGTGTAGACAAATAGACTTAAAAAATATCTTGCCAAAAGCTTGAATTCCTAAAGCCATAGACAAAGACTCTGCTTTGTAGTTCTTTTTGTAATGTGCTTAATGTGGGCCGTTACAAAAATTTTCTTTTAGTCTTACCAGTAATTATCCTCTTATATTTTAAGTGGTTTTTATTATAGTGGTCTTTGTTTTTAATGTTAGTTTTTAAAGTTTACATTTATATTTTCTTTCTTCTTCTTTTTAGGTACAGCACTGAGATTTCCTATTACAGGATCACTCAAACATCAGGAAAAATAAATATCTGTAGCAGAAATTCACTGAGTGTCTTAACAATCATGTACTCAGTGGAGGCTACATCTGGACAGTAGTAAAAGAGTTTTGTGCATTTGATGATTGTAATTTTAAATACTTCAACACTGTTAACATTTTAACAAGGTTTTTGGCCATTCATTTCATTCCAAGGTATTCCATCATCCAAAACAACCTCATCTTGTGATCTTTGACCTTTTATTCTCACTCAATTAAATTCTTAAAGGGATTTTTTTACATTTTAAATGTCAATGTTGAATCTCCACTGAGAGAAAAATCAAGACACAGATTGTCATCACATTATTCAATATGATGCTTTTGATCTTCTGCAGGAAGTTCTTTTTTCCCCTTTCATCCAAAAGCCTTAACGTTTTCTAAAGAAGGGATGCTACACAAGCCCTGTGCTCACTTGCCAGCTTTCAGATGACTGAGAACACTAATGATTTAGTGAAAACAGTAATGGTTTCAAAACTAAATGGGAAGCATTAATGAAAAAACAACAATTCTCAGAGAGGGAAAAAACAAGCCCATCAGAGAAATAAGGGAAGAAAGGAAGGAAAAAGGAAAGAAAATAAAGTAAAAGTAGATGTTGTTGCTAGAGCAGTTGTTTTTGGTGTTGTCGAATTTGTTCTTTAGCAAAACACAATACTGAAAAAATATAAACAAATATCAAGGAACAGAAAGCAAATGCACTTAAAAGAAAGGAAAGGAAAAAAAAGACCTTTCTTGTTTAAAAGCTTGTAAATTCAACATTTTCATTTTTCTTCCATGAAAACGAAGAGTCTCTCATTAGTCTGTATTGTTATATCAGCTTTAGTTCTAAAAGAATCAGCTTTCTTTCCCTATTTTAAAGGTTTCTTTGTAATCTTCTTAGTAAAAACTGTAGGAAAATATCGTGCACTTCTGTTCTGGAATCTCTTATCAAAATAACTACCAAAATCTCAAAGTATTAGGTTCTTAATATCCAAGGATATGGAAACAGAAAATTCAACAGAGTTACTTTGAACATATGGATAATAGTTTCTAAGAAGAAACTAGAAACCTATGTCATTTCTATGTATTAATAATACTGGAATCAGTTCTAGGGAATCTCTAAGGAAACACATTAACCTTTGAATTAGTATCAAAGAAACTCCCACTATGTTCTGTTTTTACAAATGAGTATTGTGTTGACCTTGAAAATCTGCTTAATGGGCAATTTCAGTTAAAACTATGGTTTGGGGGCCATTATTTCCTAGAAGTGTTTTTTTTTTTTTTTTTTTAATGCATGTGAGCCTCTGTGTGTGTAAGAGTAGTATTTATAGTTTCTGGCCAAATTATACTTTTTAAAGCCTTGACAAGTTGGACTGTTGAGCATATGTGTTCTATTCATTTGCCATATGGTCAATGAAGACACCTGTTTCCATCCTTTTATTATTGCTATCATGGCCAGAAAAAAAAATGAAAGTTTCAAAGATCCATAATATTCTGGCTTTCAAATTAGTATAATTATGTAAATTCTAATTTGTAAATTATTTGCATCTTTAAAAATATTTTTTTCTTTTTCCTACTAAAGTATAACATTGATTTCTAAGTTAATCCTAAATAGGTATTTTCAAAGCAGTAGCTGAAATCAAATTTCCAACTCTTAAAATCTAAATGTCATTACATTTCACTGTTATTGTTTCCCTAACATTTCTCTGGCTGGGGCTATTTTAATCCCTAGCACCGATTTGTCTAAGGAAGGGCTCTCTGTGGTTTTTACACAGTTCTGTTTTCATTTTAAAAACTGACTTTGGAGTTGGTGAGTTGGCTGGTGGTGCAGATGGTTAAAAATCTGCCTCTAATGCAGGAGACACAGGTGACATCGGTTCGATCCCTGGGTTGGGAAGATCCCCTGGAGAAGGAAGTGGCAATCCACTCCAGTAATCTTGCCTGGAGAATTCCATGGACACCAGGCAGGATACAGTCCATGGGGTTGCAAAGAGTTGGACATGACTGAATGACTAACACTTTGGAGTTGGTACCTTGGAAAATAATAAGAGGAAGATGACTTGATAAAGAGGCTCTCTGTTGCTTACAGAACTGGATTCCTTGGCATTGAGCCCAAAGTCAATCCTCTTGTCACAAACACTCTGCAGTAGAATGGCAGCAGATTCCTAGTTGACCTATGTTCATATCGCTCACAAATCGTGATGCTTGTGTGAATCACAATGTGCGACTTCAGGAGATGCGGTTGATGTTAAAGAACCAGAAGAGCTTAGCTGTTACACCACATTCTTGGAATAAAGTGGACCAATCTTCCATGAAGAAGAAAAAATATGCCAGGCCTCCCACATCCCTGGGGCTTCCCTGGTGGCTCAGTGGTAAAGACTCTGCCTGCCAATGCAGGAGATGGGGGTTCAGTCTCTGGGTCAGGAAGATCCCCTGGTGAAGGAAATGGCAACCCACTCCAGTATTCTGGCATGGGAAATTCCATGGACAGAGGAGCCTGGCAGGCTACAGTTCATGAGGTTACAAAAGAGTCAGAAGTGATTCAGTGACCCACATCTCTGCAACATACTTTCCCTGCACAGTTTTGTGAAGGATGGTTCCATTAAATTTCTTATTTGAAATATTTGGTGTTAGATCTGCATTCAGAATGATCAATAACATGTGGGGTTCTTTAGATGGAGAAGAGCTGACTCTTTTGCTAGCATGGAGAGAGGTTGTTAAACTATAGTTCACAGATAGGCTTAGTGGCTTCTTCATCCAAGAGGGAAACAAATGCAAATCTTGATCCCTTTAGTCCAAAGAAACAGCAGCATTTGATTGTAACCTGCCCCAGGGTAAGAAGAGTGGCTTGGGCTAATCCAAGAGGAACATTCAGTAAACATTAACTGAGGGAATGAAGTGAAATAAATAAAACCATCTGTTAAAACACACTTTTACATTTTAATGTTTCATGGTTTATACGTCAGGTGAGCAGTTAATGCTTAATATTGAGTTTTGTGTTTTCTATGCAGTGTCAACAGACCTTGTTTTATTGAAGCTACTGAGATCTAAGGAACGATTACTGCTTACCCCCTGTCCTCTATGGGAATTTATTTTAGGTATTTATTTTATGTATATATGGGAATTTATTTTACCAGAATGATCCTCTAAAACTAGAATACTGAAACTATTCTATAAGGGTCTGTCTTACTGCACAGCAAAACATATGTCTGATGCTATTTTTTTCCACTAAAGAGTTTTTAGTGATTAGACGTCTATACTTAATCACATATTAAGTATACAGATATTAAGAAATGATGTGGAAGTCCAAGTAGTTCACACTTAAGAAAGCTATACCTGCCTATTTCCCATAGGCTCTTTTCCCTCCACCCCCAAGGGGAGGAAAGAAGGAAGAAGAAGAGAAAGGGAAATAGAGAAGGAGATGGGCAGAGAGGAAGAGATTTTTCTAGAAAGGTCATTTTCTATATTATGTGAACTCTCCAATTTATCCAAAGTCATCTCATCAGAACAACTCATTGTAGAGAGAGATTTGGTATAAAACCAGCCTGGCCCAAAGGCTTACAATAGGCTTTTTGTAATGACGCTTCCCTGATAACATACTCAGTGACAGAAACCCCCAAGGTTGTTTGACAATCGGGTTCAGAGCATCTTAATTAAATGTAATATAAAGTCAGTTGAGAGTACTTGCTCTAAATTTCCATAAAACTGAATCCAATGCTAAGTAGTTAAAAAGTCCACACACTATTTAAAGTTGCTTAAGAAATGCTCATTCCTACGCAAGTCATGAGGTAGCCAAAGTCGCTAAGCATCTATCAAAAAGCAAAGGAAAAGGAAAAGTGATCATTAAGAAAGTATTAATGTTTACTTGATAAGTGACCTCCTGGGTCATACAGTACTGTCTATGTATAGCAGTCCTCCCGTGGACCACCTAGACCAGAGTTGTAGGTGACATTTATGTATTCCCCAATAGAAGGAGACTACAGTCTACCCTGTCCTTTAAAAGACTTTGAATCTCAAGTTCAGGGCTGCCCCAAAGAAGAGAGGGAAGCATTGGTTACCTCTGGCCTCTCTCCCAGAACCAATGTCACTTCTTTTTTTCAGTGAAGCGAAATGACTGGGGCTCACAGACACCAACTTGAAAGTGCCTGAATGACCTGAGAAGTGACTGTGTTAGTCACTCAGTTGTGTCTGACTCTTTGTCACCCATGGACTGCAGCCCACCAGGCTACTCTGTCCATGGGATTTCCCAGGCAAGTGGATCGACATGCCCTGCTCCAAGGGATTGACCTGACCCAGGGATTGAACCTGCGTCTCCTGCATTGCAGGTGGTTTCTTTACTGACTGAGCCATTGACCTTCTAAAAATCTCCAGTCCACCAGGATGTCCGGCTTGGCCAGGTTATACCTAGGCATGAGAGGGAATCCCAGGCAGCACTTGAAGGTGAGTCTTTAGGTCAGGTTCTTTTCCTGCTGACCTATTTCCATTTGAAATACATGTACTAACTTTTGGAAGACTGGTCACTAAACTACTGACATTTTCTCTTATCAACTGAAAAGTCTGATATTTGGTGAAAGCACATTTCTCAGAAAGAAAATGGAGGCTTTCCAAACAAGCACACTCAAGATCCTTAGTTTTCAACTCTGGAAGCAGTATTTTTAGATACTGAGATAGACCACAATGCATCATTTCACTGAACTGAAGATGTCAGAGAGCTGAAGCTTTCTTCTTTGATCAAAGAAGAATATGATTGGGGATTCCCCGGTGGTCCAGTGGTTAGAACTGTGAGCTTCCACTGCAGAGGGCACAGGTTTGATCTTTGGTTAGGGAAGTAAGATCTTGCATGCCTTGTGGCATGGCCAAAAGAAGAAGAAGAAGAAGAATATGATCAGTGATGCTGGCCATCTCTAAGATCATCTCTGGAATGACGGTTGAAGGGATTTCCATTGTTTAGAGCAGGTGCTGATTAGAAAGCTAATAAAATGTCTTCTGGACAGTTTAAGTTTTGGACCTCATTGTGTAATGCTATTGTGAGAGTTAACCTCATGTGTCATCATCAAAATGTTCTTTTATTCTATAAAGTATATGTAAGAGGCACTTTTGTTAAACATATTATATTAATAAATACCACTTTCTCCCTTCACCATCCTAATGACATTTCTCTTTATCATTTATGGGTTCAATACTGCAAATATCTAGGCTCAGTTCTTCAAGAACATTGTCTTGTAAATGGGAATCTAACTCTATGGCATTTCTTCATCATCAAACTGTCACCATCCTTCTCATGTCCCACAAATGAGCACCAGTAAGGTATATTATCATGCAAGAACTCTATGTCTTACTATGTACCCAAACAGAGCAGTCTCTCTTCAACCACCTTCTCCAGACTTAACATATTCTTTGGTTTAATTTAAAATTAAATAAGCAAATGAAACAAGAAGGATTCGACAAAGATGAGGAACAAGGCAAATGCAAGCTGCTGAGCTACTTGCCCTCTATCTTTGCTGCCACTCCCTCTCAAGTAGGAAAAAAAAGGTGATTTGTGGGTTGAGCTACCCTTGGTCGTAATTCCATGCTGTCTTCGCCTATTAGAAAACTTGTCATCATACACAGTGTGTTTATCATTCTTTGAGATTACTAATGAAAACCTTTTGAATACTAAAATGTTATATAATGAATAAACAGTGTGATAATTGCACCTTCAAGATTCACACCCATGTAGCAACAAGAGACTCCTGTTAAGTTTCTAAAGGAGTCTGTGAGCACCAGGTTCCTCTCCACTGCGTAGAGGAAATGCCTAAGGTGAGTACATTCGTTGCCGTCTGCCATGGCTCTGTGTAGACTTGGATATATACTTGATGCCTTCTGGGCAAGAGGAAAGATGTGGCCTACGGTCTGAATGTGTCCTCTGATGCCTGAACAAGTAGACAGAATGCGAGTCAACGTTCACTAGTACAGTCAGGTCCTCTGAGCAGCTTTGTCACTGAAGTCCCCAATTCTCTGCCGTCGACAGAAGCACTGGGTTCCGACTGTCTTTTCCAGGGCACAGGAGGCAAAGGCTGGGTTTCCCCTGCGGCCATCAAACCTCTGAGCTGTCGCTGTGGTGGCTTACTGAGGGCATCATGGGCTCACGGCTGCCGGGGTCCTTGGGCACGTCCTTCCTCCTGGCACCCTTCTTGCCCCGGTGCATCATCACCGCCACGGCAACGAGGATGACTGCCAGGAGTCCCACCGCGACGCCCCCCACCACCATGAGCAGGCTGACCTCAGAGCTGGGACTGTCGAGCTCCCGGGGGAGGACACCATCAGGGGAAACCCTCCCGTGGAGGATCTGTTTCTTGCTGCTGCGGTCCAGGGCGATGTGCTGGATGTTTGTTCCCCGGTTGTTCTCAGCCCCGATCTCCCACTCCAGCGGAGGGCTGCTTCTGATCTCCCTCTTCTTCTGGCTCTTGGTAGCTGCCTGGGGCTTCCCTTGACTCACCAAAGAGTGGTACCGGTACTCCACGCTGCGTTTGCCAATGCCTCGATTGGTGTTGTCTTTTGATCTTACTGTGTAGATGGTGTGTATGTACCATTCTCGACCCAGAGCGACCTAGAAACACAATTCTACTCATTAGAAAATTTAATCCTAGGCCAACCTAAAAATGCATGACTCTCTGCAAGAGAAATTCATAACAGAGATCATGAATAAGCATTTAATTTAGTCTGCAGAATTAATATATTTAATATTGTTACATGTGTAGTCTGCTCAAGGCTTTTTGTAAAGCACTCTGTAAAATACTTTGTGCAACTTTTAAGGGAGCATGTGCTGGTAAATATTTGTCAGGGCTGCAGAGAACTCCAGACCACACAGTCTAATGTACTCACTTAAAAAATGAGTGGATGACACAGATATAGAGAATAAATGAGAGGTTACCAGCAGAGAGGAGGGGCAACATAAGGGTTGGGAAGTGGGAGATAAAAAAACTACTGGATGCAAAATAGGCTATAAGGATATACTATATGACATGGAGATAGAGCCAATATCTTGTAATATTAATACCTGTAAATAGGACAGTAACTTTTAAAAATGTATAAAAATTAAAAAAAAATTTAAAATGAGCAAATGAGAATACATAGCGGTTAAGTGCTTTGCCCAATGTCATTGAACTAGTTAGACTCAGAGGCAGGACTAGAGGTAAGACTTTCTGAAGCTCAGAACTCTTCTTCTAGTGTGTCTTGCTGTGTATTTACATATAAGGCCATAGAAAACTTTTTCTGCTTTTTCAGGGTCTGTGAAAAGAAGGTGTTTTCTGATGGCTCTTAGAAGACTTCAGGATTTGACTTCAGGTCAAATGCCTTGAGGGTTAACAATAAAAACAAACACAAAGGAAAAAAAAATCAGGGTTTCCCTGGTGGTCCAGTGGCTCAGTTTCTGTGCTCCCAATGCAGGGGGCCCGAGTTCAATCCCTGGTCCGGAAACTAGATCTTGCACGCCACAACTCAGAGTTCACGTGCTGGAACTAAAGATCCTGCTTGCTACAATTAAGACCTGGCACGGTCAAATAAATAAATTAACAAATAAATATTAAAAAAATCATACTTCAATTTCTTATTTGACAAAATTCAGGATAACAGACATGCTTCCTTAAATTCCCTCTTTAGCGAGATGGTGAAGTGAAAGTTGCTCAGACGTGTCCAACTCTTTGCAACTCCATGGCCTGTACAGTCTATTCAATTCTCCAGGCCAGAATACTGGAGTGGGTAGCCTTTCCCTTCACCAGGGGATCTTCCCAACCCATGGACCAAATCCAGGTCTTCCCCATTGCAGGTGAATTCTTTACCAGCTGAGCCACAAGAGAAACCCTTAGCGGAATAAGGGTAATGTATTTATTTCTCCAGCCCATCCTATTTGGTCAATTTTCAGTAAACATCCTAAAAGATGCCCTTGCTACCTCAAGGATTCACAATGTGAACACATCTCTGAATTTGTCTCATTTGTCTGCTCAGTGTTATGGTCTCTTGGATCTCTTTCTACCCTTCATCTCTAGGTTAGCTCTTCCTATTTTGGTCTATGAAGAATGGAGATTTTTGTGCTATGCACAATTGTTTATTTGAGTCCAGCAGCTCATATAAGATCACTCTAATAAAGATAGTCATGAAAAGTCAAATGAAAGATTTTGAATAAGACTACCAGAGTTCCTAACCGACAGGTTTAGATTATACTCTGGGCTGAATAAGGGTCTTCATTACACATAGATTTAAAATACCACGAATATGATAAACATGATAATAGCTAATGTTTATGGAATGTTCAGGATGGTCCGGTGCGGTTTACACAGATTATCTTACTCAAAATTCACATTAACTCTACACAATACTGGAGAAGGCACTGGCACCCCACTCCCGTACTCTTGCCTGGAAAATCCCATGCACCGAGGAGCCTGGTGGGCTGCAGTCCAGGGGGTATCTAAGAGTTAGACAGACTGAGCGACTTCACTTTCATTTTTCACTTTCATGCATTGGAGAAGGAAATGGCAACCCACTCCAGTTTCTTGCCTGGAGAATCCCAGGGACAGGGGAGCCTGGTGGGCTGCCGTCTATGGGGTCGCGCAGAGTCGGACACGACTGACACGACTTAGCAGCTGCACAATAAGGCAAGTACTGCCTCTCAGGTGGGAAACATCTGAGGCATTCTGATATTAAGTGACTTGCATGTGATTCTGCAGCTATAGTAAGTAACCTTGTTTCTGCTCACCTGGAAGAGTGGTGTTGAGTCGACTTTAAATCCATCAGATCCAGGCTGATTCACTAAGAGGATAGCTTCAGGGTCATCCACCGCCAGTTTGGCATTAAACAGGACGTTTCCAAAGCTGGTGGCTTGTGTCTCTGGTTGAGCTTTGTCCTTCGGGCAATAAGGAAAACAAGGATTGCTGTGGGTAATGCCAATGCTTGCCAACACAGGAGGTTCTCCTATCAGTTTTGTGCAAGTACCCATTACTATAAAATATCACCATTTGGTTTCATTCTAAAAGATGCTTTTGTTTTAAAATAGAAGACAGAAACAAGTAACTTTGACTGTCTAATCTGGTGCATTGTTTGGGTCAGAGCACTTACCACAATTTTAAATCTGTATAAGAGTGAAGGCGAGTCAGCCAAGCAGCCGTATTCTGCATTTGTAGGGTTGTACTTGGGAACGTAGCCATCAGCCCCGGTGCACAGAAACACCTTCTCAATGCTGCAGTAAAAGGAATCACCCAGATTCTGGACCGGATCCACCATGACCCGACCATAAATGATATCACCTGCAACAGACATGTGGAAATGTCCTTTCTGTTAAGGCATATGATGTGTCTATGTGACACAGCAAATAGTTAATGACAATAAGGACACTAACAATAGTATTCCCTTCTCTTCCTAATCTGGTATCAAATGTTGAAGAACTTCCTGCATGAGCTTCAGGGTCTGGTCCACTCCCAGGCCTCAGATAGGACCACTTGGCAGAGAATTTATTTACCCTTACATGCCAGTGGGAATAACCTCGAGACATGGCTTATAACTTAACATTCATAACATCCCATTGTAGTTCAAGTCCAGTTTACACAAGTACATTAGTTGGCAAGATGTAGGCAAATCATTATAGGATAACACAGAAAAAAAAACACCAATGAAAAGCCAAATTAGCTTTATTTACTTTTAAAGGAGGGTTTAATGAAACTCCCTGGTATTTCCTCATCTATTTCACAGCTATTACTGAACACCTACCATGTGTACTAGGCATTTTGCTATGTTCTGGGAATATACCACTGAACAAGACAGGTACAACCCTAACCCATGAGCTACATTCTCATGTACTTGAGTGTATGAAATATTGAGTGTATGCAAATTGAAAAACAAAAAACATTCAAGGAAAAAATTCCAGACTTGTTTCAAAAATCACTTAGTTAAGGGAAATCTCAGTTGGTAAAGAATCCACCTGCAATGTGGGAGATCCCAGTTTGATTCCTGGGTTGGGAAGATCCCCTGAAGACAGGATAGGCTACCCACTCCAGTATTCTTGGGCTTCCCTGGTGGCTCAGCTGGTAAAGAATCCATCTGCAATGTGGGAGATCTGGGTTCGATCCCTGGGTTGGGAAGATCCCCTGGGGAAGGGAAAGGCTACCCACTCCAGTATTCTGGCCTGGAGAATTCCATAGACTGTATAGTCCATGAGGTTGCAAAGAGTCAGACACGACTGAGAGACTTTCACTTCACTAAGGGAAATAAAGGTTGATTTTCTGAGAATAAAAATCATCTTGTAACATATACCTGGATCCCCAGGTGGCTCAGTGGTAAAGAATCCACCAGCCAGTGCAGGAGATATATGTTTGATCCTTGGGTCAGGAAAATCCCCTGGAGGAGGAAATGGCAACCCACTCCAGTATTGTTGCCTGGAGAATCCCACGGACAGAGGAGCCTGGAGGGCTATAGTCTATGGGGTCGCAAAGCACATTAAACACATATCCAGTTTCAATGCCCGCTCCCCTATCCCTGCCAAAATGATAAAGACCCAGTTACATTCTTGAAACCATAAAATAAATTGTAAATGTCCCCCTCAATCCCAATCCCAATAAAGCAAAGGACAACAGACACAATGGCAGACAGAGCAGACTTCTCATTCGTAAAGTGATACCTTCTGCAAAGGCAACATCACTCTCCTGCCCAAATCCCATGGACCCATCAGACAGCCAGAGGCTCTTCTTGGAGAGGAGGTACATCTGGGTGTTCAAGCTAAACTCAGCCGCCACTGGGTCACTGACCTAAAACCAAGTGTAAAAGCCCTCTTACGTGTTGTTGATGGTTCTGGTGGTGCACAAACACATTATTTGCAAAAACAAACATGCACTGTACTCTGGCATAAAAAACACTAAACATTGCACTGTGATCAATTTTCATGTCCAACCAAACCAACTTAAGGAATTATAACACTGGCTTTGTCCTTCTTAAGAAGGCAAAATGGTCAACACTGAACCATTTTTTAAAACATTTTTTTGATGTGGACCATTTTTAAAGTCTTCATTGAATTCATGACAATGTTGCCTCTGTTTTTTATGTTCTGGTGTTTTGGCTGCTAGGCATGTGGGATCTTAGCTTCCTGACCAGGGATCAAATTTGCACCCCCTGCATTGGAAGGTGAACCACTGGACTACCAGGGAACTACAAGGTTAAATCATTTTTTGAATGGCACTAACTAGCATTGTTTGAGCTTATTTCCACTGATTTATAGGGATATATAAAGGATGTGTAAATATCACAGTCAGTGGAAGGCCAACATTTAGTGTAAGTTCTTGGGCAAAAGATTTTGTCATATTTCTTTTAATGCGTATTGACAATTAGGTACTTTGAGGTGGCATAAACTACAGGATATTCACTCTCCTCAATGATCAAGTACAAGACAAAGAAGTGCAGAACTCTCGGGAAAAGTCTCAAATCTCCAAGGCAGCAGACTCCAGAGGAGACCAGGTCACACAAGAAAAAATAACCCTTACATACTCTTATACTGTGGATTTGATATACTGAACCAATAAAGAATAAAGGGCAATTCTTTCCTCTTTTCTTCTTCTCTTGCTCCCTTCCTGCCTGACTTCCTTTTTTCTCAGCATGTAAGAATTAAAGTCACTGGGTGAGAAAATTTTTTATTTTTACTGATAAAAGTAAACTATGCCTTTAACAAAGTGGGCTTCTACATGGGAAAAGGGATTTCCCTACAACTCAAACAGTAAAGAATCTGCCTGCAGTGAAGGAGACCAGGGTTTGATCCCTGGGTCTGGAACATCCTCTGGAGAAGGGAATGGCAATTCACTCCAGTATTCTTGCCTGGAGAATCTCATGGACAGAGAAGGTTGGCAGGCTACAGTCCATGGGGTCACAAAGAGTTGGACATGACTGAGCAACACACACACACACATACACACGTATACTTCGGGAAAAGCATTCTTTCTATGCGACACACCTGTTGGAAGCGGATGTCAAGGTCAAAAGTGATAGGCTCTCTGGGGTTGCAGGTGACAGGCAGGCGGTATTCCTGATGGGATGGAGTGGTGCATGGCAGCAGTTTCACTGTGTAGGTCCCCGAGTAGTCACGGACCTTTAAGGAGCAGAGAGGACATTCGTGTTTTCCACTTAAAAATCTGAGGTGCAACAAAGGGAGTAACAAAGATAAATGAAGAACCTTAGACACTTACTGCAAAGTCAGATACGAAGCTCCACTGCTGGACTGGCTGGTTATAGGTTGGTTCGCTTCTTATGAGACGCAGGGAAAACGTTAGACCTGGATGATCGACTGACATGATCATTGAGCTTGTGAAGGATGCTAGAAAAGTGCCAACAACAATAATGGTCTAGTGGTTAAAAGGGTCATAACAGCTTAGAGTGTTCAAAGTGCCTTATGATACCTTATTTTCATGTATTCTTATAATAAGCCTGCAAAGTTGGTATAATTATCCTCATTTCTCAGATAAAGAAACTGGGCTAAGAGTGGCTGTGTGACTCTCTCTGGATCACACAGCTGGGATGTGTGCCTTCTCATTCCTAATGCAATGCTTTTTCCACTCTATAATTCTGCCAAAAAATAACTGTACAGAAATGCTCAGATGGTTCAAGGCTACTTTGCAGGGAGGCACAGCCGGTCAATAAAGGCTGATGTGAATGCATTCATTGTGCACTAAAGCTATGAAGTGAACCTCAGTCTACTCGCATCTGGGTAAACAGATCCGATCCGGGAAAACCCAATTTGTAAATGGAGTCTAATTTTAATTAGATTGCCTCAATCATGTCTAAACAAAGACTCGGTTTATTAGAAAGGTAGACATGCAGAAAGACACTGTAAAGACCAGGAAATCCTCATTTTACCAAAACAGTCAGCTGTAATAAAGCTAAATGATTCTTTTTGGTTCTGAATTTTGGAACGCAGACTCACAAAATTACAGCAAACCATCTTTCTCTTCCTGCATCTTCATCCTTAGTCTCTCTTTTGTTTAGAGCTTGGATCCAAAAAGAGGAAGGACACAGAAGGCAGCATGTGAACTATTTTCCCCTTCCAATCTGACATGAGTTGGCACACCAGTAAAATGCGCAAGCCAGTTTAGTAATGCGAAGTCGAATAAGAAGTTATTTCTGATGAAATGAAATTTTTAGAAAAGCTTACTCATGGGACATTAGTGACTGCCACATTATTGATATGCATAGCACAATCCACCAAATTAGTAAAATTACGTAGCTAATACTGAAGAGAGTTAACATGTCTGAAACTAGGGATCATAGTGAAGTGCTACTTCTGACACCATTATAATGGTCTCTTACAATACCTGGAAAAGAGCTGTGCTTGCTGAATAAATGATCAAAATTCAAATTTCTGAGCAATGCATTTGAAGTAAGAATGGGAATGTTGTGGCTATGATCTCTGTCTAAAGGAAAATTCCTCTTAATTAACTCAGTAGATTTTTCTTTTATTTAATTAATTTATTTTTTGGCAGTACCACGTGGCTTGTGATCTCTGTTCCTTGACTAGGGACTGAACCCAGACCACGGAAGTGAAAATGCTGAATCATGCCCACTAGGGAACTCCCAATAGAGTTTTCTTTTAAATTAACTTTAACCTTTTGGTATTTTCTCTAGAAGTCTACAGTGATGATTTTGTAGCTTATGGGACATATAGCCAGACAATGATCAAGCCCTCGCATAGCTACTTGGACATACATAATTCATTTGAAATCAAGGGCTTCAAAGCTCATAGGTAAGCATGTGGAAACACATGCAAATATGGAAAACCTATCTTCTTGGTGTCTGGAGAGTGGCTGTTTGTGGGTAATGGGGCTTACCAGGATGTGACAGCACAAACAAGCCATGGAACTGAGCCTCCGTCTTGAAGTTCACAACCAAACGCCCCTCTTCACCGATGCGCATGCTGGTTGGGTAGAGAGAACCTAGGATGTGATGATGCACAAGAGCGGAAATATTGGTGACCAGCGGCTCCTAATGTATGGAGTTTCTTCCAAAACCAAATTCAGATTCATCTCATCTTTAAGCATTCTAGCCAAAGGGCATTATCAGAAAAATTCTAAGTGATCAGAGAGACAGAAGTATTCTTATTTTGCTCTGTTTTGCTAACAAGAAGAATTGTCTGGAAGGCAGGCAAAATAGAATTAGGTCATACAAGTGAGGCCCATATGAAATATATAGATTGATGACAATAGGCCAAGATATTTTTGAAAGCTTTAGTCTGCATAAATTAAACTGTAGATTGAGAGACAGAATGAACTGGTCAAACTGTGAAGATCTGCACATGTCGGTGGAAATAGGTTTTTATTCTCGAGAATAATTCCAAATGTTATAGGCTTAATGAAAACTCCAAAGCCTTCCTAAGAAATTAAGCAAATTGGTCAAAGTTGGCTCCAGGTATAAGAAGGAAACATGAGATTCTTATGTGGAAGCTGAGAACTGAGAGATGAATCTGCAGTAAGATTCACTTAAATATACATTTCTAAGGCAACATATGGGATTAAAACATTTGCAGTGATCTAGAAGGTTTATTCAGGGTGATCATATTACCTTACACATAGCTTTAAGGTAATCTTAATCTGTTTAAGATAATAGACTTTGAGATTTTTGAGAAAATATCAACAGTATTGTCTCTCTGGCTCATAAAAGGTAATGATGGTCAGACATTCAAGGAACCAGAACAGCAGTATGCGTCTGAAAAGAAACAGCACTAATTCTACTAATGGAGTAGTTCACTTTATGCTTATGGACTTTGAATTCTGATTCTGACACTGAGATTGAAACTAAGTTATTGTTTAGGGCAAATGATTTTGGGGCCCAACGGTTAGTGGCTCACACCACCACTCTTCCAAGGCATTCAGCTTAAGTATTACAAAATAACAGGATTTTTAAACTGAAAGAATATTAGAAGTCTAGTCTATCTTTCATAAGAAATTAAGTGCCAGAGATTAAATAATATGTTTGAGATCACACAGCTAGTTAGCTGTAAACCCAGAAATAGAATCCAGGACATAATTTATACTAGGCTTTAAAATGCCTTTCCCACTTTCAGAAACAAAAATGTGGAATTTTTCTCTGAATTCATTCCTTTCTTTCAATTGGAACTTTCTCCATCCATTATCTAAAATCTAGAGGGAGAGATAGATTGTGTTGAGTACCACATGAGTGATTGATCACCTTAAATGGACCTTATATTTAACAGTCACAAATGCAAAAATTTGAGGCATTGGTATAATTTAGTTTTTTCCATGACAAAAATGAAATTATTTTAAAGTATGAACTGTAACAATGCAATTATTGAAAGTTGCTTATATTATTTTTAGCTGCAGCAAAAATGTCACTTAAGTCATTCATATAGCTAAGAAAATTTTTAATTTTCCAAGTCTCTGTTAACTCACCTTGGAGTTCAGCTTCTGGGGGGCTGCCAATTCCATCAGTCCACAAGATGGCAGTGTCATACACGAACGTCAGACGGAGTTCGGACTTCAAGTCAAAATGCTGCCAGCCTCCGACCCCAACAGGGGAGTGGAACACGTAGGAGACATACAGAGGGACTCGAAGAGTCACGTAGGACTGCACTAGGTTAAGGACCTAAAACAATAAAATCTTATCTGTCAACACCATCCGGGGTTAATTAAAACACTTAATTTTGTACAAGCAGTTTTCTCCTTTTACTTATTTGAAGTTTTTGAGTTAATCATCGAGGAAAAGAAATGACAGCATTTACAACACTACTGTCCCCTCACTTAATTTTGGATTGGGGTCATGGAGGATAAATAATTATGTACTGAGTGCCTACTACTGACATTGTGTTGGGTTCCCATAACTGTATTTATAGGTGTGTGTGGATGACTGAATGAATAGACAGAGAGGTGAAGGATAGAGACAGGAAAGTTAAGATTGAAAGAAAGAAAGCAAATTTCCCAACAGAAATTTCCCATTTCCTCCTGGAGAAGCCCTGCCAGTAACAGAAACCAGTTTTTGGCCCATGCTTATTCTATTCTTTCACGCTCTTATATTCCAAACAAAGCTGAGTGTTGTCTTATGATCACCTAATGAACTGAACAAAGGTTATCATCCTTAATTCTCAGAATAGCCCTGAAGAATAGCAGGGCAAAGACAACTATTTTCTTATACATGAGGAAATGGGCTTAGGTCAGATCATACTGCTCTCAAGTTTGAGTCAGGTTTTCTGATACATCTATTTCTCCTTTTACCCTAAGCTGGCAACAGGAATCACACATGTGAGTTATTGAATTATCATGTTTTAACGGAGTTAAAAGTAAACTCCTCAAATCATAAAATGACCACCTGAAACACCAACAAAAATATATCAGAAGAAAACCAACTAGGGCTTCCTTCATGGTAAAGAATGCACCTGCCAATGCAGGGGACACATGTTCGATCCCTGATCCGGAAAGATCCCACATGCTGTGGAGTAACTAAGCCCGTGCACCACAACTATGGAGCCTGTGCCCTAGAGTCTGTGCTCCACAACAAGAAAAGCCAGCTCAATGAGAAGCCCTTGCATTGCAACTAAAGAAAGCCCACCCAGGAATGAAGACCAAGCACAACTAAAAATAAATAAATGAAAGAAAACCATCCACCAAGCCCATTATTTGATTCTCAGCTGTGTAGTAGCTAACACTCCCGATTATCTGCTAATGAAGCCAGCAGAAGACAGGCTTTGCATAGAGGCCCTTTAAGACAGTATTTTCTAAGACTTGCTATACTTGCAGTCATTGAGAAATTGATCTTGAAGCACAGTTTTAACACCCTGACAGTGTAATGGAGAGTGACTGCTAATCCATATGCCACCAGCAATTCAGATGGCTATTTCATCCTGTGATTTTAACAAACACTCATTAAAAAATAGGCTGCAGACATGGATTCTCAATTAAACTAAAAGAATAATTTTGCCTACATTACACACTATCCATCAAATGTTACTGAGTATGCTATTTTGGAGAAAACTAACATTGACATTCTCGGGACAAGTTACTTGGTGTACAGCTCCCTTACTATTTCTGACTTGATTTCATTTGATTTCACTGGTAAACTAGAGTTTAATTGTTTCTGGATGTGGAATCAGCATCTTATTGCATCTTTTTCTCTGCTTAGAATCTGTCTAAAGGAACTGGAACCTAAATGGAACTAGGCAGATCATCTAGGTCATTTGCTTGTTCATTCCTACAAACAAGAAGAATGCAACACATTCATTTAACTTCTAAATGTCATGTGAACGAGCAATTCATTTTCTTAATCCAATACATCAAACATACTACATTTTAATATGCCATATACAAAAATAATTTTAATGTAATATTTTGCATTATTATTATTTTTTGCACCAAGTCTTTGAAACCTGGTATGAATTTTACATGCACAGCACATGCCATTTTGGGCTAACCCCATTCTGAATGCTCAATGGCTACACATGGCTAATGACTGCCATATTGGACAACACAGATTAGACTCTTCTACCTGAGGTCTTTTAATTAGAACACACATTGAAAACAACACTTAAAAATATTTGATAGTCATGTATCAATAGTCATGACACTCTATGTGGGATATGTGACAGACATCATATTCTATGTGGGATATGTGACTTGTGCTTATGTCAAAGAAAACTGAGCCACAGCTGTTAGAATCTTATGTGAGGATTCCCCACTGGTTGAGATTTCTTTCTGTTGCTGCTTTTGTTGACTGACACACGTCTACATCATCAAGACGGTGGTATGTGTGAATGTGTAAGGACAGCTCATAGATCTCAATAGCTTGAAGTCTCAATAAAGTGTGTACTTAGCTACTCAGTGAAGGACATTGTTTGAACAAGTTAAAATTCTTAGCCAAGGTCTCTTGAGTAATAGCAGTCTACACATCCAGGAACACTTGGATACAGACCTTGGCATCTGTCCCATTAGACGCCTTTCTGAACAACTGTGGTATCAGAGATGAATGAGGGACCTTGAAACAAGGGAGAGTCAATACTAGTCCACAAATTCTTTAGGAGTAAGGATAACTCTAAAGGACATCACAATAGTAGAATTTGAAATAATCTAAATGACCAATAGTAGAAAAATGGCTAAATAATTATGATGGCACACCAACAAGGTGAAAGATCAAGTTCAGTTCAGTTCAGTCACTCAGTCGTGTCTGACTCTTTGTGACCCATGACCTGCAGCACACCAGGCCTCCCTGTCCAACACCAGCTCCTGGAATTTACCCAAACTCACATCCATTGAGTCGGTGATGCCATCCAACCATCTCATCCTCCATTGTCCCCTTCTCCTCCCGCCCTCAATCTTTTTCAGCATCAGGGTCTTTCCCAATGAGTCAGCTCTTCGCATCAGGTGGCCAGAGTATTGGAGTTTCAGCTTCAACACCAGTCCTTCCAATGAACACCCAGGACTGATCTCCTTTAGGATGGACTGGTTGGATCTCCCTGCAGTCCAAGGGACTCTCAAGGGTCTTCTCCAACAGCACAGTTCAAAAGCATCAATTCTTTGGTGCTCAGCTTTCTTTATTGTCCAACTCTCACATCCATACACGACTACTGGGAAAACCATAGCCTTGACTAGACGGACCTTTGCTGACAAAGTAATGTCTCTGCTTTTTAATATGAAAGATAAGTAGCAACCAAACATCACGTTTCTGAAGGACTCCTTTGGTGATCTGGTGGTTAAGAATCGGCCTGCCAATGCAGGTGACATGGGTTCGATTTCTGGTTCAGGAAGATTCCACCTGTCACAGGGCAGCTAGGCCCATGCACCGCAACTACTGAGCCTGTGCAGCCTAGAGCCTGTGCTCTGCGACAACAGAAGCCACTGCAATGGGAAGCCCACACACTGCAACTGGAGCGTAGCCCCCATTCGCCGTAACAAGAGAAAGCCTGTGCGCAGCAACAAAGACCCAGTGCAGCCAAAAATAAATAAATAAATAGAAGGGCTTCCCTGGGGACTCAGTGGTAAAGAATCTGCCTGTCCATGCAGGAGACACGAGTTCCATCCCTGGTGCAGAAAGACCCCACATGCTGTGGAGCAGCTAAGCCAGTGCGCCAAAACTACTGAAGCCTGCATGCTCTAGGGCCCGTGCTCTGCAACAAGAGAGTAGCTCAGCTCGCTGCAACCACAGAAAAGCCTGCATAGCAGCAAAGACCCAGAACAGCCAATAAATAAATAAAATCACGTATGTGATGAATTTTCCTTGTCAAGGGGGAAAAGGATTACAATTTGTTACATTAAAAAGCCATAACCAAAGAGTATAAATAATATGCTGTTACTATTAAAAATGCATATACATATTGAAAAGAGACTAGAAAATATGCCTGTGTACAGTGATTGTGGAATAAGGAGTGAGTTCTTTGGCAAACTTTTAGTTTCCCAGCTTTTCCACAGTACTACCATTACTTTCACTGACCAAAAAACCTACATCACTAAAAATATTGACAAACTTGACAACGTAGGAAGCACCGTATTTCATGAACGTTATGCATTTTGGATTCTTCTTGCTATTTCTCGCAAAATGATTTAGAGTAGCTTACACGTTTTTTAAAAAAAGAGTAAATTGGTGTGCTAAGTGGAAAATAATGGGATGGAAAGAAATGACTTCTAAAGTAGATTTTAGCCCCAGGGGTGTATGTTTCTAAATCAAACACATAGATTTTTTTTTTAAAGGAAAATTATTCCACTAATCAACAACTAATACAAGCATACTTTTCCAGAGTCATAGTATGTCTTTTCATGAGAAAACTGCCATTTCATGCGATTGAGGTTGGATTTCTGCAACTTGTTCATTCTCCTTGAATAATGTTATCTGTTGCTAATAAGGTGAGAGTTAAACCTCTGGCCTTTCAATACTGCTGACCAGGCTGTGAAAGGGGGAATGAACTGAGATCTTTTCGTCTTGAGAGAAGTCGTTTACAAGAGAAAGTCTCCAAAAGAATCCAACAGTTTAAAAATTCAGTTCAACTTTAATAACTATTTTGCATCACTAGTGTTTTTCTTTGTGTACCCAAATAATTCAAAAGTTTATTCATAAAACAGGTCACACAAAACGATGGAGCAGAATAATTTTCAATGTATCTCTAGTTTTCTCTTCCTGCTGTATTTGTTTTTACATTTTAGAAACTATTAAGAGGGATTTTAGTGTTGACTATCATTAGAGAAATTCCAAATTTCTTTTTGTTGGAAAGTAAATTGTTAACTTTTATCAGAGTGAGTATTTAACTCCTGTAACTTGACTTGGAGGGAGTTTAATGTCTGTGTTTGATGTCCTCATTGGGTACCCACACAGACCCTGGCACAGAGTAGGTGCTTATTGAATATTTCCTTAATGAATAAGTGGGCAATAACTTAGACAGAAAAAGCAGAATCAGTCTTATGTGTGTGTGTGTTCAGCTGTGTCTGACTTTTTGCAACCCTTTGTATTGTAGCCTGCTAGGCTCCTCTATCCATTGGATTTTTCAGGCAAGAATACTGGTGTGGGTTACCATTTCTTACTCCAGCGGATCTTCCTGACCCAGAGACTGAACCCCACATTTCCTGCATTGCAGGTGGATTTTTTACTACTGAGCCACAATGAATAAGATAGAAAAAGCAGAACCAGTCTTAACGTTAGTTAAAACTAGCTGTAGTCAAACTGAATAAAACTTAATAAAACTTAATTTGCTGTTAACAGATAACTATCTTGGATATTTCATGTGATTCCTTCGGTTTGGCAACTCCGTCTTGTAAGTTAAATAATTTGAAGCTGAGAGGTTAGACAAGCCGGAAACCTTTAAGAGTGTGTTACAAACAACTTTTTAATCACAAAGAAAAATGCAGAGACCTGGCAATATTTCCAGGCAGTAGCTTTTGCTACTAAGAACATTAAAGATAAAAATCGGTCCTTCATCATGTTGTTCCTGGCAGAAGCAATTACCACTTAGTAAAACTTGTTTGCATAGTGATTACCTTGATCTAAGTTGGCAAGTCTAAAAGGACTAGAAGAGAGAAAGGCGCATCTATTTGCTGCTTGGCCCGGGAGATGTGGAACTGGCAGAGGACAAACAGACCTGGGGTTGCTTCTGTTCTTGTATCAGGAACAAAGTTTATGTGTCTTTCTTGCAATTTCATCTGTGACCATGACCGCTCTTCACATTCACCCACTAAATGACACTTAGTTCACTCAATTAAATGTCCAGATAAGTATCACGATGTGGTGAAGAGCATAGGCTTAGAAACAAATTGAATTGGGACCAGTTATTTGAATTATTTTTGCTTCGGCATCTCCAAAAAGGGAAAAAATTCCTATTTGTCTCATAGTGTTGTTGTGAGGGCAGATTTAGTGGAAATATGTAAAGTACTTATAGACATGATGACACACATATAGTAAACATTAAACAGATGTTAGCGATACTATTATTGTCTTCGCTGGTGGCTCAGTTGGTAAAGAATCCGCCTGCGATGCAGGAGATGCAAGTTCGATCCATGGCTTGGGAAGATCCCCTGGAGTATGAAATGGCAACCCACTCCGGTATTTGTATTGGGAAAATGCCATGAACAGAGAAGCCTGGTGGGCTACAGTTCATGGCGTCCCAAAGAGTCGGACACGACTGAAGTGACCGAGCACAGGGCAAGCGCAGGCTTTTCAGTAGGGAAGCCTGTCTGGATTGCATGTATAAAAGACAGAAAAGTACTGTCATTTTGCGGAGAAGATGGAAAACATTCTTGAGACTAAAAAGTAACCATAGATTAGATAAGACTAACAGAGAAGCTCCATGGTTATGAAGAGCTTTTTAACAAACAAGAACCGGAACAAGAGTGGAATCCTATTACTATGTCCCATTGTGTTTATGCCAGTAGAGCCCATGTCTCCAGCAAGATCTTGAGAGAAGAGCATCCAGATGGAATACAGGAATGATTTAATAATGGGTCGAGAACAGGCTCTGTGAGGAACAATCAAAAGAATGGAGATATTTGTCCTCTAAAGGAAAAGGCTAAGGTAGATTGTTAATGTGAGTCTTTATTCTGGGGACAGGACTTTGTTTCTTTCATGTTTCTTCAAGGTGGCAAAGAGGGACTTGAAGAGGTAACCCTTATGAGGGTTTAAGTAACCTGCCCAAGAAGATGGAACTAGAAAGCGTCAGAGCCAACTTTAGGTCTGCACTTGCTAAATGTCAATATGCAGGCTCTTTACACCATGCTATACTGTCTTCCTACTGGTGTTCTTATTTGGGATTTTTAGTAATTCAAGCAAGTTTCTGGATATTTGTTGCTTTTAGAGGAGGTAGAGATAAAGTCTCACATCCTTGGCATCCAGTAGACCCCAGACATAAAATACATGGCTATTCAACATCAACACCAGCAGAACTGGTCAAGGTTTACAGCTTTGCTCTGGGAGCAAACCTGTAGTTATGATCTACTTTTCTCTTGCTATTAGTTGTCTTATATTTTAACATCACATGAATATAGCACAGAAAGACATATAGATTCATGGTTAAATTTTGAAAGACAAGATATATTCTGGATACCATTTGGCACTTTAATGTATGCATGTGTGCTAAGCCTCCAGGCTCCTCTGTGCATGGGATTCTTCAGGCAAGAACACTAGAGTGGGTTTCTGTGCCCTCCTCCAAGGGATCTTCCGGTCCCAGGGATCGAACCCACATTTCTTACGTCTACTGCATTAGCAGGCAGGTTCTTTACCACTAGCATCACTTGGGAAGCCCTAGTTTAATGTATAAACCTACTTATATAAACTCTTTGTTCAGCTAGGTAGGATGAAACATGAGTTTTAATTCAAATGCTCATTTTAAATCTAAGCTACACCCTATATATTTTAGATTCTCTATTATAACTGCTAATGAAGACCTTCGGAGAAGGCAATGGCACCCCACTCCAGTACTCTTGCCTGGAAAAATCCCATGGACGGAGGAGCCTGGTGGGTTTAAGTCCATGGAATGGCTGAGAGTCAGACACGCCTGAGCAACTTCACTTTCACTTTTCACTTTGACGCATTGGAGAAGGAAATGGCAACCCACTCCTGTGTTCTTGTCTGGAGAATCCCAGGGACGGGGAGCCTGGCGGGCTGCCGTCCATGGGGTCGCACAGAGTCAGACACGACTGAAGTGACTTAGCAACAGCAGCAGCAGCAATGAAGACCTTGCTTCACTCCATTTTAACAACAACTTTGCTGCTGATGGTGGTGGTGATGGGGGGTGGACTGTGTGTATGTGTGTGTATTTTTATGTGTAAATGTCTGCCTGTGTAGTATGAAGAGGAATAAGTAATTGTAGAGTAGAAATAACAGTAAGCTTTAAATAAAAATACTTTTGACTGTGTTAGGGATGGATTATGTTAGTGATGAATCAGACACGGAAGAAAAGGGAGAAAACTAGAAAGATAAAGGAGGCAAAATGGAGGTAGAAGGAGCGAAAGATAGAGGGTAGATGAAGAAGAAAGTAAGGAGGGAGAAAAACTAAACTGACTCTGAGGACTAAATCCTTATTTTAGATGGTTCATGATACATCTCAGGCATCTGGAACACAAGACACAAAATGCAAATATATACTTTGAAGAGAAATTAGTATTTGCAGTTTTATAATATCAGAGTAGATTTGGAGCATACAACATAGTTACATGGTGTCCTTTCATTCCAAAGATAATGCTACTGACCCACTGCTTAAAAAAAGACACAGATTTCTAGAAATAGACATGGATTTTTATAGCACTCATGCCAATCACCTACTCTTTCTTGTGCCCAATAACCTACATCACCAAGGATGGAAAACAGAAGCTGGGACTTCTGTCCAACCGGTTTGTCCAGTGACCAAAGCTCAGACGAAACGCCCATACCTGTCCATCGGTTCCAATGGTCCCTCCACAGTCAGTGAGAAGCTCGGACATGTCGTAGTAGCTGACAAACTCCCATAAGCAGGCCTCCAGATTCAGGTTTCGGTAGAAGCGTAAGGTATTGGAACCTCTGATAGATGAGCTGTACTGGTAAGGATATGTCTCTCCAATTATTTCTGGATTTTTGGTAGCATCAGTCAAGAAACCGTGGTGGGTCTTGACTTCGGTGTAATCCAAGAGGTTGGAGCACTTGTGGTTTCCAACACGGGTGCCATCAGGGCTGAGTGTGAGCTCAAAGTTGGAAAGCTCTTTGGTAGAGATTACAGGGAGCATGCCTACAAGAAATTGTGGTAATCACTGTTACCATTTTCACCAACAGCTAAGGGCTTTGAACACTTGTTTTTTATCTCTTTATCTCTTGAAAAGGTAAGTGAGCAGTGATGGCTCAGATGGTAAAGAATCACCTGCAATGCAGGAAACCAGGGTTCGATCCCTGGGTTGGGAAGATCCCCTGGAGAAGGGAATAGCAACTTACCCCAGTATTCTTGCTTGGAAAATCCCAAGAACAGAGGAGCCTGGCGGGATACAGTCCATGGGGTCACAAAGAGTCAGACACCACTGAGTAAATAATACTTTCACTTTCTTTTTCAGTGATTATCAAAGTGGTATTTAGGACCCCTGAGGATCCTGAGGATTTTTCAGGAAATTTGTAGTACTAAAGGTTTTTCATGACTCTAAGCTATTATTTGACTTTTCCATGCTTATTTTCTCAGTAGTGTACAACAGATTTTTCCAGTCTAAACTAAATCATATATTGTAATAGATTGAATGTAGAAGTAGATATAAGAATCCAGTTGTCTTTTATTAAGCCAGACACTAAAGATATTTTTAAAAATGTGAAACAATGCTATTCTTTTGTTTTGCTTTATATAGTATAGTTCTTTTCTTAAAAGTATATTTTTCATGTTAACATGTAATGTATTTCTTGTTATTTTTAACATTAATGAATAAATATTTAACAATTTTTAATGTTAAATCCAGTTAATATTTAAGGCCATAACTCACAAAAATGAAAGGTCTTTGTGGCCATAAATAATTTTGAGTGTGCCCCAAGATCAAAAATTTTGAAAACTAGCACTGTACAGTATTGGATAAGAATTGGCCAACTTCTTCTATAAAGACCCAAATTGTAAATATTTTAGGATTTGTGAGCCCTAAGGATCTGCTGCAACTGTTTAGAGCTGCCATTTCAGAGCAAGGTTGCCATAGATGGTTTGTAAAGGAACTTACATAACTGTGTGCAAGAAGACTTTATTAGGGATTATAATTTTAAATAATTTTCATGTATCTTGAAATGTTCTTCTTTTGGCTTCTTCCAAACATTTAAAAATGTAAAAAGCATTCTTAGCTTGCAGACCACACAAAAACAGGCAGCAGGTTAGATTTAGCCCATGGGACCTAGTTTGTTGAACCTTGGGTAAGCAATGCAGCAAAAAGGACAATGAAAGAGGTTTTCTCCTGGAATCTTTTTTACCTCTCCTCTTAGATTCTCCCAGAGCAAAATGCTGACCTCACCAAACAACTGGCCAGCTTCTGCAGAGCTATGAGCACTGACTGTCTTCTTAGAAAATGCTAAGTCAAGCTCTAGGAGATGCATGAGGGACTTTCTATTAGGAAGTCTTTCTATTAGGAAGGACTATTATAGGTCTGCCCTTCCCTGATGGTCTCCTCCACTGTCTGCATGTCTGAGTCACACCTCTTAGGTGGCGAGAGCTCACATGGGTCTGAAGGTAGGGTGGTCAAACATGGACCCAACATTACACTATGAAATAAGGAGGGACAGACTCCTGTCCATATAGCACTAATTGGTGTATGCAACAAGCAGACAAAGCAAAATGATGTCCTTTTTTATGAGGCAGGTAAATTCTACCTTATATATAAACTCTACCTTATACAGATACATATGTATATATTTGTTGTTTTTAAGTCTCTAAGTTGTATCTGACTCCTTTTCAATGCCATGGACTGTAGCCTGCCAGGCTCCTCTGTCCATGGGATTTCCCAGGCAAGAATACTGGAGTGAGTGGTCATTTCCTTCTCATACACACACACACACACACACACACACATCTATATATACATATATATTTTAATTCCTAATATTGCCTAATGCTTCCTCTCCATTAGCTACTTAAACTATAACATACCAAGTAATAGAATTAATGTTTATATACTTCAGATATAAAGTGAATTAAGATGAATAGAATGTAAAAATGTCTTCTGTACACGGGGAAATGTTCCTAAAGTGTGGATAAAGTTACTGACTCAGAAATTCTGGCCACATTTCCCTATCCAGAGAAAATGAACACAAAATTTAATATTATTAGGGGCATTTTTATCTTATTTTAATGCCTAAGAAATGTCTTAGTTGTTGCAATAAATATTGGCAGAGATTTAGAAGACTCTTGCCATGAAAAAGCAAATAGATGTTGAAGGCAGGCGTTGAGGTACCATGTGCTTTAATGCAAGTCCAAGTTTAAGAGTTTTGATGGCACATTATGCCATTTCATAAAAGATAGCACATCACCCAAAGCTTTGTTTCATTGTGTTGTGACATGTATGACATTTACCTCATTTTAAATGCTGAAATGGTCAGAAAAAATAAAACTGGGCAGACAGATAGCAAAAGACACTCAAAAGAAGCAAGACTTGAAACTTAAGTTGTAAACTGAGCATTTATTGTACACTTAGTTATCAGAAAACAGGCAGACCCCAGAGATATTGCAGGTTTGGTTCTAGATCACCGCAATAAAGTGAATATCAAAATGAAGTGAGTTCCATGAATTTTTTTTTTGTTTCCCAGTGCAACTATACTCTAAAGTGTGTAATAGTGTCATGTCTAAAACACAATGGACCCACCTTCACTGAAAAGTATTTTATTGTTGAAAAATGCTAACCATCACCTGAGCCTTCAGTGAATCAAAATCTTTTTGCTGGTGGAGGGTTTGACATATGGAGAGAATTACCAAAATGTGGTACACAGATGTGAAGCAAGCAGATGCTGTTGGAAAAACGGTGCCAACAGATTGCTGGAAGCAGGGTTGCCACTCACCTTCAACTTGTAAAAACTGCAGTATCTGCGAAGTGCAATGAAATGAGCTCTGCCTGTATTCAGTAAACTAAACCAGGTAAAGAGAAGCCCAAACTATCTCCACAGCTTTGCTTACCCAAGTCACTTACCGTCTATGTGGGGCATTGTGACGGTGAGCTTGATGAGGTTCGCGTACTCTGGGTCCTCGGGGCCCGTGTAGCGCAGTTTAGCTGAGAAGGGCTCTGCTCCCACTATCCCGGGCACTCGGGGCTGGCAAAGACCTAAGGCACAATGAAGACATTTATGCTAAAGGAAGATAATGGTTGACACCTAAAGTATATACATTTTTAATAGGCACTATTATTTTTCTATGTACTTTAAAATTCTCTGTGAACCAAAGCATTGCTGAGAGTAGATATTATGAGGAATCAAAAGACCATGGTGTGAGAAGTAATTCCAGCAGACAGTTCAATGACTAGTTCTTAAGACTTGGAGTATCTTCTAAAGCTTGAAAAAAAATAGTTATTGTTCAATGTGATTTAACATGTGCTGCACATCATCAATTATGGTCATATTCACAAGATCATTTTAATATAAACAGATACAGTAAAAATGACTGAAAAACAACAGAACAGTAAGTGTCAGTTCAATTGCTCAGTTGCTCTTTGCGACCCCATGAACTGCAGCATGTCAGGCTTCCCTGTCCATCACCAACTCCTGGAGTTTACTCAAACTCATGTCCATCGAGTCGGTGATGCCATCCAACCATCTCATCCTCTGTCGTCCCCTTCTCCTCCTGCCTTCAATCTTTCCCAGCATTAGGGTCTTTTTCAGTGAGTCAGTTCTTCAAATCAGGTGGTCAAAGTACTGAAGTTTCAGCTTCAGCATCAGTCCTTACAATGAATATTCAGGGCTGATTTCATTTAGGATTGACTAGTTTGATCTCCTTGCAGTCCAAGGGACTCTCAAGAGTCTTCTCCACCACACAGTTCAAAAGCATCAATTCTTTGGTGCTCAGCTTTCTTTATAGTACAACTAGTCAAAGGTCTGTCTAGTTAAAGCTATGATTTTTCCAGTAGTCATGTATGGATGTGAGAGTTGGTAAGTGTAGTGTAGTGTAACTAAATGAGTGAGATGGTTACCCTAGAATTAAATACTTATGACTAGTCATAAAATTATATTATTTATAATAAAGCAAAAAATATACTCATTTTAGAGACAAAAACTAGAATCAGATTATCTTAGAACTAGCAAAATATATAGTTCTCTCTATATATGGGATTTCTTACAGTATGTGTATTATAAATTATAATTTATTTTCTATCTATCAAGAATTTTGACATGAAAATCTTACTCCAATGTTTGCTTTAAGAGCACAGTAATGTCTTAATTTTAATATTATGGAGGAGATCATTAAGAGAATTAGGCAATATATAATTTCTGTTTGGAGAAAACAGAGGAAATATACAGTTATTTATTGTTGTTCAGTCGCTCAGTCGTGTCCAGTACTTTGCAACCCCATGGACTGCAGCATGCAAGGCTTTTCTGTCCATCACCATCTCCTGGTGCTTGCTCAAACACATGTCCATTGAGTCAGTGATGCCATCCAACCATCTCATCCTCTGTCATCCCCTTCTCCTTATGTGCTCAATCTTTCCTAGCATCAGGTTCTTTTCCAGGGAGTCAGCTCTTCACATCTTGTGGCCAAAGTATTGGAGCTTCAGCTTCAGCACCAGTCCTTCCAATGAATATTCAGGGTTGATTTCCTTTAGGTTTAACTGGTTTGATCTCCTTGCAGTCCAAGGGATTCTCAAGAGTCTTCTCCAGCACCACAGTTCAAAAGGTATTTATGAGAATGTCAAGAAAATCAGAATCAGGCCCTAACATCAGGCATGTCTGTTTTATTAATTAAGGGTGATTCAGTTTAAGTCATTGTTTAATTTTTTGGCACCAACACAATACCTTGGTTTTAAAAGAAACTTAAAAATCATACATTTTAATCCTGATAAAAGAACATGTTTACTACACAGTTTATCAATATATATTGACCCTGAATATATAAGGGTGAGAGATGGTCCATATAACTTTTCTTGCTGCAACAAACATAATTCTGAAGAATTGTATACAAATGGAATTTTTAGAAACAGAATCTTATAAAAAAGAGTTGTTTTAAAACTCTGGTTTAAAAATTCTGCAGAGTAGAGGGTTAGTTTATAAAGTGGATTTCCTGTCTCTTCAGTGTTGTCTCCAGCCACATCTATTTCCCACCTCCACTGTGTCTGGGCTCCAGTCCTGCCTCATCATCAGTTATGGTCATATTCAGGAGATCATTTTAATATAAACAGTAAAAATGATTGAGAAACAACAGGAAAAAAGTAACTGTAGCCTAACTAAATGAATGAGATTGTTATCCTAGAATTAAATACTTGACTAGTCATAAAATATACATTATTCATAATAAAATAAAGCTAAAAATGTACTTATTTTAGAAACAAAAACTAGAATCAGAGAATCTTTAAAGAGACCAAAATATATAGTTTTCTCTCTAGATATGATTTCTTACAATACGTATATCCCTTATTAACTCCCTTGTAATAATAAAGTATAGACACTTGTACATACCTTTGCTCTTGGACTGTCCTTCCCCTCCTGCCCCAGCAAGCTCCTGCTCATCCCACAACCAGCTGGGAGTCCCCTGGCTTCACACCTTCACATGAGCCACTCTGCCCAGATCTGACCCGCGTGTATCATTTGCTTCATCTGATCGCTCCTCCTCTACCTCACATGTTGCCTCATTTCTCTGCTTGCAGTTCCCAGAATACTCTAGGCTTCTTCATGCGTCTATGAGTCATTGCTCATGCCTTTCCCCCACTCCTGATTTCAAGATTCAGCTTAAGCATCTCCTCTTTGATGAAACCTTTCATGATCCATTCAGATTAGAACTCATCACTATGACTTTTGCATTTCTGTGCCCTTGCCAGACTAAAATGTGTCTGTCTTCAACTTGAGTGTGAACTCTGGGAGGGCAGGAATCCTGCCTTATTTTTCATATTCCAACAAAATTGTGACATTTGTGCGGTGATTGAAAAATGCACGAGTATATATTTGTTTTCTAATGACTATTTTTGTGAAAATAGATTATCATTTTAAAATACCTATCATTTTAAGAGCAGCAATGGCTCAGATGGTAAAGAATCCTCCTGCAATGCAGGAAACCAGGTTCGATCCCTGGGTTAGGAAGGTCTCTTGGAGAAGGGAATGGTAACCCGCCTCAGTATTCTTGCTTGGAAAATCCCATGGACAGAGGAACCTGGTGGGCTACGGTCCACAGGGTCGCAAAGAGTCGGACACAACTGAGTGACTAACACTTACTTTCACTTTATCATTTTAAATTATCAGCGTATCACAGAATACATGGTGCATTTGGAGGAATGAGTAACTAGAAATTAGACGTATATAACATTCTTTGGTATTGCACCGACCATGATGTGAAAACCTCCATGTACTACCTTCTTCTCTGCCGATGGTCACAATGGGACTCATCAGCTCCAAGCCTTCACTGCCATCAGCATTCACAGCTCGAGCTGCACACCGCACTCTGGAGCCAGGCTGGAAGTATATGGAGTCTAAAGTGATCATCTTGGACGAAGTGAAAAAGGTGTCAAAGTCCACTTCTCTCATGGGGCTGGTCACGCCGTCGGGGCCCGCGGGGGCGCTGATCAGCCATCGGTACCGGGTCAAAGTGTCATTGATGTTCTCACTTGCACAAAGAGAGCCTGTTTTTTCATAGTCCAAATATTTAGGGTTGCAAGCCTATGGGAAACAAATAACCGTGTCAGGGCCACAGGACAGAACAAGGTGGACATGGTTTCTTTTAAACTCTCTCTACTTTAGTATCTTCAGTGCTACTTTTTATTTCCCAAGTCAACAATGCTATTCATGCAACTTTCAAATTCCTATTCCTAGCGATGCTAGCTTTCAGGAACTCTGATCTTGCATTTCAAACAGCTTATGGGGCTTTTCCACCCTTAACTTAATAACTCGAGTAAAAGCGACACTCATGTCATCATCTCTCCCATCCTTAGAGTTGTCACATCATCCCTGTTCTTTCTCTCTCCCTCACTACCCCCCTTTTTATTTCGTCCCCCTCGTCCAGTGGGTCAGTGAACTTGGCTGATTCTTTTTGTGCACTGTCTCGTAAGTTGGTCCCTCCTTCCCATCGCCAGCGTCACCTTTCTGTCCAGTTCAGAGCTTTTCTACTCAGGGCCCACTGCTACCGTGGTGATACTCCAATACAACCCCTCTGCTAGCATCGTTCTTCTGCAAGAGCTCCCTGCTACCCAACAAACGAGGTCCACGTTCCTTAATATATTTCATTAAGGCTTCTGTTACTTGCACCATCATAATCATTTCTTGCCTTGTTAGTCCAACACACACTTACTGTATACCTATTATACATGGGTCATTATACCAGGGATACTACGATCTAAAAATAAGGGGAGTGGGGAAGAGTGGGATGAACTGGGAGAGGAGCACTGACAGACGTATGCTACGCGCGTTAGTCACTCAGTCGTGTCTGATTCTTTGCGATCCCATGATTGTAGCTTGCCCGCCTCCTCCGTCCGTGGAATTCTCCAGGCGAGAATATTGGAGTGGGTGGCCATGTCCTTCTCCAGGGGATCTTCCCAACCCAAGGATCAAACCCGTATCTCCTGCATCACAGGCAAATTCTGTACTGTCTCAGCCACCAGGGGAGCCCAATGCATACACTCCCATGTATAAACTAGTTCTCTAGTGGGAAGCTGCTGCAGAGTGCAGGTAGCTCAACTCGGTGCTCTGTGATGACTTAGAGAGGTGGGAAGGAGGCGCCAGAGAGAGGAGATATATGTATACAGACATGCAGCGGATTCACTTTGCTGTACAGCAGGAACTAACACACCATGTAAAGCAATATAAAATAAGCAAATGTGTCCTAATTTTTGCTCACAAGGAGCTTGTAGTTTATTGCAAAGAGATGGTAACTAAAAAAAGTAATGATCATATGCCACTTGTAATGCAACCACTTCATTCTGGAATGATGTTTCCTTATGTGACTCAAACCAGTGGCACTCCATCAGACCATCCCAAACCTTCCCTCACAGGTGGAGCTGCTGTTCTGTCTCCCAGTTTGTATCATGATAATGCTCATCGTGCCTTATAGTAGAGTGACTGATTCTTACATATTTTTCCTCTTCCTTATTTTTAAATTCCTCGAGCACAAAGTTTATAGCTTATTAATTTTTCTCTCAGTGACAGATCCTGAGATAATATGAGATACACACTCTAGGCACATGATTTAGTAAACCTTTGTCGGATGAAGGGAGAAAAACAGGAGCTTCACTTGAGTAACATTTTCCTTTCCAAAGAACAAAGGGTAAATCCTGCAGTATTTTCCCACTTTTATCTCATCATGGCAAAGCCCACACTACCTTGGTTGATGTTCATAACTATTTTAACTATTTTATGATTTTCCTCCATTTCCTACTCACTGTGATGCAGACGACAGGGTAACCAGACACAGGTCCAGCACTCTCTTTGGCCCTGGAGGTGTCATCATACGTCAGTAAGGACACAACTTGAGGGACAGAAGGAAAAGTGACATCTGCCACGCTGTTTGTTTCTTCTATGTACACAATGGCTTTGGTTGCCTTGAAGGAAAAGATAGTTATCCATGATTATTGAGATATCAGACTCCTGACGCTTCTATTGTGCAGAACAAAACAATACTTGGCGAGTACATGGTTTCAATGTAATAGCAGTTGTCACGCCCAGAGACCCTGCAGTGTGACAGGCCCTGTGTGGTCTGTTCTAATGACCCTAGCATGTACCAGGGAGGGCACCTGAGCCCAGGGCAGTCTGTGGGCCAGTGGTCCACAAAGTGTGTGGCTGTGATTTTTTTTCTCCAAATTGCAATGATACTAGCTAAATCTCACTTGATTGTAAAGTGCTGTTGGGGTTGTAAAATGGAAGACAATGACAAAGTCAATTAATTAGTAGCAGGAGCAAAGCCGAAGGACACCATGGGAGAAGACAGATGCTAGGGGTCACGTGATAGCACGGACCCCGCTGAAGTGGATGGCAGTGAGAAGCGAAGCTCTAGACAAGCAGAAGCACAGCCTGAAACAAAGGCAGAGGGAGAAGCTGAGTCGCAGACAGAAGAGGGTCCCGTGAACACCTGCTGCTGGTAGGGTGATGAGAACACCTTGCTGATAAACGTGCCTTCGCTCCTGAACCATCTTCCAATATCTGATGACACATCACACTTTCTAAGCCTATACCTTCTGGTGCCCTCTTAAAAGAGGCTTTGATCACTTGAAGTCATTTGAGTGAATCTCTGTTTCTCCTACTCAGGAGAGGTTAATACAATGCTCCATAAAAATTAAAAACTCATTTCTTAGGTGATCAAGACTTATATTTGAAAAAGATTTGCTGTCCCTACTTCTTGACTTTTAACTATGACTTGAAAAAAACCAAGGCAGTCCAAATACCATCAAGTAGCAAAACTTATAAAACATTAAAAATACCTGTACTTAAGGGAAAAATATCTTATACTAATAGTGAAACCACTAATATACAAAAGAAACAGAATAAATGTAAGCACAGATAATATAAACATTGGTCAGTTCCTTAAAATCTTTTATCATTTACATGCAAAATCTTAAAAAAAAATGAGACAAATGAACTTATTTACAAAACAAAAACAGATTCACAGATTTAGAGAATGAATTTATGGTTACTAGGGGGGAGGGTGGTGGGGAGCAATAGAATGGGAGTTTGAGGCTGACATGTACAAACTATATTTAAAATAGATAAACAACAAAGACCTACTGCATAGCACAGGGAACTTTGCTCAATATTCTGTAATAACCTAAATGGGTAAAGAACTTGAAAAAGAACAGATACACCTGTATGCATAACTGAATCACTTTGCTGTAAACCTGGAACTCACACAACATTGTTAATCAACTATTCTCCAATATAAAATAAAAATTTAAAAATCCTTTACTTTTAAAAATTAGGTTTAAAGGTCAAAATTCTATGGAAATTATGTTTATCTTGAAGAAAATCTGGTTGATGATACAATATAAAATTAAATGAAAACAGAAAAGAATTGTTAAGACCATAACAGTTGAGTCTTTGAGCCTCTGGACATCTATTTAATAGTTATGATGAACAGGTGGGAATTTTGAGGGTTAGAAAATTATTTCCTGGGTTAAAAATGTGTGTTTTAATGAGCTATGGCAGTAAACCAATAGCCTCATCTTTGTGCTGAGACTACAAAGCATAAAGGTTAATCCCAGATTCAATCATTATTGACTGAATTGGGAAGGGTAAACGGGGCTGCTGTGGGACTCAGAGACTCTAGCCCTTGACTTCCTACAAACATGATTTTTCAAGAAAGAGACAGGAATCTTATCTTTTTTTGGCCATGCCACTTGTCTTGTGGGATCTTAGTTCTCTGACCAGGGATCGAACGCAGGTCCTCGGCAGTAAAGGTGTAGAGTCCTAACCACTGAAACACCGGGGAATTTAAGAATGTCTTCATTCTTGTTTTCCAGGGGAAACAACATTTATTTAGGAGGTGAAAAGAGATTATGTGCATCTTCTTTATACAAGTCAAAAGTCCGTGACTTGGCTGTATGCTTGGGATACTGACACACATTTTCCCTAATAAAATGCTGGCCATGACTTTATATCCATATCTGATTACTTACCTGTGTCTCTGCTATCATATTTTCATCAGGTTTTAGGTGGACAGTGAAGGCCTCTCTCATTTCTCTTATGCCATCGAATATTACTTCAATTTCAACAATGTGCTGGATTTCTCCCTCCTTAAACTCAATTTCTATAAATGCAAAATCACAGGTTTAAATCCTTTACATAGGAATATGAGAAGTTTCTGGTAAGTTTCTTTGACAATGACCCACAATAAGAAATACATTTTATATTGTGGCCCAATATACTTAGACTATGTAAACATATTCACATGTTTCTGTGCATGTGTGGGTGTGAATAAAGTTTTTAAAACATCATCTATTCTTACTATATGCATTGTATGGTAATATCTTTCCATTCCATTTTATCCAGAAGAAAACTCAAATCATAAGCTACTAATCTGATTTTTTTGATTCACAGTTTGAAAAAATGCAGAGTGATGGAATAGACAATTCATAATTCTAATATTGGAACAGCCAGACAAACTCACCTCTCATTTCCCAGAATTTCTAGACCGATAGGACATAAGTCAAATATATGATCATACAAGTATTACTGAGTGTGAATAGTATTTTCATTATGTATGTATCTAGAAAAGCTAGGCATAAAATGGTTGAAATTTTTAACATCATGTCAAATTATATTTTAAAAAGACTTCTTTTGGTTGTTGATGTTAATCTTGGAAACGCAGAAAATTTTTTTAACAAAAGTGTTAATGGTGTTTTTGCTCTCATCCATTCCTCCTCACTAAAAATAATTCTGTCATTGTCATGAAAATTAAACCCAATCACGATAACCCTTTTTAAATCATTCATTCTAAAATTCTCAAGATATTAAAAATTAATTGATTTTACTGAACTCATGAATAAGCAGCTGACCAAACTTGGATAAACAACTTTGTGGGTTTTACAATGCCTTTTGAGAAACTGGTTCAGGAGAAAAAATAAATAATATAATGCATAATCATTCTAATCTGAGAAGATAACAGATGCTGCTTTCTAATGTAACTACAGTATTTGATCATTATAGATCTAAATTCAGAAGTCCTTTAAAATGTGACAGAAGAAAATGTGTCTTCAATGTATCTTTCTTTGCCTACTTCCATCATTATGAAAAAGATTTTTTTCTTTAAAATTGTGTTAGTAAGCCAGACTTTCAAATAAGTTCAAATAAGTTCAGTTTCTTGGTACAGCCATTTCTCACATTGGCCTTAACCTGTACTTTAAGTCTATCAGTCTTAGATTTCTCCCACCCCAGGAGGGCTTATGCTTCTTGTTCCAGAGGGTGAAAACAGCTGGTCACTTGCAGGTCACCAATTTGTTGGGCTTGACCCGTGATGATGTTGCAATGGAAAGTTAGTTTCCAGTTCTTCCATATCCATAAGAAAATACAGATTTTTTATATCTTTTGCACTTTTCTGACTGCAAACAGTCATCTGGCTATGACCATACAAGTTTTTCTCAGCAGGAAATGGACTTTCTGGTTGAAGAACATTTCCATTATTCTATCTTTCCCTCACACCCTCCTTGATCTACTCATTTTCATTGCTTGTCTTAGCCTTATAAACATCTGAGTTCTTCAGTGCTGTGAATTATACAGACCCAGTTTCTAAGAAGTCTGAAATTTAAGTATTTATTTTAAATGTTTAAATTACTGTCTTCTTACATATATGTGCTAAATGATAGTTGTTTCTTCAATCACTTTATAGTTTTCATCTGCCACGTTAGTCATTTTTTTTAGTTTCTTTTTTTGATGTGGAACATTTAAAAAATCTTTTTTTTTTGATATCTGATCTTATTTATTTGTTACTCTTAGAACATCTCATTTTTGACTGGACTCAGAAGTAGAAGCTCTCAGAGAGGACGGCCTCCGTCTCTTGGCAATCTGTTCCTGCTGTTTTTCTTTGGCCTCCTTCATTCTCTTGGCCAAAAGTTTAGCATATTCTGCAGCCTCTTTATTTTTCTTAGTACCGCTGTTCCTCCAGAGCAATACGCCGGCGTCTGTGTTGCAGAACTCGTGGAGTCACGAGACACTGAATCTTGGGTGCTTCAGTCCTAGGTTTCTTACCGTCTTTGTTTAGGGGCTTTCGCACAACGTACTGGTGGACATCATCTTCTTTAGAGAGACTGAAAAGTTTGCGGATTCTGCTAGCTCTTTTGGGACCAAGGCAACGAGGCACTGTAGTATCAGTGAGTCCAGGAATATCCTTCTCCCCTTTTTTCACGATGACCAAATTGAGAACACTCAGATTGGCATCCACAATGCAACCCCATACAGATTTGGGCTTTCTCTCCCCAGTCCTCCTCAGTCTGTAACAGGAATGCCCCTTACTCAGGAGCAGGAGAACTCGGCCCTGGGTCAAGACACCCTGCTTCATGGGGAAACTCTGCTGATCGTTCCCGCCACCGATTCGAACCACATAACCTTTCCATTCTTCACCCAGAGCGTCAGCAGCAACTTCTGTGGCCATAAGCTTCTCGTAGAGGGTACGAACTTTTCGTTCATCATCCACTTCAATGAGCTTCTGGCAGCCAGTGGCCGGGAAAGAGATGTTCAGCTTCATTCTGAAGCGACCGACAGTCTCCGCGGCGCCACGAAAAAGAGCTAAAAAAATCTTTATTGAATTTGTTATAATATTGCATCTGTGATGTACTGGATTTTTGGCAAAAAGGCAGAGATTGAACCTGCACTTCTTTCATTGGAAGGCAAAGTCTTAATCATTGGATTACCAGAAAAGTCCCCAGACATTTTTAACAAAAACATTTCAACTTTTATTCTATGTTTAATTTTTTGTTTATTGTAAAGGACTAACCACAGTTTGGTCCATAAGAAGATGTTGTGTTTCAGGAAAGATTAAATCTTTATTATGAACATTTATAAATGGCATGCTAATATTATAGGACAAAAGAGACACAGGTTGATTTAATATTTTATATTTTCTCTGACTTTGTCAATTTACTATATACATATAATTTTGTTTTTGTTTTAGCAAAAAGAAGTTTTATTTCTAAGAAAAATATTTTCTGTTAAAGGTCACATTGTACATATTTAGAAGATGTTTCCTTCATGTAAAACATGCTTATGTTAGAAATACTTATTTCAGATTTTATAATTTCATAGCTGATCAGTTTTTTCCTCTTCTTTTCAGTTTTATGTGATTTACTGCAAATAAATTATCATTCTTTACATAGGAAGTAATATGAGGATAACTTTGAAGCTCTACAGTAGTTCATCAAACTTTTACCATATATGCAAATAAAATACATGCTCTTTTGTAGAAGATTCTATTTTTTCCTATTGTCTCATTAACTCAGTTAATGACTGATTAGTAACTATTAGTCACTTTCTAAACTGTTCTCAAGTTAGCAGACCAAGATGAATGCCTGTAGTCTATGATCACCAAAAACTGTTGGCGTGGCAGGTAGAAAACTAGAAACAAAGTGGATAAGGACAACTACAAATAATTCATAAACCTAATTTTGGATATCAATTTATGTCTATTTTGCCAGTAAATAATCCAGAGAGAAAGAGAGAGAATAATTGTTTTGTTTCGTACTTCTAAAAGTAAAGGTGAAATGATCCAAAAGTTTGAAGAAGAAAAGGGATGGATGAAATGTATTCACGACGAGCTCCTGAAGCCCAGAGAATTCATGGTCTTTGTAGTCGGTCATCTGTCCCCCATTTTGCTGCCTTCCATTAACACAAAACTTTCTAGCTTGACATTTTGGATTGTTGGTATTCTATAAACTAAAAAAGACTATCTTCTTGCCTATGATGCACATTTTCCATGTAATAGAATATTAGGAAAATTATTATTTAATATCGAACAGCCATAAGGAAGGTAAAGATCATTAAAAATCAAAGCAGACTCAAAACATCTAGCAACTTTACTCAAAATTTCCTTAAATCCTAAGACACATACTCTGTAAGTCAAAAAGGAAATGACTGGAAATAAATTACATTGACTTTGTTTTTCTGAAGGAGATTAACTTAAAGGAGTAGGTGTGTTTGCATTTGAGGTGCATGGATATTTCTCGCCAGCACCAATGCGGTGTGAGCACAACTCATCTGGACACACCCGAGAGCCCCCGTACCTTCTGACACAGGGTGATAGTCCTCTCCAGAAGTGGCCGAGCCATCCTTGGTGTGAACTCTCACGATGGAAACTTTTGAAGTGTCTCCTTGGCGAATCACTGGAATTTTTATAACCACTGACTGTCCTGGTTCTTTGGGTTCACTGACGCTGAATTTGGTCTCTCCAAATTTAATAATTGTCTCTGAAACAGTGTGAAATATGGGCAAATTACTTTCTAAAGGGAATGCTTTTTCTCTATTTCTGACATTTTTTTTTTTTCCTTCCATGTGTGTGCATGCTAAGTTGCTTCAGTCATTTCCAACTCTCTGGGACTCTCTGGACTGCAGCCCTCCAGGTTCCTCTGTTTATGGGATTCTCCAGGCCAGAATACTGGAGTGGGTTGCTATGCCTGTCTTCAGGGGATCTTCCTGACCCAGGGATTGAACCCGTGTCTCCTGCATTGGCAGACGGGTTCTTTACTGTTCGTGCCTCCTGGGAAGACCCAGGAGGAGCTTAATTATATCATATGCCGGGCTTCCCTCTGCCCCTTCACGCAGTATAACCGGTGAGTGTGTCAGGAGACACTGGGCACGTGTGGCCCAGCTCCTTTCTTGGGAATTAACCAGCCCCCAGAAATTGCGTGCTCTGGGCTCTCTCTATGTGCCAAAACATTTTACAGGAGTGGGCCACTGGGATTGCAGGAGGGGAGGGAGGAAACTCTTGTCCCAGAACTGCCTGCACTGAAGACAGGAGGAGGAGCAAGCAGGTATGAACACTCAGGACTCAGCATTTATGTATAAACGACGTTCTTCAACATCAACTTACAGCTTAGGTAGTTTACTGCATTCTCCGTTTATCTTAGTCTTTTCCTATTTCTTTTTTTTTAACAATATTTTTTAAAAGAGTTCCCTTTATTTATTTAGCTGTACCACGTGGCATGTGGGATCTCGATTCTCCAAATAAGGATCAAACCTGTACCATCTGCATTGGAAGTTGGAGACTTAACCACTGGACAGCCTGGGAAGTCCCCTTATTCCTATTTCTCAACCACTTAAAAAGCCTAGTCAGGAAGAGGGGGTTATTTTCTGAGCCACCCAAAACTCGAACACAGACGGATTTCCATTCCCAATTTACAGCTAAGCACAATACTCGGCTTCTTACTATCAGCATCGTCTCGGATCCTTATCAGAGTTTCATTTTGCTCCCCAACCGCAGCTCCAAAAGGAGAGTTGCTCTGGGGGGTGCCAAGAACCAGTCGGAGCTCCTCTACCTCCTCGTACAACACGTCATCCATCAGCTCCAGGATGCAAGGCTTTTCAATCTCCCCTGGAACAATAATCATGACCACAGGTCAGTCATATCCCTAAGCCATAAGGGATACCTCTGCAGCTAGATGGTAAGCACCATGAGGGCAGGGATGTTCTTTTGTCCCTTGCTGCATCAGTCGTGCAAAGAGCAATGTCTGGCATGTAATAAGCCTTCAGTTACCATTTGCTGAATGAACAACGAGGTTTGAATGGATACAATGACAGGTTCCTATCTGTACAGGGAATTTCTTCTGCCTTTAAGTTTTGTCACTCATCTCTGAAAACAAGGGGAAAAGAGCAAATGGCAATGTCATTTGCAAATTTCTAACATTATGATCAGGATGCAAATTTAGAAAATTTGTACCAGTTGGTCATTGTCAATTGGATCCCAATACATGTTTCTTGGACTGTATAGTCCATGGGGTTGCAAAGTATCAGACATGACTGAGCGACTTTCACTTTCACTTTTCACATGCTTCTTACACAATTATTGGATCAAAGTAGTCAAGTATTTTAAGACATTATATCCATATTTAAAGTGTGACACCTATTTCTTTTCAATTCTATCATTTGAACACTAAGTCTTTCCCACTATTGTAAAATCTGTACATGCCATTTTCTGCTGAATAAATTTTGAATAAACAATATAGTGTGTGCGCTCAGTAGTGTCTGACTCTTTTGCAACCCCATGGACTATAGCCTGCCAGGCTCCTCTGTCCATGGGATTCTCCAGGCAAGAATACTGGAGTGGGTTGCCATTTTATCCTCCAGGGGGATCTTCCTGACCCAGGGATCAAACTTGTATCGCCTGCATTGGCAGGTGGGTTCTTAACCACTGATCCACCAGGGAAGCCCAAACAATATAGCACATCCCTAGAAACTAATCAATACACTGACACAGAAACCAAAGGAAAATGCATTCAACCTGTTAAAATCAACCTCACTTTATTATCATCTAGTGCACATTAAACCATGTGAGAAGCTTGAGGGAATCAAGAACTTGTAGTATCAAGTATCCTTGATAGACAGTTCACATCCAAAACTTGGCTTCTGCAAACTCCAAACAAAAACTTCAAGCTGAAACGTACCAGGGAGGAATGTGATGATAGAGATGTCAGTATTGGGGCGTTCTTCAAAGTCCATCATCACCTGTGCAGAGCCCTGTCGCGTGTAGCATCTCACTGAAGACCTGTATTGGATGTCCCCACTCCGGTGGATCATGGCAACTATTCGCCCATCATTTTCATTGCCAGTATATACTCGTTCTTTGAATTGCATCTTAGGTACTGCAGAAAACACAAGAACATAAATATCTGAATCAAAGTGAACAGAAATTTGAGAAAAATGGAATGTCAGAAAACATGGTTCAGTGGGAAGAATACCAGAACAACCACAAGAAGAACTGGATCCCAGTCTCTGCTCGGTTACTGGCTAGGATTTTAGGCTTGAGCTAACCACTTAACCCAGAGTTCTAATTTCCTTATCCTTGACATTTGCTGGGCCTCTTTTGTGGAGAAGGGAGATGCAATGAAATGGGAAAAAGTAGATAAAACCAGAGACTTTAAGATATCTGTATCTATATACATTGGGCTTCCCTCATAGCTCAGTCAGTAAAGAATCTAGCTGCAATGCAGGAGACCAGGGTTTAATTCCTGGGTTGGAAAGATCCCCTGGAGAAGGAAATGGCAACCCTCTCCGGTATTCTTGCCAGGAGAATACTATGGACCGAGGAGCCTGGTGGGCTATAGTCCATGGGTTTGCAAGAGTTGGACATGACTTAGTGACCAAACCACCACCATCTATATATATTGCTTAATCAAGAACCTTTCAGAATTTCTTCATATGAAAAACATTAAAGATTGTGTACATAATTACAAGCATAGTCACCCAGACCATAATGGAAAAGATGACAATGCCTACAATATGTATACTGCATAACACATGTGGAATTGCTTTAAGAAGTGTTAGATGCTCAGTCATGTCTGACTCTTTGCTACCCCATGGACTGTAGCCCACCAGGCTTCTCTGTCCATGGGACTCTCTAGGCAAGAATACTGGAGTGGGTTGCTATTCCCTTCTCTAGGGGGATCTTCCTGATTCAGGGATTGAACCCTGGTCTCCTGCATCACAAGCAGATTCTTTACTATCTGAGCCACCAAGGAAGCCTTTATATAAAACACAGGTGACGCCTATACTAGGTCAATTAACTATAGATATCAGTGACAATAGGTTAGATGCCTCCAAGTAATGTCAAGATGATCATGGTAGAAGATGATTCAGAATTTCCTTTCAATGACGAGTCAGAGACCCTCGCTTTTGGCATGTCATTAGGAGTAATTTCAGGACTATCTGGGTGTGAGGAGATAACAGAAAGTGTCTGGTGTTGCGAAGTGAAAAAAGACCATCAATATTCAAGGGTTTGTGCAACCTCACACACTTGCACCCATCTGTGGGAGGGAGTTCTTGACACATAAGCAAGGTAATGATAACAATCTTACTTTTAGTTTAATTTGAAAGGAAGACTAAAAGTTTTTCTTCTGAGACTGTCTAATTCTACCAAAACAATCAGAAAACAATCAGGAGAAGAAAGAAAGACTTTATCAGCTAAGGGATGAACTGTCCGTCCAGCCCCACCAACCACCACCCCCCATTCTTAAAGTGAAGTCCTAACACCCAATACCTGAGAATATGACTTTATGTGGAGACAGGGTCTTTACAGAACTAATGAAGGAAAAATGAGGGCATTGGTGTGGGCCTTAATTCAATATGACTGGTGCCCTTAAAGGGGAAATTTAAACATGGAGATACACACAGAACGTGATGTAAAGACATATATGGAAAAGATGGCCATCTGCAAACCGAGAGCTGGAACCGATCTTTCCCTCACATCCCTTAGAAAAGGTTGTTGCTGTTATTCAGTTGCTTAGTCATGTCTGACTCTTTGTGAACCCACGGGCTGTCGCACACCAGGCTCCCCTGTCCTTCACTGTCTCCTGGGGTTTGCTCAAATTCACATCCATATAAAGCCTAGTTTATCATTTTACTTAACATTTATGTAAACTCTAGCCTATGTTTTTACTTATCATCAACTAATAAACACTCACAGTCTGAGACAGAATCATTTATGGTCACCACGGCTTTGCTGGGGTCCCCAAGGGCTGCATTCACAGGCATTCGGAGCACCAATTCAAACTGCTCAATACCCTCCAGCACTGGTTGTCCGAGATCATCCAAAATGATAATACGAACGGTTTGCATGTTGACTCCAGGTGCAAAATCTAAATTACGGCTGATTCCCACGTAGTCTGTTCCAGCTGACAGGAACAAAAGAATTTTTCAGCTGGGGACTGACTAAATGTACACAAAATTATGAGATTCAAACTATGTATTCAACAGACTTGTTTATAATTCTTTTAAAAATATATTGACTAGCATAACATTACAGAGAAGTATATTTAATGAAATGTAAAAGATTAGCATTTACATTGGTTATTGAGATGGTAGCGCAAAGATCAGGTTCCCAGCTCAGTCTTATCTACATCTAAGGTTATTTTACTTTTCTGTTATTTTAGCTGTCTATCTTGTAGTTTACCTATTTTGGAATTCTCAACTAGAGCTAATAAAAATCAGGTCTAAAAATAATCAGCATATCAATCAAGTATTTGATCATAGTAAGTTATGAAATATAAACATGGAAATAGTTAACCTTAGTTAAAAAATCATTTTTATTTTCAGAAGCTACTGTGGAACATCTTATTTAGGTGTGTGATTACCTGCTGGTTAAAGCAACATATTTCAGATATAAATAAGCTTTTGTCCAACACACTTCACCCATTCCTACCCCTGGCAAAAATAGCAATCTTTTATTCTCAAAGACATATTTTGTTTTTAGTGCATTATTTTTCAGACTATGGGGTGCATACTAGTGTTGACACCTCCATAAATGTCTAAAATATTTAAGAAACAAAACTTTCTCTTAATTTTTATGCATGACGTCCATGAAGACTGGGAATAGGGGAGACAGTTCAGTAGTATCTGTTTGTTTTCATATCTAATGCTCTTCTAACTCTTATTGTGTATCTATCTACCTCTGAATATGCAACTATAATTAAGTACATGTTTTTAACTTATTTTTAAAAATCTCTGTATCTCATTGTGTTTCTTTTTGTATTTTTCTTGTCCTCTGTTTCTTCATCTTTATTCTCATCTCTCTGTTTGACTTGAATTTTCTCTAAAGAAATGACTAATTCAGCTAAACAAAGGTTTATTGGACACAGACCGCATTCAAAACTCTGTACTGGTTCTATGACATTTAAAAAGTGAAAACTGAAGGGTGACTTTTAAAATGGAATGGCCACTACTTGCTTTGTGTGATGAGTGTGTGATGTGTGTCTTATGTGTGCATGTGTGTATGAATGCAGAAGGGATAAATTGTATTATTGGTTATTTATTCATTTTTTTTGAAGTATTTTTATTCATTTACTTATTGGGCTGCACTGGGTCTAAGTTGTAGATCTCATGGTTTCAGTACGTGGGATCTAGTTCCCTGACCAGGGATCGAACTGGACCTCTTGCATTGGGAGCATGGAGTCTTAGGCACTGGGCCACCAGGGAAGTCCTTTATTAGTCATCTAAATGAGACAAAGAGAAGGAAATCATATCTCATGCTTGTCCTAAGTTTCATGATAAACTTTCTGCAGATGTAGATTCCAGAATCAAACGCAAGCACATGTCAGCTAGGACAGATTGTATAACGAAGGGTGGAAAAAGTCTTTGGGGCTCAAGGACTTATGGGGATATTTATTTAAAATGAAGAGGGAGCTAAGTCAGAGATCCACACCTGCAAGATACTTAAATGTCACTAGATTCTGTGAGGGTGGCCTGCAAGATTATTCCTGTTCTGCAAATGACATCATAGGATTCAGCCATGGTAGATTTGCCAAGAGGATCCGTTTGTGCAAAAAAAGGCATCCAAAGTTAGGGTTCTTGACTTACATGTTTATAACTTAGCTTTCGATCTGTGGCCCTGGGGTGCATTTTCTCACAATAGTAAACAGAGTGTAAATTTACTTACTATATAGCAATAACTTCAGAAAAAAAGTACGTTCAATCAGACTGCTTTAACAGAAGTGAAGTATTTGGCCTTTAAGGTATTTTGTCATCGGAAGTTGAAAATTGTAGAGGCATCAGAAAGAATCACTGTAGGAAACTGCTCACCATCAGCTGAGGGAGGGTCTGTTTTCTGCGATGTCACGGTGACACTGGAAGCCTGGGACAGGTCGGTGCCGCTCCTCCACACCCGCGCCTCCACGGAGCCCGCACTCTCGTCCACAGAGTACTCGACGTCTCCGAAGTAGAAGACGGGCTCTGTGAAGAAGGAAACACAAACCACTTCTGTCACATCGACTTTTCCTCATCAAACTCTACATACATAATTACGAAGAATAGTTAGCCTCATCTCATAGACTTCCTTACAAGGTCATATTTTTTCCTTTAATGCAAGATAACACCTCTGTATTTCGTTAATTTATTTTGGCCATGCCATGCGGAATCAGAGTCCTAGAACTCTGGCCAGGGATCAAACCAGTGCCCTCTGCTTTGGGAGCACTGAGTCTTAGCCACTGGACCACCAGGGAGGTCCTGATGACATCTCTTTAATGTCTAGACTTACACAGGGTTTCAGATCAAAATGCCTCTGTTGAAAAACAAAAATATACACAGTAAAGTATCGACTGGAACTTTGTTTATTGCTTTTTTTTGGTTCTTTTTTTTTTTTCCACCCGTGTCTTGCAGCTTGCTGGATCTTAATTCCCAGACCAGGGGTCTAATCAGTGCCCCCTGAAGTGGAAGCTCAGAGTCTTAACCACTGGACTGCCAGGGAAGTCCCTCTAACAGAATATTCTTATTTTGAGGCATATGAGTCACTTTGTTCCCTGTATGTGGAATTATGAATGGTTCCGACATGCATTTCCTAAACGTTTAACCGGTAAAATAGCAACAAAATGAAACAAAACAAATAAGACAAAAATTTTATAAATTTGGCCTGACTGGTCAAAATGTCTCCTATTGAATTATCACTTTGGAGACTATTTCCTTAATGATTATCTTCTAGTCCGCTGAAAGTAAAAGTGAAAGTCGCTCAGTCCTGTCTCTTTGTAAACCCATGGACTATACAGTCCATGGAATTCTCCAGGCCAGAATACTGGAGTGGGTAACTGTTCCCTTCTCCAGGGGATCTTCCCAACTCAAGGATCGAACTCAGGTCTCTCTCACTGCAGGCAGATTCTTCACCTGCTGAGGCCAGTATTTTTATGAAGACCAAGAATACTGAAGTGGGTAGCCTGTCCCTTCTCCAGAGGATCTTTCTGATCCAGGAATTGAATTGGGGTCTCAGAAATACATGAACCATGAACTTCCATATGTTCAAGCTGGATTTAGAAAAGGCAGAGGAACTACAGATCAAAATGCCAACATCCGCTGGATCATCAAAAAAGCAAGAGAGTTCCAGAAAAACATCTATTTCTGCTTTATTGACTATGCCAAAGCCTTTGACTGTGTGGATCACAATAAACTGTGGAAAATTCTGAAAGAGTTGCAAATACCAGACCACCCAACCTGCCCCTTAAGAAACCTGTATGCAAGTCAGGAAGTAACAGTTAGAACTGGACATGAAACAGACTGTTTCAAATAAGAAAAGGAGTATGTTAAGGCTGTGTATTGTCACCCTGCTTATTTAACTTATATGCAAAGTACATCATGAGAAACGCTGGGCTGGATGAAGCACAAGCTGGAATCAAGATTGCCGGGAGAAATATCAATAACCTCAGATATGCAGATGACACCACCCTTATGGCAGAAAGCGAAGAAAAACTAAAGAGCCTCTTGATGGAAGTGAAAGAGGAGAGTGAAAAAGTTGGCTTAAAGCTCAATATTCAGAAAACTAAGATCATGGCATCCGGTCCCATCACTTCATGGCAAATAGATGGGGAAACAGTGGAAACAGTGGCTGACTATTTTTTTGAGCTCCAAAATCACTGCAGATGGTGACTGCAGCCATGAAATTAAAAGATGCTTACTCCTTGGGAGGAAAGTTATGACCAACCTAGATAGCATATTAAAAAGCAGAGACATTACTTTGCCAACAAAAGTCTGTCTAGTCAAGGCTATGGTTTTTCCAGTAGTCATGTATGGATGTGAGAGTTAAAGAAAGCTGAGTGCAGAAGAACTGATGCTTTTGAACTGCGGTCTTGGAGAAGACTCTTGAGAGTCCCTTGGACAGCAAGGAGATACAACCAGTCAATCCTAAAGGAAATTAGTCCTGAATATTCATTGGAAGGACTGATGCTGAAGCTTAAACTCCAATATTTTGGCTACCTGATGTGAAGATCTGACTCCTTGGAAAAGACCCTGATTCTGGGAAAGACTGAAGGCAGGAGGAGAAGGGGATGACAGAGGATGAGATGGTTGGATGGCATCAATGACTCAATGGACATGAGTTTGAGTAAACTCCAGGAGTTGGTGATGGACAGGGAGGCCTGGTGTGCTGTGGTTCATGGGGTCACAAAGAGTCGGATACAACTGAGCGACTGAACTGAACTGAACTGATAAGGTTTTGAGGGTACTCTATACCAATGGAGTTTCCACTAGGGAAATAATCTCATACCAAGGAGTTTATATTTGTATTAAACATGTATGAAAATTGTGACTTAGGTCATTAAAATAGACACATACATTGGAGACATTATATTTTTCTCCAGTACTGGTGATGAATTGATGTAACATCATTCCCTGATTCCCCTTGTGACCAGCAGTTTACTTTGCAAAACATCCGGAAGTCTGAGGGACTGCAGTTAGCTGACTAATGAAGAAAGTAGAGAGATGATTTGTGAGCTTACTTTAAAAAATCCCCAGACTTATTCTGAAATATTTATAGGCTCATGGGAAAAGGCAGAAATAGCATATAAAGCATATACTTTACCCACTGTGAGCTTATTTTACAAGCAACCATTAACAAAGATAAATTAATAGCATATATTCACGTAATAAGGCAAACAGCCTTTGGCTCAAGACATTTTAGTCATCTGTGTTTGGTTTTACAAGACTCCAAAGGACTAAGTCTAAAAGGTCACACAACTCACGTCAGTGTTTCCTAAAAGGCAGGGCCATTCAAGAGATGACTATCCCATTTCAGAGCATCTAATTGAATTACCAAACGCAAAAATCAGACAAAACTCCATGGCTCACAGCCACACAGGAAAGCCAGTTTGGGGGCACTGCTCAAGTGAAGTAAAGATTCTTTATTTTCCTGTCCACAAGATAAATCATCTTCATTGAAAGTAGCGTTTTCTTTGTTTCTTCCTATGGGGTGTATAATAAAAAGCATAGAGCTTCTTGGACTCTTGAATAATACACAACCAACCTTGGACATTTTGCCTGCAAGTTTTGATTCACGAAACAATAAATCTGCCCATAGCCTACTTTCACCATTTCTCATCCTTTAGTCTTGGAGGGTGCCTGGGCATGTGAGTGGAGGTGCGCAGATGAAGGTGTTATCTTACTCACCTCAGCCAAGGTGGACCTCAACCACAAGCCAGTAAATTCCTTACATTTCTCACACCTGAGTGAAGGGCAAAGGTGAAGACAGAACCCTGAAAATGCTTACTTGGACCAGAAAGCCGCACCAAGCACATCTGCACGTCTTTTAAAAGGCTGTTATTAACATAATTATGGCAGAGGCCTGACCATCGGCATCCAGCGAGTAATCTAAGTCTCTTTACATTCCTGGCAAACCGCATCATTGTGCAGATTAGGTCTGAGTTATGGGGGAGATCTGGGAAATGCAGTAAGGAAGACCTCTTATTTAATAATGATCCCTCCTGTCCTCCTGTCTCTCTACACCTCCCAGATACATACTAGAGGTGGAACAGAATAAAATCAGGTGAGGGAGGGTGATCATTAATCACTGCATGGGCTCCACAGAGCCAAAGCTTTGTTCTGCCTGTGTGTGTTCAGACTCACTCTGTCAACTGTAGATCACGTGTTTTTATGGTATCGCTCAATGTGCATTTCATATAAGAAAAAGTGTTTTATGTAGTACTCTGAAAAATTTTAATCCTAATTCTTTGTTAAGAATGAAGAGTAATGATAACAGTTACCATTTGCAGGCCATTTATTATGGGTCTGACCTATGTGTTTTGTGTGTGTGTGTGAGAGAGAGACAGGTGGGAGGTAAGGGTGCATGTAATAATGCATAATAAGATTTATGGGAATAATGCAAACAACATTATCATATCGCCAATGTGTAACATGTAGTTACCTCCAGCAGAAAGAAAGAGGGAAGATGGAAGAAGGATTTTAATCCTAAATCTCTCAGTTTTACTATCACAGGTAATAGAAGGCATTAAGAAAGATTTCTTTCCTTAAGATGGACTTTTGCATATCTACGGATTTGAATTATTTATGTAATTTCTGTTCCTCTCTGTGCTCTATTCATGATGACTGGAAAATTGGTCTACTAATCAATTTGAAATCTTTGTGATTAAAGTATAAAGTGACTATAATGAAATTAAAACACAATTGAATATTTTCAGAAGAGACATAACTCTTGTTGACTGCCTAGTTTCAATTTCTCAATACCTCATCATCCGTCTCTAAAACTTAAATACTATTTATAATTGTCACCATTTGGACAGAATCTCATGTAATATGAAGGACTTAAACATTCTCAAGCAATGAGTTGAGTTGTAAATAATCACTCAAAATAACTGGCAAGAGGTTACTGGACATTTTAATGCATAGATAATAATCAAGTGAAAGGAAGAAAGAATATATGCATGAAAACTGTCAAGAGCTGAAAGGCATCTGGGCAAAATCCAGAAGAATTGCTTGTTCTTGCAAATTATTATAATTTATAAATCAGATTTAAACTCACCTTTCTTTGGTACAATGCTTGTTTGTTTTTATATGCGCACTTGGTTTCTCTAAAAAGTTAAGTAAACTGTAGACCTTTGTCTATTAGTTTTGTAAATATCCACATTACAACTTCAAGCAAATCAGAAAAAAAGACCCATTTAATTTGGTGAACAAAAGAATTTTTTTTTGGTCATGCCCCATGGCATGGATCTTAGTTCCCCAACCAGGGATTGAACCCGTGCCCCCTGCACTGGAAGTGCAGAGTCTTAACCACTGGGCCTCTAGGAAAGTCCCTAGAGTCAGATATTAAATACACATTGTATCTTGTAAGTGCACAGTCTTAATAGAGAAAAGTCAGCTGCTGATATTACTACCTGGAATGAAAGAATGATCAATTAAAGTCGTGTATGCCACAGCCCATATCCACAAAATGCCATAATACAGTCATTCTTCACTCCATCATCCACAGAAAATACAGCAGAATGCATGCCATGCTTATTCCCTCTGGAGACAAAAGATAAGCTATATCCAAATAGTGTGTGAGCACCACAAGGAAAGTTTTAAATTGGCTACATGACATAGTGTGACATTAAGGGAAGCCAAACTTTACTCTCTGTATCCTTTGCGGTCTTAACACTTCTAAATAAAGGGCACAGATCAAGGCATTGACTACAGAAAAGTCTGTTTCAGTTCATTAAACATTAATATGCCTTTCAAGGTTGGAGAGACTTTCAACACAAACAACACGGATAGGATCACGTCTATTTCTTACAAACAAAGCTGATGAGGACTGCTCGCAAGTCACACCACACACACACCTGCAGTGAAGACAAAGGGAAAATAACTCAAGTTTTTCCCCACAGGGAAAAAATGAACTTTTTTTTCCTTGCTGAGTCTGTGGTGTCTAGATTGATGTTTACAATTACTTTGTGTCTCAGGAGATGAAAGGAAGAGGTGCCTGAAGTAATTGCTATCTGGAGCCAAATCTTATTTACTCACGTGTACCTGGACTATCAGTCAAGTAGGCGTTGTAGCTCCAAGATGTTTGCTTAGAACGGAATGAAAAAAAAAGTTTTATGCCGTCTTTTGGTTCAGTGCTGCAAACAATACAAAGGAACCTCCCTAAATTATTTCCAACTCAGATCTCTCTTCTGAGCTTTGGACGTTGACAACCAGCTGCCTACATGGTCCCATGCCACGGGCATCTCAAGGCAAACTCGCAAATAAAGTAGACTCACCACCGCTGCCCCCCCCCCCCGGTCTCTCTGTGTCACTACCACTACCCTAGATGCAGCCGGCATCACCCACCATTGAACCCCTCCAGCAGCTGCTCAGCCAGGTTCTTAACCAGACGCCATCCACCAAAGCAAATCTCATCATGGTAATGCCTTTGCTGAAAGCCTGTCAGTGTTTCAGTGCTCCTAGGGTTGAAAACAGGCTTTTTCATTTTAAACATTTTATTTTATATTGGCATATAGCTGGAAGAGATACCAACAACCTCAGATATGCAGGTGATACCACTCTGATGGCAGAAACTGAAGAGGAACTAAAGAGCCTTCTGATGAGGGTGAAAGGGGAGGGAGCTGGCTTAACACTCAACACTCAAAACACTAAGATCATGGCATCCAGGTCCATCACTTCATGTTAATAGATGTGGGGGAAAAAATGGAAGCAGTGACAAATTTTCTTTTCTTGTGCTCCAAAATCACTGTGGACCATGCCGCAGTCATGAAATTAAAAGATGCTTGCTCCTGTAAGGAAAGCTATGACAAACCTAGACAAAGTATTAAAAAGCAGAGACGTTAGTTTGCCGACAAAGATCCATACAGTTAAAGTGATGGTTTTTCGAATGACCACGTAGGGATGTGAGAGTTGGGCCATAAAGAAGCTGAATGCTGAAGAACTGATGCTTTCGAACAGTTGTGCTGGAGAAGACTCTTGAGAGCCCTTTGGACAGCAAGGAGATCAAACCAGTTGATCCTAAAGGAAATCAACCTTGAATATTCATTGGAAGGACTGGTGCTAAAGTTGAAGCTCCAGTACTCTGGCCACCTGATGTGAAGAACTGACTCACTGGAAAAGACCCTGATGCAGGGAAAGGAGGAGGGGCGGCAGAGGATGAAATGATTAGATAGCATCATCAACTCAATGGGCATGAATCTGAGCAAACTCAGGGAGACAGTGAAGGACCGGAAAGCTGGGAGTGCCGCAGTCCATACATAGGGTCACAGAGTCGGACACGGCTTAGGGACCGATCAATAGCGGGTTAACAGTGCTGTGATAGTTTCAGGTGGACAGCAGAGGGACCCAGCCATGCATATATACGTATCCATTCTCCACCAAACTCCCCTCCCATCCTGGCTGCCACAAAACACTGAGCAGAATTCCCTGTGCTATGTGGTAGGATCTTGCTACTTATTCATTTTATATATAGCAGTGTATGCGTGTCCATCCCAAACTCTCTAACCATCTTTTCATTAATTAAAAACGCTGGTTTGTAAAAAACTAAACATTTGGTTTCAAAAACATTTGCCTTTTAAACTGCATTTTGGCCTCCTTTCTATCCAATAGTCCAGTGTCTCGAATGTCAAATGCCGCATGCCCCGTCTTCGCCATGCCATCGCCATTGCCTTGAACACTCCCCGCTCCTCCTTATTGGGATAACTCTTCGCCATGCCATCGCCATTGCCTTCAACACTCCTCGCTCTTCCTCATTGGGATAACTCTTACTTCTTCCCGGTTTCAGTTTAGACGTCACTTGTGCCAGGGAGTCCCCAGTCTTCTCCATCAGAGAGAGCCCTCTCTCCCTCCAGCCACAGCAGGCTTGCATCCCCCACCTGCCCTGAGCTCTCTAAGGGGAGGAATTCAACCTCCTTTATTCACTGATGTTTTCCTAACAATGCCTGGCCATAGGTTGCTCAATTAACACTTGTGGAATGAATGAACATCCTGTAAAATATGAACATTGATTTGCCAGAGCAAATGAACAAATCCAGGAAGTCCCCTACCTATGAACCTTCATGTTTCGAACTTTCAAAGACGAGAATGTTGGAGAGGATGTGGAGAAAAGGGAACCCTCTTACACTGTTGGTGGGAATGCAAACTAGTACAGCCACTATGGAAAACAGTGTGGAGATGCCTTAAAAAAACTGCAAATAGACCTGCCATATGACCCAGCAATCCACTGCTGGGCATACACACCGAGGAAACCAGAATTGAAAGAGACACGTGTACCCCAATGTTCATCGCTGCATTGTTTACAATAGCCAGGACATGGAAGCAACCTAGATGCCCATCAACTGACAAATGGATAAGAAAGCTGTGGTACATATACGCAATGGAATATTACTCAGCATTAAAAAAAATTCATTTGAAGCAGTTCTACTCAGATGGATGGAACTGGAGCCTATTATCCAGAGTGAAGTAAGCCAGAAGGAAAAACAGCAATACAGTATACTAACCCATATATATGGAATTTAGAAAGATGGCAGGGAGAACCCTGCATGCGAGATAGCAAAAGAAATGCAGACATATAGAACAGACTCGTGGACTCTGTTGATGAGGGCAAGGGTGGGATGATATGGGAGAATGGCATTGAAACATGCTAATTATCATATGTGAAATCAATCGCCAGCCCAGGGTTGATGCTCGGGGCTGGTGCATCGAGACTTCCCGGGGGGAGGGAGGAGGGAGGGGGTTCTGGAGGGGGAGCATATGTAAACCCATGGCGGTTTCATGTCATTGTATGGCAAAACCAATAAATAAATAAAAAAAGACGCGAATGTGCATTTATTCGTATGTCCAAACACAAAAGTTAGTTCACATGCGTGCATCCTCTACAAGTGGTTGTGCTCTTGTGTACTTTATTATACAGTACTATATAGAGTGGGCTTTCCACATGGCTCAGTGCTAACAAATCAGCCTGCCAATGCAGGAGATGCAGGTTTGATTTCTGGGTAGGGGAAGATTCCTTGGATGAAGAAATGGCAACCCACTCCAGTATTCTTGCTTGGGAAATCCCATGAACAGAGGAGCCTGGCGGGCTACAGCCCATGGGGTCACAAAAGAGTCAGACATGACTGAGCAGCTAAGCACGCACACACGCACTGTATACAGTACAGTAATACAATATCTTTGTTTTGAACCCAGAATGTCCTGAAGCAGGTGTGAAGGCAGCAGTGATGTAGCTGATATTACTGGACTATAAGATTAAAAATGTTTTCTTAATTTTTTGTGTTTGTGCTTTGTATGTATTATTAACTTATTATAGCACAGTTACGGTTATAAGCCTATTATAGTATTATATGGCAAACTGTGTTAGTTGGGTGAAAAGTTGTTAGTTGCTCAGTCATGTCTGACTCTTTGGGACACTGTGGACTGTAGCCCACCAGGCTCCTCTGTCCACAGAATTTTCCAGGCAAGAAAATTTTTCAGGGTTCCATTTCCTTCTCCAGGGGATCTTCCTAACCCAGGGGTCGAACCCATGTTTCCTTCATTGCAGATGAATTCTTTACCATCTGAGCCATCATTGCTTACCAAGGTTAACTTTGTTGGACTTAGGAACAAACTGGACTCACGGGTGTGCTGTCATAATAGAATCGTTTGTATGGAGGGAGCTGGCTGTGTGTCTTTGTGGTGGGTGAGTTAGAAGACCACAGTCCTTAGCAGCAGGCAGTGGGGACTACAAAGCCTCAGGAGGATGAATAACTTGTCTTTGCAGTAAAATGACTGTGGAGGGCAGCCCTTTGAATCTGGAGCAAGCCCACAGGGGCGAGGGAAAGCCACCACCATGAACTCCAAGAGAAGAGATTTTTTTAATTTCACTTTTGAGATACTTGGCCTGCAGGCTTTTCCAGGTTAGATGTGCATCAGATTTATCCAAGGAGATTTAAAGATGCTGAGGCTTGGTCTCACCTCCCATTTATCGAATCAGAATTTCCGGGGGGTGACCTCCAGGCACCAGCGCTGTCTCTTTCTTTCTCATTTTTCAGTGGACTATATTTTTTAGAGTAGTTTTCAGTTCACAGCAAAATTGTGCAGAAGGTACAGAGATTTACATATACCCACCCCCCTCCCCCCGTTCCATCCATGCATCACACCAGTGTTTTTGAAAGCCTCCACAGGTCTCAGCAATCTGCAGGTTGTTTTTGCTTATGTCAGTGTTTTAGCAAATGGTAATTCATGGTGAGATACAACACTATGTTACTTCATCCTTACAGTCGCCCTGAGGTATGTGAATCCTGTTTACACAGATAAGGAAACTAAGGATTAGGGAAATGAAGAGACCTGCCTAAAACCACACATCCAGGGAATAGTGGATTACGATCCATACCAAGAAAAAGTGTATGTCCTTGTGTGTATGCTCAGTTGATGCAGTCGTGCCTGACTCTTTGCGACCCCATGGACTGTAGCCCGCCAAGCTCCTCCGTCCATGGAGTGCGTTGCCATGCCCTCAGGGGACCTTCCTGACCCAGGCATCAACCCCACATCTTTGTCTCTTGCATTGACAGGTGGATTCTTTACCAGGGAGCCAACTGCGAAGCCCTGTGTGCCCTTAAGCTAACTAACCTTAACTAAGGCAAGAGAGGAGTTATAATACAAAAGGTGGTCACAAGATTTTAAGGAACAGAACGTCCACCTCACAATTCAACATATGGGAGTTTATCATACAGAAACGTTAACAGAAATGTACAAAGATACACACATAGGTGTGTGTTGTACTTCGTTTATACTAGACACAACTGAAAACAAGCATGAAATCCCTCAGAAGGAGAATGATTGTATTAAGTTCATTCATAAACTGAAACACCAGGCTAGGAAGTTGACTTTTTTCCTTTCCTTTTTCAAAGGTATATATGTGGAGAAGGCAGTGGCACCCCCCTCCAGTACTCTTGTCTGGAAAATCCCATGGACGGAGGAGCCTGGTAGGCTGCAGTCCACGGGGTCACTAAGAGTCGGACACGACTGAGCGACTTCACTCTCACTTTTCACCTTCATGCATTGGAGAAGGAAATGGCAACCCACTCCAGTGTTCTTGGCTGGAGAATCCCAGGGACGGCGGAGCCTGGTGGGCTCCCGTCTATGGGGTCGTGCGGAGTCGGACACGACTGAAGCAACTTAGCAGCATGTATACATAAAAGCTAGTAAGACACTGATGTCTGATTAGAGACAGTTTTGTGATTTTACACCCTCTACTTGGCTTCCTCAGCAGTAATGAGAGATTAAAAGAGAAAGACAGCATGGCATTTCTTTTTGGTAGCTTTGAAGATTTCCACTTATCATTATTATACTTGATAAGGAATGGGACAGCTGTGATCAAAAGAAGGTAAGCATTTCTGTGAGCTAAAAATGTAACAGAACAGGACATCATAGTGGTGAGTGGAGCCAAAAGTGAATGCTTCTGTTGGTATTTTAAGGCTGTGAACCAATACTGGAATCAAAGAAACCAAATGAAAACAGAATTTAAGGGCAAAATATATTTTCAGCAATCAAAGACAAAGGTTTTACTCACCTCTAGATACACATTGAGAAATTGCTAAAAGTATGGACAAAAAGTAAAATCAAAGAGAAGAACTGAATGAAAGAGAGTTGGCTGAGCAACTGATAAAATATGCTGGTAAATCCAACTACTTATTGCAAGCATAAATGCTCATCATAAATGATATTTTCAACTTCATGCTGAAACTGCAACTTGAAACAACAGAGAGGAAGTTATAAAGGGAGGAATTCACTGGGTCTCTAAACTCTCCCATGGTCTTGTCTTTTTCAGGACAGTAAACTTTGTTAGGCAGATAGTAACGTATCTTCATTAAAATCATGACTTGCCACCAGTGGGACAGAAACCAGCAGGAAATAAAAGTCACAGAGGATACAGAAAACTTTCTTGACAAAAGAAGAAGCTATAAAGGAAAAATCCATACAGACAGATGCCAAATAAAAAGCACAAATATATTACTTAATTAGAAGAAGGTAAACTGTTTAACTTTTCTTATTTAAAACCGATAGACTGAATTAAAGAACAAAAAGACTTATAAACATAGCTGTAAACAAAACTGGAGGAAAATAGGTAAAATAAAAGGATGCAACAAGGCTATATTAAGCCAATAAGAAAAAAGCAAAGTGGTGTAGAATATATATCAAACTGCTAACTCATTATTTCCTAGAGATGGGATTAGGAGGAAATTTTACCTCCTTTGCTACATATTTCTTCCACACACTAATTTGCTATACAGTTTACTTTTTTTTTTTCCCAAGTAGCATGTACTACTTTTGTAAATAGAAAGAAAAACAAAATCAGGTTAAATTCCTTCTATAAATAACATCTTTAAAAAAACTAGTGTTTGACTGGGATTTCTGTACTTCTCTTTCAAAAAATACATGAACATTCTTAAGAATAGCTTCATATTTAGTCCTTAACAAGCATTTTCAAAATTCCTGTTGGAAAAATAAAGTTCAAATATAGGTTTAGTATATATCAGTTTAAAGGCATGTTTTGACATTTCTTTACCTTGGCAACTATAGTTTCCTCAGAAAGAAGAAAGAAAAGACAGGACATGTCTAAAAGTGCTTATAACTTAAGGACTGAATCTTTCCAAAATTTCAGCTGAGAATATGTGGGGAGCTTTTCTCCAGAAAAGGCAATGTTATCAGAGATTCTACTGTCAATCTGGTTTTACTCCCAAAGTCTGATTTTGTCATTTTAAGGGTTGATATAAGTTTAAAATAAAATTTAAATGTCAAAGTCATTAGAGTTTTCTACCATCCAGTAGCCTCTGAAGAAGGCTTCCTGAATATTATTTATTCAACAAATACTGTTGAGAACCCACCTCTAGAAGAGTGTTTTTAAGACTTTTAATATTTGTTTCATATAAACAAGGGAAAGGAAGGAAAGCTGATCATAACTCTCTAATTGATTTCTCAGCTCAATGGATTCAATGTACAATTCTCTAACAGCTATTCTCTATGGCATCTAAAACCTAATGTAATGATAAACACTAGAGAAATAGAAGATATTTTGCATATGTGGAAAAGATATTTACTATCTCATGTGTGTAACAGAAAAAAGATCTGAAAACAACTTAAATGCTCATTAGTAGGGAATTTTTAAAATACATTACAGCCACACTGTGAAATATTGTGTAGCCATTGAAAAGAATTAGTTGGGTTTATGTGTACCATCATAAAGTTTTTCACGATACACTGTTATGTGAGGTCAGTATATCATAAAATGATATTCATAACACAGTCGTTCAGTCGTGTCCTACTCTTTGTGATCCCATGGACTGTAGCCCGCCAGGCTCCTCTGTCCATGGAATTCTCCAGGCAAGAATACTGGAGTGGGTTGCTATCCCCTTCTCCAGGGTATCTTCCCAACCCAGGGATCAAACCTGGGTCTCTTGCATTGCAAACAGATTCTTTTACCATCTGAATCAGCAAGGGAAGGACAAGTAAAATAGTAAACATTAACTGAATATTTTTAGTGTGCCTGAATTGTTCTAAGCACTAATAACCCGTTGAGGTAGGTTTGTTATCATCTCTGCTATACAGATAAGGAAGCTGAAGTCCAGGAATTCAAGATCAATAGCCAGTAAGTGGGCAGGAAGACAGACTGTCTCCCATATTCTAGGAAATATGTGCTTGTTGCTTCTTTGCTATAACAATTAATTCTAGTCAAAGTCAAAAGAAATGTGTGCATGTGACTGTGTATTCAGAAAAGCCACACATGGTACTCAAGGGACCTCGAGGGAGATGGATGGGTTTGATGAGGGAGCCAAGACTACTGCCATTTAGTTGTACTTCTATTTGGTTCTCATGCAATAATTTTGTAATAAAAATATTAATACTGAGCAAGAATTAATCTGCATAACATACCTCCATGAAACACAGAGTCAAAATATTAAATCAAATATTTCTTAAAATATTAGGTTTAAGAAAAGTATTTATGACAAAGCAGAGAGTTTCTTCTCTCTTGTGAAGATCGGAAACATTTTTAACTCTTAACAGATTCTGGCCTCTTTACCACCTTGCTGCAGTATTTTGCAGTGCTGTGGAGGAGTGTGCTTTCCAGGGAACTGAGTAGTTATTGCGCTTTTCAAAAATCATTATCTAAGAGTCTGCAAGGCCCTACAGAGTTGGTGTCTTTCCATTTTCACATATAACCTCCTCCCAGTTGACAGTCAAGCAAGTCCAGCCAGCTCACACTTCTCACGTTGCACTTCTCACACTCTATTCACTCACTCACTCCTCTCCCTCGTCAGGTAGAGACACCCCCAAAGGCGGAAATCAAGTATCGTTCATCCGTAATCATCTGGAAACTCCACTGAGAAGCACAGAGCCTGACACACGATATCATAAAAACAGTGTGTGCAGACTGCTTCCAGGGTTACCGGTGCAAATCACTGCAGTTAAGGCTTCCCTGGGGGTCCAGTGGTTGAGAATCTGCCTTGCAGTTCAGGGGACACTGGTTGGATCCCTGGTCTGGGAAGATCCCACATACCTCGGGGCAACTCAGCCTGCGGGCTAACAATGATCTTGAGCCCACGCGCTGCAACTATTGAAGTCTGCACGCCTTAGAGCCATGCTCCGCAGCAAGAAAAGCCACTGCAGCGAGAAGAGCCACCGCAGCTACAGAGTAGGCCCAGCTTGCTGCAACTAGGGAAAGCAAGGAAGACCCAGCACAGCCAGAAATAAATCATAAACAAATGAATAAAAACAAAAAACACAAAGTAATCATTATGTTTCCAAATTTCATCTTGTGACAACACACCAATAAATATTATAGTTATGCTAAGAGTAAAATTATGATGTAATTGCTACTTTTGCTGAGTGTCTGCCTCTTTAGGTGACATCAGAGTCTCTAGAATCTTGTTAGATTAACCTATGGTGCCTATAGGTTAATAGGCTTGTAAGGTCATTGTTTTTATCTGCTGTTTACAAACCAAATGAAATGGAGACTTAGATTAAATAATTATCTTAAGGTTACATAGCTTGGATGTAGTAGATGCAGGATTCAGGCCTAAGTCTCTAAGATTGCAAAAGCTGTGCTTCTTTTCATGATGTAGTGCTGTCTCTGAAAATGATTGAATAATGGAAAAGTTTGCACTTAAAGTAATATTTTTTAAAGAAGCGTAATGAGAGTCTGTAAAGACAGAGCAGGAATATTCCATGTAAGAGAAAAATTAGAATATGTTATAGATCAATATTTCTCAGTTATGAAGAAAAATGTCTTCACTAAAAATAAAAACAAGATCAAACCTTCATAGAAAGGAAAGAAAAATAAGGTGTCACATTATACTTAATTTCTCCATTCCTTTAAAATTGTTACTGTTCCCCAAATCACCCATCAGAAGGCAGGCATGTCCATTTATATTCCTGCTGACTAAAGTGAGTTTCATAAGTAAGATTTCAGAATCCATAGAGACTTTGACATCAGGATGATTTATGTGGGAATCCCAACAGCTGAACGGAGAAAGAGTACGACCAGCGTGGTGTCAAACACAGTCTGTGTGAGGTCTCAGGAATAAAGGCATGCGGTTGACACTGGAAAAATAAATAACCTTGACCATAGACCGTTTAATAATTGACACTTGAAACATGCCTGCAGGCAGCAAAGAAAGGGATTCTAGAATAAATAGCTAAAGCCATTCCATTTCCAGCTGAGACAATGGGCTCCTTTTTTGTAAGAATCCTCCTTCCCTGCTTTTCCCTGTATTACTCAGTAGAGGTGGGCAATTCTGCTCCATTGCTTCTTAGTACAGAACCTCAAAAGTGGTCCAGGACTCTTCCATCCTCTTGTAGTGTGATGAGGAAAAACAAAACAAAAGAAGCTCTCCTACAAGCCATGAGTGAAGTTCCCTTTCAGTCATTTCAGAAATGCCTGACACTGGGGAAGTCAACCTCTTTGGTTCTTAGATTTCTGGTCTGTAATACAGAGAAAATCCAGCCCAGCTGTGCAAAGTCAGGTCACTAAGCTTTCGGGTCTATGCACATCCCCGTCCTGGCCTTCTCAGATTGGTGCTTTTCTTGTTGATAATGATACTAGTTGGCAGCTATTTCTCTCATTTAACATCCATGCGACCTGTTTATGCTGACTATCCCCATTCTTTATTGCAAGGAAAACAGTTGCTTCCTCTCAAGGAAAAATGAGTTAGAAAATCATTCTTTCTTATAAATGGTTTGCACAGTAAGGAGAAACTATAAACCCAGAAGATAAAAATATAGATATTATGATTTTCAAACGATTTCTCATATTCAGATAAAATTTACCCAGTAATATATCTGGGTTCTCAGATAACATTGTTTCACCCTTTCAACTTGTGCTTTGTCGTAATTTATAGAGAGTGAAGAGCTGTCTGGTAGTTTTAAAAAGCGAGATTAAAAAAATAAAGCCATATAACCTCCTGGGATAAAAGGAACAGCTTCAAGTGTTTGGGGGCTTAGGAAGCATTTGGCATGGCTGGAATGCTACTTGGGGTGAGGAGATGAGGGAAAAGGGAAAACAGAAGGCATCAGCCAGGGACTTCCCTGGTGGTCCAGTGGCGAAAATTCTGAGCTCCCAGTGCAGGGGGTCCAGGTTCAATCCCTGGTCAGGGAATTAGATCCCACATGCCACAATTAAGACCCAGTACAGCCAAACAAATATAAATAAAAAAGAAGGCAATAGCAGGTCACGTGCGCTATGCCAACGGGTTGGAAGCTTACCCTAGCAGTTATCACATGAAAAGTAGGTTCAGTTTCAAGAAGGGGAAGGATGTGATGAAATATCCATGTAGAAGGTCTGGAGGATGGATGCCCATGCCAGGTGGGCAAACTGGAAGCAGAGAGGCTAGTTAGCAATCTCAGAAATTTAGTCCAGATAATGAAGCTGGCTGGGTGCTTCCCCAGTGGCTCAGCAGTAAAGAGTCCGCCTGTAACGCAGGAGCCGCTGGTTTGATCCCTGAGTCAGGAAGATCCACTGGAGGAGGCCGTGGGAACCCACTCCAGTATTCTTGCCTGGAGAATTCCAGGGGCAGAGGGCTACAGTCCATGGGGTCATAAAAAATCGGACATGACTGAAGTGACTTGGCGTGCATGCACGCATGTGAAGCTGGCTAGTGCAAGATGGTAGCTGATGAATGAAACAGACAGTAAACAGTGGGAGGAATAAAGGAAACAGAATCAAGGATTTGGGGTGGACAGTGGAAGATAAAAGTCTAGTCATGGTAGAACTAGTCACCAAGATTAAATACTCAGCAGGAGGGACTTCCTTGGTGGTCCAGTGGCTAAGACTCCACATTCCCCATGCAGGGTCCCAGTTTCAATCCCTGATCAGGAAACTAGGTTCCACATGCCAGCAACTAAAGAACCCACATGCCGCAGCTAAGACTTGGTACAGCCAAATATAGTAAACAAAGTAATTAAAAAAAATACAGGAGGAAAACCAGATTAGAGCAAGGACTACTCTTTTCTATTTTTTCCCTTGATTTGCATTGATTTCTTTCAGAAGCTAAGGTGCTAGGGCCAGGGTGACTCATATGCCTATATTATTTTACTTGTTTCAAAAGAAAACTAAGAAACAGACCCCTCACATAACCTAATTATCGGGTCCCCCACAATGATAACACAAGAGTTTAATGGAGTTGCCCTCGTCACAGAAATGTCGAGGGATATCATGTTTTGAACACGGTAATGAAGTTGTCCTCAGAGAATTAATCAAAGCTCTCCTGCTAATAGTTTACTTGTCCTCTCAGTATATTGAAGTAAGTCTAGTACATAGAGCGGTTAAGACGTGCAGACATTTTAAAGAATTTTATATATTCTGGTCCAATGTCAGTTAAGGTAAGCAAGCTAGAGGCGTTGGGAGGATAATGACCCCTTGGGAAGTGGGTACAAATCTCAGTACGTCTTTCAATCCTGTTGGGTAGTGTGCGTGCTTGCACGCTAAGTTGCTTCAGTCATGTCTGACTATTGTGACTCAGTGGACTGTAGCCTGCAAGGCTCCTTTGTCCATGGGATTCTCCAGGCAAGAATACTGGAGTGGGTGGTCATTTCCTTCTCCAGGGCATCTTCCCAACCCAGGGATCAAACACAGATCTGTGGCTCCTTGCATTGGCAGGTGGATTCTTGACCACTGAGCCACCGGGGAAGCCCATTGTAGATAGTATTTTACCAGTTTACTGAGCCAGGGACCACACACCACAGATCCACAGAGTAAAAGCGGCATCTATACTCTCTACAGTTTTCTCTGTATGTAGAGGATCCCCTTGCAGCACTGAGAATGTGAAGCTTTTTAAAGCTTTCCCTGGTGGTGGATGCAATCCTGAAAAATCACCCTTCTGAATAAGCGTGATTCTCAAACAATGACAGCAAAAGAATGGGTTTCTTGTTGGCATTTTGACCGCAGAGTTCCAGCTTTGTGGCATCCTTCCTGAGATTGTAAAGCAGATTGTTTGTGAAACACCCTCAGGGAAATGGAAGCTGAGATACATTTCAGCCCTATGAAGTGTAAAGAGAAAGCTATTTTTCTCTCGCAGTGTCAATATTCTGACTCTCCTGACTTTTAAGTACTGACTAGTAAAGCTCTACCAGTCATTTGATTTCTTTCCCCAGGACTGTGTTTAACTCCCTGACTGCTGCCCTGTTCTGTGATTTGGCTCATCCGGACACTGTAGAGGTCTTCATGGCGATGAGACTGTCACGGCCCGAGGGGATGTGTGACAATGTACATCAATTTCTGGGCTGCCAACTCTCGTGACTCAGCCTTCCTGATTCCTGGTGTGGCTTTTCCGGAACATCAGGCAGTACTCGATGCTATTGAGAAAGCACCCATTGCATGTGGAGCCTGGTTTTATCAGAGTATCTTGTATCTCTGCCTATTTTCTTTCAGAAATCCTCTATAGATTGGGCCTGTCTTGTTCATCTTGGTGTTCTTGGTGCCTTCAGGGGTGCATGCTCTCAGGAAAGGTGCTACTAAGTGTCATGTGGTGTTGATGTGTATATGTATGCACACACATATACATATCTGTATATATATAGGGAGAGCGAGCGAGGGCAGGACAAATCCTTTCTCTCTTCACCCCAGCACAGCATCTGGGGCGTTAGAGATGCTCAGAAAACGTTTAAATAAGCAAATGTCTGCATATATATTATTTCAGTCGTCTGTCTCACTACATCAGAATGAAGACCTGTTTCTTAGGAAAAGGATGAAACGATGCTTTATGTCTCTAGAAAGTGTGAAGGGGAAAGTTTTATCCATAATTTTAAGTGCTTCAAGTTGCTACAAATGGCCCAAAGAAAAGAAGCTTTTTTAGTTTTAGCTACACTTTATGATCCTAACATACATTATTGTTGTGATTCTTTGTAGCGTGATGCAACTCACTGGTTTTATCAAAGGATATTACCTGTATTCTTTATTGGGTAATTTTGCATCTCTCGAAGTCCGTAGCAAGTTTCTTGAGGTCATTTAAAGGAAGATTTAAAAGGCCAATGACAAAAAAAAGGTATGTTTATGACTGATAAACTAGGAATAGAGGGAGAGAAGAAGAGATGCAAACGTCTGCTTCAGTAAGGCTGAATGAAGACCTGCTTCTTAGGGAAATCATAAAATTCACCAGCCTCCTGTGAAAGGTAACATCTACCTGCACAGAGCAAGGAAGATATCCAGAGAACCAGGTGGCCCCTTAGGACTTCTAATCTGAGATCTACCTTCAGTTGGTGACAAGTGTCGCAGAAAACCAAGCTAACAAGTGTCGCATTTCCATAGTGACCAACTGCTCAACCAAGTGTCTCAGAAAACAGTACATAAATTCCAAAATGCTTTCTTAACTTTTCTTTCTAAAACAATTAAAGGAGATGCTGTTGTCTAATTAGTAATCGGCTTTATGAAGCATATATTTTCAACAGACCACAGGTAGATATATGTGCACTGTCTGGACTTACTAAATAAACGCTCAGACCTCTGTGATTTCACTGTAGTATTTCATAGATTCTGACCTCTCTTTACATCATGGAGCATGCAAGTCAAGGCTTTAAAAGTTCTGTTTTGATCTAAGCTGTAGCTTCAGCTTATTGGCATTTTCTTTGCGTTTTATGATTTAGACAAAAGGATACATTAAATCTCTGTTGCTGGCGAATAATTTGGAGTTTCTGATGCTGACACTAACATTTACTAAGAGATCTTTTCTAATGGTTTGATCTCTAAAGAAGTTTGTTGTTTTTTTAATTGTAATATCTCTTTTAATAATAATTACAAACTTATTGAAATTGGGCTTATTAAAATCTGAAGTCTAGGATCTGAGACGTTGCTTCTCATATTTATGTGATTTTTAGCACTAACATCAAGTTAACCTGTGACTGAGATCTTGAGGTTTCTATTGTTTTTAGTGACCTGCTTCCAGGGATTTAGTGATAATAAATCAGCAATATTTATCCTTCGACATCTACAAGATGGTATTACATAGCCAGCATTCTCTCTCCCATGTGGAAAAGATGGGAGTGAGGCAGATAGTATTACCATGCAAAAGACAAAACAAACAGAAGATGCCATTTATCCATAAGAGCTTGACAAGACAGTTCCAATCCAGTCCTTCAGATGGGAAAACCTTCCACTGGGCACTTTGCTAAATGATGTGGAAAAGCAATGCTTTGCTTTATGCAACTGAACTGCCAGACTCCACTCATATGTTCTCCTAATGATCCTGGAGGAATTTTAATTGATAAAGGTGAACCAAAATAATTCATGCACAAGTTAGCCTAATATCTGTAACTGCTAACATTTGAAGTATTCTAGGATCATCAAGTGCTGCATGCATAGAAAAGTATATTGCTTGTTTCATCTCTACTAGGATGCTTTATGCTATTTTCGAATATTACAGCGTAAAATACACAAAATATAATATCTGTTAAATATTCATGCTGACAGTATGCTATGATGTGGGCAACATACCGATTGGTGCCTTGGACTCTGTGGTCAGCCTGGCAAATTCTTCTCAGCTATTTGACCTTTAGCAGGTTACCTAGCCACTCAAAGATAATAAAACTGAGTATAACAGAAACATGCTCATAGTCTGTGTGTCTCTGTATTAAATGAAATTATTCAGGTAAAAGGCTTAGCACACCTAAGCTACCGTTATCACATACAATAGTTATATATGATGATGCATGCATGCTAAGTCGCTTCAGTTGTGTCCGACACTCTGCTCCTGCACGGACTGTAGCCCAGGCTCCTCTGTCCATGTGGATTCTCCAGACAAGAATCCTGGAGTGGGTTGCTGTGCCCTCCTCCAGCGGATCTTCCTGACCCAGGGATTGAACCCACATCTCTTATGTCTCCTGCACTGGCAGGTGGGTTCGTTACCACTAGTGCCACCTGGGAAGTCCCTATTAATGACTATATATTATAGTTATTGGGCTTTCCAGGTGGCTCAGTGGTAAAGAATCCACAATGTCAATGCAGGAGACACAGGTTTGATCCCTCGGTTGGGAAGATGCCCTAGAGGAGGGAATGGCAATCCACTCCAGTATCCTTGTTATAGTTATTATTATATGACATATATGCTACCTATGGAGGCTTGAAAAACAAAGATATGAGTTGGCTTAATACTGTGACGAGTATGATCCTATGCAATATTGCAGCCTTAATATCTTAGAGTCACTCTAGAAGATGACATAGCTGTTAGCTTACACTCCATGAATTTGAGAGCTCACTTCTGGGTGAACTGTCCCCATGACCTGGCACAGTTCCCTGTCCTCACTTTCTTGGGAGCCATAAGGTCATTCTTCACTGTAAATTATATAAAATGGTGAGCTGTTCTCATAGAGAACTTTGGAGCTTTTGCCTTTTCTGGTAATAGCAGTAAATGTTTTCATGCGACTGGCAGAAGAGATTCAAGTGGCTGCTTGCCAAGTTCGAGTGTGTGCAGAGGAACAAAGCTCTGAGTGCCTTTCCTGCTGTGAGCAGGACACTGTATCAACAGTTTCAAAAAGATTGGTTCACTACAGCATTGTAGCAAGGTCCTTTAGAGCCGATGACCATACCAGGTTGAGTCAAAGGTACCCCCATTGTTAACGAACCCATCCCAGCAGCCTCAGGCCCTTGCTCACTTGCCTTTATTTTAATGCATGTCCCTGTACCCTAGCCCCATGTGGAGCTGTTCCCAATAAGTAGCTGGCCTTCTAGGCTCTGTGTCCAGCCAGGTCCAGAATCAAGAAGAGAGGACTGGGGTTCGGGACTCTGTGGGTCCTTCCATGGTCAAACCTGGAAAGTCTCCCTTCCCTGGGCCCTCCTAATCATCTTTAGGGAATGACTCACTCATTCACATTCACAAACACTCTTTTTCTTCCTGCCCTCTCCCACTCATGAGTTTGTCAAAAATAAATTGATCCTGTAATTGAATAACTCCTTTCCTGAAACTATTACAATTTGAAAAAATGATATGAAGTGACCCTTTATCATAATATGGTTTATGTTTAACCCAAAGGAGGTACAAAACGAGGGAAGTAGACTATACCATTTTAGTTTTTAGTTATTTTACAAAGAGGAAACATCTAAAAACAGTTTGTTTTAAAGGTCTAAAAGTGTATTTATTATCTGAGAACTTCAATAAGGTACTTCATTTGGTACATTTGCTCAGTTTTTTTCCATTCCCTTCTCCAGTACTTTGGCCACCTGATGCAAAGAGTTGACTCAGTAAAGATCCTGATGCTGGGAATGATTGAAGGCAGGAAAAGAAGGGGATGACAGAGGATGAGATGGTTGGATGGCATCACCAACATGAGTTTGAGCAAGCTCTGAGAGATAGTGAAGGACAAGCAAGCCTGGCATGCTGCAGTCCATAGGGTCGCAAAGAGTCAGACATGACTGAGCAACTGGACTGAACTGAACTGCCATCTTTTGTCTCCCTTTTACTGTTCCAAATGATCATTTAAAAATTATTCTCCTTTAACCTTTTATGTACTTAGGTTTTTTTTTTCCCCAAACAGATTTTAAGCTTTGTGAGATCTTGGCCTCTATTAAATGTCTCTATAGTCCCCACACATTACACTTAGTAAGTCTACAATAAATATTGGCTATGTGTGTGGTATGTGAGATTAAATATTTTTTTTAAAAGGCAAGACATTTCATATATGTTTTCCTTTATCTTATTTTTGTTTTCAAAGAGTGTAATATCTACATCATTAAACTAGTATTGTTCCCATGTGGAAAAACTGGTATAATCTTTACTATTCAGCGCATTCTTGCAATGCCTCCCACAGACTAGAAACTCATTAAACATCCATTAGCTTTCACTGAATACTTAGCATTATCAACTATATTAAGCAGTCTGTTAATGGCTTCAATGCATTAACATTCTGAGCAGTTAGAAACTCATTTTTCCATTTCTTGATTTTTAATACTGTTCTAACTCCAGCATACTAAATATAGAATGTAACTGTGTTATCATTTCTTGGCCTTTTGGCTAAGACGAAATGCAGAATGTCACTTTATTAAGCTGTTAGTTTAACTGAGTTTGGCCATTCTTTACATATTGACCTGGCATTACTTAACAGGTGAGGTGAAGGTGAAAGTGGCTCAGTCGTGTCTGACTCTTTGTGACCCCATGGACTGTATAGTCCATGGAATTCTCCAGGCCAGAATACTGGAGTGGCTAGCCTTTCCCTTCCCTAGGGGATCTTCCCAACCCAGGGATCGAACCCAGATCTCCTGCATTGCAGGTGGATTTTTTACCAGCTGAGCTACCAGGGAAGCCCTTACTTAACTGGAGTTTACCCAAATGCAAATAATAGTATTCAATAATAAAAAGGTTGGTGACCAGGCTTGTCAGTTCAGTTCAAACGAATAAACTAAATCTCACCCACACACCATGCCATGATGTATTTTTCTAGCACTAGAAATATTTTCTTCTCTATGGTACACCTGCTGCTGAGAAAGCTTTTCTAAGGTCAGTAAGCTTTTGAATGGCACTGACTTGACTTACATTTACCACGGGGTGTACTGTTCTACCTTTTATATGTCTCTGGTTTACATCTACCAGCATGATAATTTCTCCAGAGTGACTGAGGAAGCCAGCCACTATAGCTAAAACCCCAACCCCTGTGTTGGCACACAAAAGCAGAAAATGGAATCAGCTGAAATGTTCCTTAATTAACTTCCAAAGATTGACAGCAAAGATTAGTGAAATATTGCTAGCACTGACTTAATATACTCTTCCTAATGAACAAATGTGTGTGTGTGTGTGTGTTAGCTGCTCAGTCATGTCTGACTTTTTGTGACCCCGTGGACTGTAACCTGCCAGGTTCCTGTATCCATGGAATTCTCCAGGCAAGAATACTGGAATGGGTTGTCATTCCCTTCTCCAGGGGGGGTCTTCCCGTCCCAAGGATGGAACCCAGGTCTCATGCATTGCAGGTGGATTCTTTATCATCTAAGCCACCAGGGAAGCCTGGGAGAAGGGTTATTTTATGGTAATTAGGTTTCCCTCCTGAAGAAGAGTCAGGATAAACTCTCCTTTTTGGAAGCCTGTTGGACTTAATTTCCCATATACTTATCACCTCCCTAGTTCTTCGTTTAGTAGAATTGTCTGCTAGTTTCTTGGTTGAACAAGTTCAAACACAGAGATTCAAGTTACAAAAAAATAAGCTTTTATAATCAAAGCCAAACAAATAAAATAACAAATCATTTATTAAAACTGCTTCGATTCTTCGCCATGAAATTTTTAAAGATTAATCACTTAATGGGACATGGCATTGTCAAAGAAACTATACACAGAAGAAAACACACATAGGCGTGACTTTACCCTTCCAAAGCATTAGACCAAGAAAGACAATAGATTGATGTGGCCAGCCTAGAAACTTAATCACACTGCAGAGTCAAGCATAAGATAAATGTGCGCATGAAAATTCTTTTACACTCTCGTTCTTTCTGTTTAGAGGGCTTTGCCTCTAGAAGGTTTAGAGGGCTGCTCTGCCTGGTAGGAGGAATAATTTTCAGGTAAATTAGTACTTACCGTCGTCTTTGTCGGGTTTGATTGTAACCTGAGCCCCTGGGAACTCTGATCCAATTCTCCCACCCATCGGCATGCTCAGGAGAACATGGAATGTTTCCTCCTCTTCATACAAGGAGTCATCAATTATAATGACCCTACACATCTTCTCCCGCTCATCTTTGTCAAAGCGGATGACACTGGTGTGGTCCTCGGGCCGGGATATGTAATCAGAGTAGGAGAGCACAGACGTTGGCACGGTTCCTCTTGCCGTTCCTGGAGGCAGGGAGGATCCAAAAGGGGCTTATAAAACATACTACAAGGGTATTTCCAGAAACGATTATTTTCATCTGTAGCATTTTCTTGGTCCATCGTATCTATGAACACTCCTGGAAATCGCAATAGCGCCTACATACCGTTCTAGCATCATGAGTCAACTTCATAATGGTCTCCAACATATGACAAATATTACATTTCAAGTATTTTCTCCTCTACTTCTTACCAGCGGTCTTTTTAAAGCAACACAATAATATAATATAATAGCTCCTATTGTTCAAATGCTTACGGTGTGCAAAGTGCCAAGCGATTTCCATGCACTGCCTCCTTAATCCTCTTAACCAGCCTATTGGGTTTTACACGTTTGGTAACTGAGGGTTATAGAAGTCAAACCACTTGCTCTGGGACCCAGAGCTCAAGGTTGATCCTGAAATTTGCATTTTGACCACCATACTTTATTGACTTTCAATTCATACACATTAATGGAAATTTTAACGAAAATCTGCTAAGGTGTTAACCGCATCTATGACCTTTTCTTTTATATGCTTAGAAAAAATGTACCTGTTTCCTAGAAAGGTGTTTAGAATATTAATGATATTATGTATTAATCTAAATTTTGTGTTACATAAAATCACCTTTCAGAGCATGCTGACTCAATGAACAAGACAAGTGTTTTTAAATTGGGTTGCAATGAGTCTCAAACTAGTTTAAAGTTAGTTCTTTTCCTTGGGTATGCATTTCCTTGCCTCTTTTTTTGGTTGTTGTTTTTAACAGTAATCTCCTTCTACTTGAGCAGGCTTGAGTTGGGGAGGGGAGCTTCAATTTCCTGCAATCCCAAAGGCCTTGAGTATTAGAGTAAGTAAATCAAGTAAATAAAAAATGTTTTCAATAAGCAGCAGAGTCCTTCCAGACCCTCAAAGGTGCATAGTGAAGGAGGATGTCTGCATGCATTTTTTTTTCTTTTTTAAAATTGTATTAATAAAGTATAACCCTCATGGCTTAACGATATAGCTCCGGCATGTTAAGAGGCTTATTTATATCTTTGTGGGGACATTTTATTTCATTTGCAAATCAAGCTACCTTGCTGCGTATAACAGATCACCATCAACTCCTGGCTCACATCTCCACTTCTCCTGATGGGAATGAACAGTTCGCCAACATCCTCTTCAATGGAGTATTCAGACTGGGGGATGAACACAGTTGATTCTAAGGAGAAAATACAATTGTTTTTGTCTGAGCTTCTTATATGTGAAACGATCTTGTACAAATCAAAACTGCTCTCATGACTGATCATTTCCCCTTGCATATTCTTTTATTTTTAAATTTTTCTTCATGTATGATCTCAATTTTATTTACTTATTTGCCATACATCTCAGTTCTATTTATTATTTTTCTTAATATCATTATTATTTTGGTTCATTGTTACCCTCCTGCATTCTTCCTTCTCTTTATCAACATTATCATTATTTGCATAATTGTTAGCCTGGTGCTCTTTGAAGACCTAGATGGGTGGGATAGAGGGCTGTGGGAAGAAGGTTCAAGAGGGAGGGGATATATGTATACTTATGGCTTATTTAGGTTTTTTTTAATTGGAGTAGAGTTACTCTGTGCTGCTGTGTCAACTTCGGCTGCACAGTAAAGCAAATCAGCCATATGTATACATACATCTCAGTTTTCTTTTTTTGGATTTCCTTCCCATTTTGGTCAATGCAGAGCATTGTGCTATACAGTCGGTTCTCATTAGTTACCTATTTTATACACAGTAGTGTACATATGTCAATCCAAACATCCCAATTCATCATCGATTCTCCTAGCCCTGCCCTCCCCACATACCCCCCCCCATATCTACATTTCTGTCTCTATTTCTGCTTTGCAAATAAGACCATTTTTACCGTTTTCTAGATTCCACATATACTCGTTAATGTACAATATTTGCTTGTCTCTTTCTTACTCTGTATGACAACCTCCATGTCTCTACAAATGACCCAGTTTCGTTCCTTTTATGGCTGAGTAATATTCCACTGTATATAGGCACCCCTGCCCCTCCCCCTCCCCACATACTCTTTCAGAAGAGCACTGTGAGTGTGAGGGTAAGGAGGGAAGAGAGGGGAGAAGAAACAGCCATAATGCATGTAGGCTCCAGACCGACGGATTCTTAACCCAGATATAGAACACAACATGGCTTTCAACTCCAGTAATTGCTTTTTTCTCAATTAGTAAGTGCTGCCGACACAGTGCCTTCAAATTCAACCTCATTCTCTTGGTGAAGATAACCATCTTCCAATGGAGCAGTTTGGCTTTTAGATGTAGAAGAAACTGTAGAAGTACTCTTGTCTCACCTCTCACTTTGATGAGGGAACTTAGACCCACAGAGTTGAAATTACTTGTCAAGAACTCTTACTGATCAAGTTCAGATTAAAATTCAGATCTTGTAATGTCCATTCTATTATTGTTTTTTAACCCCACGTGTCCCTTCTAAATGGTTAATGATTAAAAGTATAATTATGCATTGTTTGACACCTGGTGATTTTGTTTGTTGTTTCCTAAATAGCAGTCCATGTAGAATTGATAAATATATGTATTGACTGTAAGGAACACATCTGTCATTTCCTTCTTCTCCTAGAGGAATAACCATAATACTGAGTATACAACATTATATTTATACAATACTGCAAGTCTCAATGATTCATTTTGTAAAGTAGAGGAGAGGTATAATAAATAGTAAAAATGGCATAATGAAGTTGTTGAAAATTATGGCTCAATGTAAAACTGTCTGTCTGTCATGTGCTCAGTCAGGATCCAATTCTTTGTGACCCCATGGACTATAGTTGCCAGGCTCCTCTGTCCAGGGGATTTCCCAGACAAGAATACTGGAGTAGGTTGCCATTTCCTCCTCCAGGGGATCTTCGGGCTCAGGGATTGAACTGGCATCTCCTGCATTGCAGGCAGATTCTTTATTGCTTGAGCCATCTACCTTTAGTTCAATAAAACATTTAGGTCAGTAGCTAGGCATGATAAACCCCCAAACAGATGCTTTGATATTTGCCTGGGAGTCTGTTTCACTGGAAGTCCCACAGATACACAGAAAGTGCTTCCTGGTTACTTTGCAAACAGTAAGCCACACTGCTTTGGATGATTATAAAAGACGCTGGAATAATGGACACTGGTCATCAAGGTCCACGTTCCACCCCTCTCCACCCTGCCCTGTACCCCAGGGGCTGACTAATGTGAACCACATCAAAGGTTTCCCTTGTTCTCTGGCTTCCGGCTGGGCCAGCCAAAGGGCAGCACAGATAGGACCTTCCCCCTGCCTCCCCTCAAGGTCCCAGAGCTGGCAGCACCCCAACAAATAAAGGTCATTGTGCCCACTGGCTGTCCCAGCTCACACACTGACTCAGCTAACTCCTCCTCCTCTTTTCCCCCAGGCTAGAGGTGGTGATGGTACTCGCTCTTACCAGCCTTGAGGCACTTAACTATACTTGTGTTGTGCTCACTTACTCAGTCACGTCCAGCTCTTTGGGACCCCATGGACTATAGCCCACCAGGCTCTGCTGTCCATGGGATTCTCCAGGCAGAATACTGGAGTGGGCTGCCATTTCCTTCTCCAGGGGATCTTCCTGACCCAGGAATCGAACCCACGTCTCTTGCATCTCCTGCATTGGCAGAGATTCTTTACTACCAGTGCCACTTGAAAAGCCCTGGTGGTTTCCCAATTCTCGCCCTCACCTTTGCAAATAGTCTTGTTATTCAAGTATTTTAAAACTGCTAATTTTGAATGTGCCTTTTGTTTTCTCCTGAGACTGTGATATACAAGTTTAAAAAATGGCACCATTAAAAAAGCTGTGGATACGAGCTTTCACAACTAATTATTTATCAAACATTGATGGGGTGACTTCAGCTTGCCAGACACTGAACTAAGCAGAGGAGATATGGAAGTAAAAAAAATCCCTGGTCTCATGGAGTTTTCATTCTAGTTGGGAGTGAAGAAGAAGAAAATGCACAAATATTCAAGAAAATGTATAGTATGTCAGGAGGTGATAAATGATATGGAGAAGATGGAGTGTGCTGAGGGTGTAGAGAGGGCTGGGGCACATGTATGCCATGACAGGTCTGTATTAACAGGAAAGTCTCATTGATGGAGTCACATTTGAGCTGAGATTGTAAGGTGATAATGAAATACTCCATGTGAGTAACTCAGAGGAGGGAATTCCAGGCAAAAGTATGAACAAGTGAAAAGGGCCCCAGACCCGGTATATACAAGGAATGGTGGTGGTGGTGGTTTAGTCACTAAGTGGTGTCTGACTCTGCGACCCCAAGGACTGCGGCCTGAAAGGCTCCTCTGTCCATGGAATTTCCAGGCAAGCATACTGCAGGATGTTGCCATTTCCTTCTCCAGGGGATCTTCCTGACCCCAGGATCGAACCTGTGTCTCCTTCAGCATTGCAGGCAGATTCTTAACCACTGAACCACCAGGGAAGCCCATACAAGGAATGGCCAGGTTACTGACATGGTTCGGGTAAACTGGGCAAGAAGGACAGGACAGAACACGGGGCCAGTGAAGTGGTGATGAGGTGGGTGGTAGGTGGATCCATGGGGCTTTTAGGACCGAAGTCCATTGGAAGCACTTCGGTATGACTCAGAGCAAGATACTGTGGAAACAAAGACCACCCCATGGGATGAAACAAGCAAAGGTCATTTATTCAGAGGTCAATAAAATGAAACAAGCAAAGGTCATTTATTCCTTGCTATAGCAAGGGAATCAGCCCCCATTGCTTATATTTGGCTGAGACCCAAAGCAGTCAGAGGAGGGGGAAGTTTTATTGTGGAATAAAACTGATGGTCACCATCTGTAGTAACAGATACACACTGCTGTATACACCGAGAGACAAAACAAGGGTGATATTATAGAAACAGCTGAACTCCCTGCTAAGCAAATGTGTGAGCTGGGCTCAGTCGTGTCCAACTCTTTGGAAGCCCTTGGACTGTAGCCTGCCAGGCTCCTCTGTCCATGGGATTTTTCATGCAAGAACACTGGAGTGGGCTGCCATTTCCTACTCCAGGGGATCTTCCCAACCCAGGGGTCGAACCTGCATCTCCTGTAACAGTGGGCAGATTCTTTATCACTGTGCCACCTGGGAAGCCCTTACTAAATAAACAGAGACACAGAAAAGGGTGACTGCAGGGTCATCCTCTGAGATGTAAACAATGGTTATTGTCGCATGGTAGGAACACAAGTGACTTTCATTTCTTTAAATCTCTGAATTTTTGACAAGGAACATGTGCTATCTTTATATCTTCAGATTGGTCTCACTACTCTTTGTTTTGAAAGATGAAGTTGAATAAAATGAATGTACTCTTTATTAGCCTATGTGACTAAATTGAAAGGAGTACTTTGATTCCTCTAACAACAATTTTATTTTTCAGTTTTGACTGTGCTGTAACTCAGGCAAAAAACTTCTGTTCTCAGAAATAAAACAGTTGTAACTACATTTGAAAGATGTCCTTTTCTCAACTATATTGAGCACATTGAAAAAGAGAGACTGCTAAAAATAGGATAGAAAAAATATTTCCTAAAACTCTTTGCTATAATAGAACAAAGAAGGGAAAGAAAAATATAGTGCCCGGATGAAGGCATTGAGTGTCCATCATCTTTAAGAAGTGTGGCATATTCAAAAATGACCCAGAAGATATTCTGGGACATCTGCAGGATGCTCATGTGTCCTCAGGCTAACCACAAATGGCAATGAATGTGGAGTCTGCCACTGATAGTTGAACATGATGGAAAGCTTTCTTACATTTCAACGTGTTATTTTTTTTTCAAACTCCAAAACAGATAAATAGGCTACTAGGAACTTTAAAAAATAAGAATAATGAAAACATAACCAAGTCACATGGTGAGTGTGGTAAGTTCACATCAGGATACCATGAGGTCCAAAAATTATTCTAAAGCACTACGCAAAATACTTTGGTTAGAGTGAATCTTTGGGTAATCTTCGTTCACGTCATTAAATGTTTTTATTTTGGAAACTTTTGGAAAGTTTTCCATCACATGAAATAGTTTTATTTTGCACCTTTTTTTTCTTATTGACCTTTCGGGACCAGAAATGTATAAATGTGTGTGGTCCTTTGAACTAGTGTTTAGTAATTTCTTCTTTCCCTTAAGACAATGACCCATGCTTCACAGCAACAGAATTCAAAAAGAACTTTATTAAGTACAACGCCTACACTGGCACAGAAGCCTGAGAGATAGTGAGGTAAAGGAATGAATGAAAGGATGTGTAAAATGTCTTGAGGACACTGCCTGGCACATGGTAAGTGCTCAATGAATTTCAGTTATTATCACTATCAGTACCAGTTATGGGTAAGTAAAGAACTGGCAAAAGTGTACTTGTGTGTGTTTATATAATATTAAATGGCTAATGAGTAAAAGCAACTCCCAGCCTAAGATAAAGCAGAGTTGATCTTCTCCCCTTCTTGTTTCCATAAGGAACATTCTTTGTTGTTCTACATCATTCTTTGTTCTACTACATCACACTCTGCTGCCATCACTTATTTATAGAACTCTATTTCCCATTAAACCATACGCTCTTTGATAGAAGGGATTTATCCTATTATCTTTGGATCCCCAACCATAGTGCTGTACTCAGCACCAGCGTGAGTTGAATACATTTTTAATACATGAAAAAACAGTCTCATAACATGCCCTAGAATTAATATGCAGCAAAAGAGCTTATAGACACAATGGTACCTGGAGCTAGTGAATTTACAGATGAGGAGTTACAAGAGAGAGTAGAAAGAAACAATCAAAATTTTGAAACGGTTAGGAAAACAATCCTTTGTGGAAAGAAAAAAGATTGTTTAATCTCTGAATACGAAATCTAACATTATTGTGCCACATATCATTATATTTATGATATTTGTATTGTGCTTCTTGTTTTTATGGAACTCTTTCATAAGAAGGTGGCAGGAGAGTAATTTTTCTTTTTTGTTCACTGGGAAGCAAAATATTAATAAAAGCTGTTTGACTTGATTAAGATCAGACAACTAGAGATGGTAGAGTTGGGAATCAAAGCTAGGTCTTGTCATTTCAAGACCACCGGTCTTCAAACAAGACATGGAACATACCAGGCATTTGCTGTACCAGAACATTCATCAGCCATCACAGGGATGGTCATGGCCTGGAATGAATGGGGCTGAACTTCATCCAGAAAATTCCAAGACAGCTTAGATAACCATTACGTAAGATGAGATTATGGTAAGTTTTTATTTGGTAGTCTTTAAGATTATATAAATAGTATGTGTGTGTGCGTGTTTGTGCGTGTGTGTGTATTTGTTATTAAAATCCCACTTTTCAGACTTAATATGAATAGAGAGTATTTTGTGTTATGCTGGGCTTACAAATGGGAAAGCACATGAATTTTAAGTGTCATTCCTTAAGGTCAAGTATGGCAATTATACCAATGGGCAAACACCAAGCAATGGCTTCAAACAAGCTGTAACTAATGGGACAGTTTGTATGTAGTAAAGCTGTCATAGGCTTGTTCCAAAGAGAGAAGCTTTATTATGCTAGCTTACTCAAAACTTCCCCAGAACTCAAGACTAGAAGAAAATTTAATTGTTTATTCCTAGATAATGCAGATAAAATTAAATGTAATTAAATCGTTAACTGTTCTTTAATGGAAATGATAAACATAAGTGAACTTCATTTTCAACTAAGGACAAAGATGTTAAACAAACAGAGCCGGAACTCTGGTTCTCCTATCCTCTCTCCTTAATTATGCTCCGTTGTTGTTAAACCCAGAGATTTCCACATACGTCTCTGTTTCATGTACTCAGTAGATTGTATCTTCACAGAACATTTAAGAGTTTTCTGGCTGATGAAATAGAGTAGGCTGGCAGTTTAAAAGAAAGTCACATCTGTCTTCTGACAGGATTTCAGCTTTAGCGGAGTCTCTCCAAGTTTCGTATAAATGCCAGCCCTCAAAAAGCCAATTCAACCTTTTTTTTCTTCTTGGCTGCATTGAGACAAGTCGGGACTGTAGGAGTGTGACAGGGGAAGGGAAGGTCAAATTACACTCAAAAGCAATGAGGTTCATTTTAACCAACATCAGCCAAGGCTGTGCAATGACAAGAAAATGTGATCTCACAGAAATTAGGAGCAATGATTCAAGACATTTTTCACCAAAGAGCGGGGGTGGGTTGGCGGTTATGTAAGAAATATGGAAACATACGGCAGGATGAAAAGTTTTGGCTGATGAAGATATGAAGACATTTGAATAATTAAGTGTTATATGGAGAACAAATTAATCCCCAAACCATCTAATCCTTAAAGTATTTGTTTAAATGACATTTAAAAGACTTTAAAAAGTCCCTGATGCTGGGAAAGATTGAGGGCAGAAGGCGAAGAGGGTGTCAGAGGATGAGATGGCTGGATGGCATCATCGATGCAATGGACATGAACTTGGGCAAACTCTGGGAGATAGTGAAGGACACGAAGGCCTGGGGTGCTGCGGTCCATGGGGTCGCAAAGAGTCAGACATGACTGAGTGACTAAACAACAACAAAGTCATGAAATAATTCTAGAAAAATGAGATCAGTGATGTTGGTTCTAAAATATAGAATGATAATGAGAAAGAACATGTTGATAATCTTACGCATACTTGTAGTTAATTGACTTAAAAAAAGGTATAGCTTCTCTTCTTTCACTTTGAGTTCCCTAATCCAGCAGCATATCTAAGAATGCTGAACCATTCATTTAGAAAAGCCTGTGCTATGGAAATCCACGGAGAAGGCACTGGCGACCCACTACAGTACTCTAGCCTGGAAAGTCCCATGGATGGAGGAGCCTCGTAGGCTTCAGTCCACGGGATCGCAAAGAGTCGGACACGACTGAGCAACTGAACTGAACTGATGGAAATCCAAACCTTACACGTAAAAACCTCCTTCACAAAGTGCTTTGTCATAAACATCCAGCAGCAACAACACGAGTGAGGTGACAGTTGCTCTTACCATCTCCTGGGTCCACGATCTCCACTGTGGTCACTGCGGGGAACTCCAGGACAGCCAGCACGGGCTCTGAGAGAACCACCTGGAAGGTCTCGGACTGCTCGTGCTCCCCGTCGCTCAGGATCCGTACTCTCCACGTGGCCCGGGTCTGGCCTGGGTTGAACTGCACTTGTTTCTGTGCTTTGCCCTTGAAGTCCTTGTCTTTTTTTGCAGTCCCATCTCTTGTGCCAATACCTTCACAGAAACACAACATCATAGCCTTAGTGTCATTTTCAGTTGTGTTATTAAGGTTTTCCTTGTTGTTAACATTCTGTGTTACAATATCCTGCAGTGCAAAGTAAATCCTGCTTTGATTCCATGAAATGGATAATTTTAAGTGTCCTGCTGTAGGTATTAGTAGTCCATGATTTCTGTTCTACTGTGACCTTAGTATGGTTCTTTCACATATGCTTTTTTAAAAAATATTTATCTGGCTGCTCCAGGTCTTAGTTGTAGCAAGCAGGAGCTTTACCTTGAGGTATGTGGGATCTAGTTCCCTGACTAGGGATTGAACCCAGGCCACCTGCAGGGGGAGCACAGAGTCTTAGCCACTGGACCACTAGGGAAGTCCCTCTGTCATATATTTTTGAGTTAAGTTTGTATTAGAACTGCTTGTAAAGTGAGATAGAGGAAACTGATGCTCATGCTCTGAAATAAGTCTTACACCCACAAATTCATATAATCTAAAAAACTCTTCACACTTACTTTTTTGCATGGGTTGTATTGTATGTGTCATATTTTTAAAACTTCAGAAGAATTCTCTAACTAGAAAATATAAGCCAAAAAGAGACTCTGTGAGTCAGTGAAATCTTTGATAATCTGACCTGTAAATGACCAAGCATAATAATAAAAAATTATAATATTCACTCAACATTAGAACCCTTAAAAAACCTAATTTCTTGTTTGTCAACATGACCATTGCCAGGTTTTTCTTTGTGGAGCAGCACTCCAGAATTCCACGAAGCCAAGTGAAAAGAACTGGAGAGCTAAATATATATGACTTTTGTGAGCAGTATGTTTGGCTTACTCTGTGGGTTCATTCAAGGTCAATTTCCACTAGTTGGGAAGGTTGAAGGATCTCTGAGTCTCCAAGAACATTATGAGAAGATCTTTATTTGCCATTATTGTGCCACATACTCAAATAATAAAATATATTATCTATAAAGCAATGAATAAGAGTTGACAAATTCAATATCACAGAATAATTACAAAATTGCAGGTAGCATTTGTTCTGTCTTCAGGTACTAAATCAGAACCTCTTAATGATTCAAGTTAATAGAATAATTTTCAAATACATTCCTTTAAATATTGGAGGAGGGAGGAGGGTTCTGGAGGGGGAGCATATGTAAACCCATGGTGATATCATGTCATTGTATGGCAAAACTAATAAAAAAAAAAAAAAAGAAAAAAAATATTGGCCATTTTCAGGGAAGTTGGTAGAAAGACAGATTTAAAAGGATAAAAATAAAATTTTGAGCCTACTGGAACTAAAAAGTCTGAAAATAAATTATTTACATTATTTCTCACTTAATTGAAAAAATTATCTTGTTTCCAGAAAAAAAAAGTCCCTTTGTTCTTCAAACTAGAAATGAAACTGGACCAAATAAGATTCATTCAAACACCAATATACATAGAGAGCATACTATGTACGAGACAAAACAGATAAAACCTCTGCCCTTGTGGTGTTTATGCAAGAACAATTTGAATATTATTTCTTCATCTGAATATGTCACTTCTTATAGATCTCAGAAATACTGCCTATCATTCAATAAGAGGTTAAGCATAATTCATTGAATGTAACAAAAAGGGGGCACAGAACCAGGAATTTCAGTACTACACATCTTGTTGAGCATTTCAGACTTCCTGTTAGCTCTCTGGTTCCTAGAACACACAGCGTGGCTGTCAACACTTCTTAGATCCATCACAATTTACTGCCAAGGTGATGATGAAAGGAATCGTTCTCTTTGAGGTTCCAGCACGCACGCGGCTCATTGACCCATTTATTCCCAGTGGTATGACCAGCAAAAGAATCTATTATTTCGCCTCTGATAGCTACTGCCCACTTTTCTGTTTCGCTTTGTTTCATCAACAATGCATTATTTTCCCAGAGATTCAAAAGGCAGTGAAAAACCAGAAGGATTCTGTACAACACAAGGAATGTCCACCAGTTCCAACCAGTCATCCTTCTAATTGATAATGAAGTCATCCAACCTAACAAAAAATAAATTGCAAAAGCAAATCTCAGTTGTTGCTGCCAAAAACACCCAGAACTTATCTGGTGGATTTTTAAAGAGATTTTCAACTGGATGTGAATATAAACAGACAATATCTTTGATTTATCAGATGAAGAGAAATAGATTTCTATTTTGTGGAAAAAATTGTCACCTTAAACTATTTGACATGTTTCTCAAACATGAGAAAACAATGAAAGGCATGTCATCTTTTTTAAAAGGTTGAATAAGAGCTAAACTTGTTTGGAGGAAAAAATAAAGATTCCCTTTTCATAATTAACACATAGGACCTACTCTAAATGCAGGGCTAGTCTACCTTGTTACTTAAAGTGTGGTCCATGGGTCAACAGCTTGGACAAGATCTGGGCACTCGTTAGAAATTCAGAATTTCAACCTATTCCCCAAACTTACTTAATCAGAATCATGTTAACAAGATTCCCATGTAATGTGCGTAAGACTTACATGGATGGGTAGACACATACTAAATAGGTCATACCTCCATGAGGCCCTAGACAGAGGTACCTAACTTTAAAAAAGGATGAAGGAATGGTGTACAGATTGTGGAGGTGACGGTTCACACTTGAATGTAATACACAAGACAGTCACATAATCAATGTTTAAAAATTTTGCTCCTACTTAGAGATACAAATATTCAGCTGGTAAACCATACCTATTACAGAAATATTATTATACGGGGCAAAAAGAATTCTGGAAATTAAAAGCTTACAAATTAGGCTTAAATTGATGGGTTTTTTTCAAAGATAATTATTAAACAAAACATATTACTCTGATTTACTAAATAAAGCTACAGTGCATCTCTTCCCATGGTATGGAAAACTGGCATGGAGGTTAAGTAAGGGACTTTGGGCTTCCCAGGTGGTGCTAGTGGTAAAGAACCTGCCTGTCAATGCAAGAGATGTAAGAGACACAGGTTCGATCCCTGGGACAAGAAGATCCCCTGCAGAAGGGAATGGCAACCCACTCCAGCATTCTTGCCTGGGAAATCCCATGGACAGAGGAGCCTTGTGGGCTACAGTCCATGGGGCCACAAATATCAGACTTGGCATGCACTTTGCAATGACAGGTTAGATTTCAATCCTTCCTCAGCCACACAGATCATAGGGAGGATTTAGGAAGCACTCTACGGTGGTAATTAAGATTGTCAGGATTGGAACCAAATCTCACCTCTGCCCCTTAGTAGCTGTGTAACTTTGAGAATATGGCAACCCTTCTGTTTCCTTACCTGTATAATGTAGGCTGTAATGACCCTCTTCTAGTGGGTTGACAATGTAAGGTATTGAGAACTAGGTCTGGCCCATAATAATAACTCAAAAACTCATTACAGGAAACTCCCAGGTGGCTCAGTGGTAAAGAATCCACCTGCCAGTTCAATCCTTGGGTTGGGAAGATCCCCTAGAGAAGGAAATGGCAACCTACTCCAATATTCTTGCTTGAGAAATCCCATGGACAGAGGAGCCTAGTGGGCTATAGTCCATGGGGTTGCAAAAGAATCAGACATGACTTAGCAACTAAACAACAACATCATAATTACAGTCAATACCTCATAGTCCATTTTCTAACAGTGTCTGGCACTTACCAAGCACTCAGGAAAATACTAGTTGAGTTAGTGAATAAAGGATTGTAAAGTGTGAAAAGCGATGGGTAAAGTACTTAATGTGCTTAGCTGAATAGCTTGCATTTAGTAAATGTTTGATATCCGAAAGCAATGATATGTTTGAAATTGAAATTCTTTTGTGAAATGCAAATACAGATTTAATTTATTACTGGGTTATTATGGTTATAAAATGAACAATTATCTCTGGGAAAATACATACATAAAACTCATGATTTATTAACTGTGTGCCTGTAGGTAAGTAACATCCTGTCTTTTTCAGATTCTTTGTGACCCCATGGACTGTAGCCCACCAGGCTCCTCTGTCCATGAGATTCTCTAGGCAAGAGTACTGGAGTTGGTGGCCATTTCCTCCTCTGGGGGGATCTTCCCTACTCAGAGATCAAACTGGAGTCTCCTGCATTGGCAAGTAGATTCTTTATCACTGAGTCACCTGGGAAGCCCCATTAGCTACAATAAAACTATCCAATTCTAAATGTCCATACATGAAATTTGAGGTTGTAGGGTAACAGTCATATGAAAAAATATCCATTGTAGAACTTCTATGGGATCACCCTTCACATTAACCTGACTTTTCCATTCCAGTCCTAATGTAAATTCTATTAACATCTTCAATGATTGATGAGTGAAGGCCACGCACAGAAGTCTTTCCAACTTTCCTCCACCCCAGGTTACTAAGTAACCTGGTGAGGTTAACCTAGTAGAAATATAGAGCCTTTATAGGATTGTGAGTGATTTCCATACTAGAAGGAAATACTGATTCATTGAAAAAACAACTGCAGGAGAAAAAAAGAGCCCTCATTCAATATTTTAGCATCCAGCTCAAAAGTACAGCAAAGAGAAAAATCTGAAAATACAGTCTTTTAAAAAAATATTTTGTTTGATGTGGGCCATTTTAAAAGTCTTTATTGAATTTATAATAACATCGCTTCTGTTTTATGTTTGGTATTTTGGCTGCAAGGCACATGAGATTTCAGCTCCCGGACCAGAGATCGACCCATACCCTCTGCACTGGGCAGTGAAGTCTTAACCACTGGACCTTGAGGGAAGTCCCTGAAAAGACAGTTGAAAAAATAGTTTTCAACTATTAACTTTTCCATTCCTATCAAGTGACTAAGTGAGTGAATAATTAAATTCACACACTAGGAGTGGGAATTTAGGTAACATGCAAATAGATGAAAACTTGCTGAAGAATCGCTAAGATGCTCTGTTTTTTAGTTAGTATTTTCCCTGCAACTTATCTGCTGTATTTTCAAGCACAAAGCACAGTTAAGGCACATATCTCACTGACTATGTAAGACAGAATAGATCAGATTTCTGATCTGAAGGTCACATTGCGTGTGCACAGAAAGAACATAGTTCTTTAAGGGCAATAAGAGCATTCATTGTGCAGTAGAAGGTTAAACGCACACTATAAATGACTGTCTACATAGAGGCATGTGCTAAAAGCAAAGCTGGGGGATGGCTCTAAGGGTCGACCAGTACTCCTGAAGCTAGACCACTCTTGAGGAACTGGCAAAGCCTGGTGTGGAACACCCTCCTCTAAAATTAAAACAACAAAAAGGGTTTTTGAAATCAGGAGTTATTAATATACTGCATCCAGGCATCAGGAGGAATCATGGCAGGTGGGTGGGGACAGTGGTCCTGGCAAAAGCTTGATGTGTGACTGTGCATGTTTGGGCTTGTGTGTGTGTGTGTCTGTGTGTGTCCACGTGCATTGATATGGATCTACTGTTTTAAGGTTTTTCAATTTTGTGGACCAGTAAAATTTCAAATAATCATTTTGGAAACAAATACAGGGTTATCAGCTTTTTTATTTTGCCAACATTTCCTAAATTCTTACCTTAGTTGATACTCTCAATGAAAGCTATTTCACCCCATGAAAACTCTATAAGCCTAGATGTCTATACAACATTGTTGTTGTTTAGTCACTAAATCACGTCTGACTCTTTTGTGACCCCATGGACTGTAGCCCGCCAGGCTCCTCTGTCCATGGGATTCTCCAGGCAAGAATAATGGAGTGGCCTGCCATTTCCTTTTCCAAGTGATCTTCCCCACTCAGGGACTGAACCTGCATCTCTTGCATTGGCAGGTAGATTCTTTACCACTGAGAGACAAGAGAAGCCCCTATATAACATAGGCTACCAAAAAATAATGCCTGGGGTGCAATCACTTTTCACTAACACGCCAAATATTTTGTGCCCATAAAATGACTGCTTAAAATTACAAATATACTTACATTTCTCTATTTTACGCTTATGTGAAATTGAATGTGAGATCAGGGCTGATAAAAAAGGTTTTACTCATGTGTTTCTGACTCTCAGTTTTACATACAGGGCTAAAGCAGCAGAAATGATGAATATTCCACACCTTACCTTTTTTGTAGCACTTATACATAGTGTTAGGATTCTTGAAACTTTTAGCAACCTATCAGAACATTTGAATGCAACAGATAGTAAATTATACTTCAGCGCCTAACAGGTCACTAAGTAGGCTTTTTGTTTACTTATTATCAAACTAGCTTTTATAATTTGATATTTCAGCAGACTTTTATCTTATAAATTACAAATTTGCTTGAGCCTATTCTAAGATTTTGGAGAAGGAAATGGCAACCCACTCCAGTATTCTTGCCTGGGAAATCCCGTGGACAGAGGAGCCTGGCAGGCTACAGTCCATGAGTGACTAAACAACCTTCTAAGATCTAGTGTCATTTAAATTATTTTCACGTATGAGTGATTATTGCCTTTTTGTTGTTAATTTATACCAGGGCAACATCATATGTAGGTAGAAATTTTGAAGAGATGTATATTTTGATTACATATGCCTTATGTTTCAGCCTTTGTTTCTTTGATTTAGCCTCAACACAAAACTTTTGGCATGTTTCGTTAGCAGTTTAAAGAACCTTTAACTGTCAATCTCTCCCTAAGCTTTAAACTTAGACCAGAAAAATGAAACATTTTTTAATTACTGTAAAAATCATGAACTTTTGATAGAAAAAAGGATTTGGGACAGAAGTGCAAATTAAACTTACTTATAAAGGAAGTCTCTCCCAAATAACCTCTACGCTTAAGCACGACATCTAGAAATTTGGAGTCCTCATTGATCAAGTAATATTCCTTTTCAAAGGAGATCCATGCCCAATTCAGACGAAAATGCTGCTTGGTTAATTTGTTTCCACCTGGAAAACAAAAGTGTAAAGCCTCAGATCAGTGTCTCTTTTATGAATGACCTTAGACGTTCCAAAGACGACTCACATAATGTAACATTAGGAATCTCTCTAGTTACTTGCCTTGATTCACAATCTAGAATATATCAAAGGAAAACCAGCTTACTGTCCACCAACTGTTAGGAAGATATACAATAGCTGACATGAATCTTCACAAAATGCCTTAGTCTTTAGCAGGGGAAATGGATTGCTAGGAAGGAGCACAGGACTACCAAAAACAACTCTGTTTCTTCACAAAATCAAATATTCAAGCTGAATGATAACTCACTCCCCACAAGGTGCCGCTAGAGAGCAAGTTTTGCCAAAAAGAAAGCTGCAAGTCGTTTTTGTGATGTTAAACACACACACACACACACACACACACGCAGCTTCACAAATACCTTTTTCTGGTTCATTGAGCAATTGGGTGGAAGGGTTTAATTATAACCACTTAAGGAAAAACAAATATCCCTTCTCCGCCTCCCTTGCCGACTAGAGTCCACTCCATTCCTTAGAGCAAACAGACAGCTCCTTTCATTGATTTCATTCTACTCTGAAGATAAGGCTTTCTCCTCCCACCATTCCCACAAAATGGAGCTGGCGTCCTATCTGGGGAAATAAACCTTGTGTGTGATCTCTATAATGTGAAAGCTGCTCTGCTAGGTGAAAGAAAAGAGGAGTGGTTATCAGCTGATCACTATGTATGTATCCTTCTATTTCCTTTGATCTACACCAATTATTTCAGAGTAAGGTGAGGTTTATAAACAAAGGCATCAATAATTGCTTTTAAGTCTTTCTGTAAAAGGGTGGGAAAAAGCCCAAATACTAAACACAGCTAGAGGCACAATTTTAATTCCAGTTTCTTCTCTTCTGAGTTCACACAGGGCCATGCTAGAGTGAAAGAAATGAGACAGGAAAACATCAAGGCTTTAACAGACTGAGGGCAAAAAAATATGCACATGGAGAAACATAGTGAGTGAACAAACACATGAAGAAAAATATTCATCTTTGCTGGAAAAAAAAGCTTTTTAATTGCAGCGTCTTTGAGCTTTGAATTGACATGTGCTAAAGATGAAAGAGAACACCCAATGTGAGATTACATGAGGAAATTATTTTTCTTGTTTATTGCTGTTTAAATCGTAAATTAGCACAAGTCATTTAGGCAGCTACATGGCAATGTACGTAAGAGACAAAAAGATGTTCGTACCATTTGATCTCGTAAGTCCTTCTGTGGGAGAAGCGAAAATATATTTATTTGTAAGGGACTGTGCATTGCAATACATTCTGTGATAGCCTCCAAACTGAAAATCTTAAGATTTATTATTTTTATAGTATATAAAAATCAATGAAAGAGAATTCAGCCGTTAAACAAAAAAATATGAAATTTTTGTTGAAATGCTTAAAACACTTAAAATACGGAAACAATACTGATGCTTGTCAATGCAGGGATATAACATGAGACATTACAAATAGGGAGCTGCTTGGTGTTTAGATGGGTGGAGTTGAAGACGTTTCAACTTTTCGTTTAAGTTTTAATATATAAGATAAATAGATTGGAGAACAGGAGTTCTTTCCACATTCTGTTCTTAACTTATTGTGCCTGCTATGTCCTAGACACTGGGTACGATTCTGGAGCGGGGGTGGCGCAGGCTGAGTGCTGCCTGGAGTCCACAGCCCACTTCACTTCTATCTGCTGTTTGATTTTGAGCAAGTTGCTTTCCTAGACCTCTGTTTCCTCACCCGGAGAGTCAAATGAGGGTAATGTTAATTAATGCCTGGGTCAAGTAAGATAAGCCTTATATGCATTCATTACAGTGTGATACAAATGTAGCCTCCTTCGACAAAAGTTCGCAGGCTCCTTGCGATGCACCAAGCCTGCTCAAATCCACCCAGCTCACCCACTGCCTGACTCTTAATCTGCCTTGAATCCGCAGTCCTCCTTTGCCCCATCTCCCTACAGCTGCTGCACACACATCAGGCCATGAGGCCATCTTTGCAGATTTCTGGTTTCACCTGCCCTGTCTTATTCTGTTTGCCTCTAACCTGCTTACTCTGAGGATTTGCTGCTCTGTGGATTTGTCACCCTGGCTCTTCCTGTCACTTCTACCCTCCTGCCTACAATGATGTCCCCATCATTCTTCTGCTTGAACTTTCTACTCAGTCTCCTTTTACCGTCTCCTCTAGAAAGCCTCCTGTCATCATTCCAGCCCTCTCGTCTCAGTACTTCTGCAGCTGTTCATCTGTCGATCGTTTTGGGCAGTTTTGCAATTTAGTGGATATCCTCTTCTGTTTAATTGTACACATTTCCTAATTGTACTCACTTTCGTCAGAGACTGAGAGTGGCAATTCAATCTTTTACCATCACCAAGTAATGGTCTTACTGTCTTTAAAAATACTTTTTTACACTATTGCCTTTATGTTCTATTACCGAGAACATTTTTTCTAGAAAGTCATAGATACTCAACAAGAACAGAGCAACATTTAATTACCTAGGTTAATACCTGACAGCTTTCTGATTTCTCATTATTACTTGAAAACAACTTTATGCTACACTTTCCTCTCCACATTCAGATTGTGCTCCATCAAGTCCTAGACTTTCTTCCAAACTTTTGGTCCAGCTATACCAAACCAGTCAGTCCATCTGAATACCTACAGCTTCATGTCCCTTCTCTTCTCCATGGGGAGGAACATCCACTCATACCCAACTTCTCATTGTTTTCTGAACTTGATAAGTGATTTTTGCAGGTGGGAAGTCTTCTGCTCAGAATACCTGTAGCTTCCTACTCCTCCTTAATTTGTTTAAGGCCAAATCACCAGCTCAGGAAGCCTGGCTTAGCATGCTGGGTGTACTTCTTCTGCATCTTCAATCAGGGTAATTGTAATTCTTTATCTTCCTGCTTATCCTACCTGAGCCCCCCACGCCCCCACCCTAGGACAGTCCCTGGGCAAATTCAGCCTTCTAGTGGTCCAAAGCCAGTCTTACGGCAGGGACACTGTGAGGTCTACCAACTTCTTCCTTGACTATCGATAAATGGCTTACGGAGAAAATACAATTTTCACTTGTAAAATGTACACTTTGCAACTCTTGTTTTATTCCTTATTTCTTAACAGTTCTCAGCATACAAAAAATAAAAATAAAACACATACTACAGTTTGACTTGACTGTGATTAATCATGTCTGACCTATTCAGTAACTCTTGTGTTTAATGTGTTCTACAAATGAATTTTCTTATAGTTCTGTATACTTTCTTCCTGTCTCTTTCCCCTATGTCTAAGAATGAGATCATTAAGCATACTATTTCTCTTTAATCATTTTTAGCTAATTTTAAGATCTGATTCTAACCCTTTTCTGAAATATTCTGGAAAATATTACCCTTTTTCTAACTATTGTATGTTTTAAGAATCTCAAGTCAATGAGGCCTTTTCTTGACATTCAATATGAAACAGCAAACACCAATAAAAACCCCAGCATTTTCTAGCACCTTTATTCTGGGTTATTTTTCCTTATAGTGCTTTCCACAACCTCCTATCCCATTTATGCTTTCATTTTTGTTTGTTCACTCTGTCTCCTCCCATTGTAACCCATGACCCAGGAGAGTAGGGAATTCATTTTGCTTACTGTTAGAAAAATGCTGATTTAATGAATTAGACACTCTAACATCTTGGTTGAAAGAAGTTCAGAAATGCTTCCTTTATCGGGCAATATAAATATCCTATATAAATGTAACATCTCCCTTTTAGCACTGCATCTTTTTAAAACAACAAAAAAATTTTATTAAAAAGATCTTTTTTTGACTGTGCCATGCTGCTTGCGGGATCTTAGTTCTCCAACCAGGAATCGAAACCGGGGCCCTGGCAATGAAAGTACCAAGTCCTAACCACAGGATCACCAAGAAATTTCCTAAATAAAATTATTTTTAATAGCACTCTTTCTAAAATGTCTTGCATACTTCTATGAACACTATGTAAAGATTTTAAATGATTACCTATGAATGTGAATTACTGGAATTTGGGTTTGTCTAGATCAGACCTCCAGAAGTTATAGATGACAAAAGGCCTGTTTAACCCTTCTGTTGCATTACAAAGTAGCAGAGATGGTCTAAGGGATGGCCAATTTCACCTCTACTCACAGATTTATAAAGCTTATTTTCCGGTTGGTGTTTATGTCCTAGAAGGATCAGAGTGCCAGGTTAGTGGTTAATCAGGGGTTTCAAGTGACAGACAGCTGAATAATTTCCGCAAGGATTTCATATGTTCACCACTTTCAGCTTTTATTTGAAATAAAATTCTTACTTCACAAGACCGAGACTCAATCCAGGTAGTTGTTTTAAATGCTCAGCGTTCACTTTACATTGAGTATTTTTAAGTAGATATCTTACTACAGGCTAGCATGTTAGTGTACAAAGCTTCACTGAGTAGAATTAAATACTACATAACTCTTCTGATTGCTACATACGGGAATCATATTTCATCTCAGAATCTGCAAAATCTTAGGCACTACTTATTGTGCAGGAGTGATACAAGGATCTGAAGAACTAAGCTGAACTTTATTGTAACTCTGATTATTAAAATTACCTTGCACTTAAGTTCAAGTCCGTGATACACGTTTCATTTTGATGTAGCTTCTATTTTTAGTTCAAAGGAATGAAATTTTGCAACATTAAAAGATTTAAGGTAAAAAATAAAATCGGTCTTGCATATGGAACTCTGTATTTCATCTAAAGAATGTAAAGGGACTTCCCTGGAGGTCCAGTGGTTAAGACCTCGCCTCCCAATGAAGGGGGTGCAGGTTCAATCCCTGGTTGGGGAGCAAAGATCCCACATGCCTTGCAGCCAAAAAAAACCCCCAAAACATAGAACAGGAGCAATACTGTAGCAAATTCATTAAAGTCTCAAAAACTAGTCCACAAAAAAAGAATGTAAAGACATGTTATTTATCACATGTTACAGGTTACCTACCATGTAAATTCCCCTAAAACCTCAAAGTATAGGGATAATCAGTGTTGACCCTTTTAATAATAATAGCCACAGCTTACTGAATGTGAAATTTTAGATGAATTTAAACAACCTAAAAAACTGACAAAATTTCACTTCCACATCATTCTTTGCTTTTCTAAGAGATTCTGCCATCTATGATGCTCAAGGAGCTATTCCCACTGAAAACAAATTAAAGTCGTAACTGGTGTCATAAATCCATACAACAGGTGTCTGACAGCTGATAACTACACTCCCAAACGCTCTGTCCCCAAACCCTGACACCACATCCATTAAGGCTCTGATGAAAAGACCTCTTTTGAATTTTTCCAGCTGGTCTTTAGTCATCTTCAGGTTCTTTCTCATTGGGAACACAACAGATTTTTTTTAGAATAACAAAGAGTCACAACCTTCAGTTAGCCCTCCCTAGGAATTTAGGGCTGCCTAATTTCTGTAAAGACAAAGCACACTGTTTTCAATACAAAAAGGAAAAATCAAAAACAAAAACAAAACTGGTATCACCACTTTGACTTGTGCTTAAATAAAGGGTTATTTCTGGGTGCCTGTTTAAGCTCTGACAACTTTTTTTTTCGTGAAGACAAGTTAGCTTCCAATAGAACATAATTCCACTGGTAATATTTTTCCAACCTGCTAAGATTTTCTTATCAAATCTGGGTCTCCTGCATTGCAGACAGATTCTTTACCATCTGAACCACCAGGAAAGCCCTAAGATGTTCTAGTTTGCTCAATTCTCAGTTCAGTTGCTCAGTCATGTCTGACTCTAGCTTGCTACAATTCCATTTGTTTAGAATAAAGTTCAGCCTGGGAGTGAACTGGAAATCAAATATATGGTTATTTTAAAGAGTTGTATATTAACCTTTAAATCAGCAGGAGAGAGAGATATTTACATAGAAAAGATGAAGATAACAATATTACCTAATTTATAGGGAAAATTTGATAATTTGATCCTTAAGCAGTCTTGTTCTCTTAGAAAGTAAGGATAGTGGCCATGCAACTAACATCAGCATCAATGTTATTAATTATTGTGAGAATCAAAAATGAAAATTAAAATAACGGATTTATTTCATTGCCCTTTTGGTGCTGGGATGAACTTCTAAACTTTGCTTGAGATTGTCATACTGAATGAAGTAAGTCAGACAGAAAAAGACAAATATCATACGGTATCACTTATAAATCTTATAAAATGGCATAAATGAACCTATTTATAAAACAAAAATTGAGTCACAGATGTGGAAAACAAATTTATGGTTACCAGGAAGGCAGTGGGATGAGGGATAGATTGACATACATACACTATTATATATAAAAGAGATAACTAATAAGAACCTATCATATAGCACAGGGAACTCTACTCAATACTTATAATGACCATGATGCTGGGAAAGACTGAAGGCAGGAGGAGAAGGGGGAAACAGAGGATGAGATGGTTAGATAGCATCACTGACTCAATGGACATGAGTTTGGGGAAACTCTGGGAGATAATGAAGGATATTAAAATAGAAAGAGAGTTCCAGAAAAACATCTACTTTTGGTTAATTGACTATGTCAAAGCCTTTGACTGTGTGGATCACAATAAACTGTGGAAAATTCTTAAAGAGACTGGAATACCAGACCACCTGACCTGCCTCTTGAGAAATCTGTATGCAGGTCAAGAAGCAACAGTTAGAACTGGACATGGAACAACAGACTGGTTCCAAATTGGGCAAGGAGTACATCAAGGCTGTATATTGTCACCCTGCTTATTTAACCTATATGCAGGGTACATCATGAGAAATGCCAGGCTGGATGAAGCACAAGCTGAAATCAAGATTGCTGGGAGAAATATCAATAACCTCAGATACGCAGATGATACCACCCTTATGGCATAAAACAAAGAAGAACTAAAGAGCCTCTTAATGAAAGTGAAAGAGGAGAGTGAAAAAGTTGGCTTAAAACTCAACATTCATTAAACTAAGATCATGGCATCTGGTCCCATCACTTCATGGCACATAGATGGGGAAACAATGGAAACAGTGACAGACTTTATTTTTGGGGGGCTCCAAAATCACTGCAGATGGTGACTGCAACCATGAAATTAAAAGGTGCTTGCTCCTTGGAAGAAAAGCTATGACAACCCTAGACAGCATATTAAAAAGCAGAGACATTACTTTACCAACAAAGGTCCATCTAGCCAAAGCTATGGTTTTTCCAGTAGTTATGCCTGGATGTGAGAGTTGGACTAGAAAGAAAGCTGGGTGCTGAAGAATTGATGCTTTTGAACTATGGTGTTGGAGAAGACTCTTGAGAGTCCCTTGGACTGTTAGGAGATCAAATCAGTCCATCTTCAAGAAAATCCGTCCTGAATATTCATTGGAAGGACTGATGCTGAAGCTGAAACTCCAATACTTTGGCCACCTGATGCGAAGAACTGACTCACTGGAAAAGACCCTGATGCTGGGAAAGACTGAAGGCATGAGGAGAAAGAGATGACAGGGGATGAGATGATTGGGTGGCATCACCGATGTGATGGATATGAGTTTGAGTAGGTTCCGGAAGTTGGTGATGGACAGGGAAGCCTGGTGTGTTGTAGTCCATGGGGTTTCAAACAGTTGGACAGAACTTTGTGACTGAACAACAACATGGGAATAGAATCTAAAAGCGAGTGGATATATGGATAACTGACTCATTTTGCTGTACAAACAGAAACTAACACAACATTGTAGAGCTACCATAATCCAAAAAGAAAAATTAATTAGTTAAAAAAAAAAAAAAAACAGAACAAAACGTTTGCTTGACCTTAGAATCTTCCATCACAGAACCTCTGAGAGCTCCTAGAATTCTGTTTTCTGGCCCTTATAGTCAGGTGGATTTTACTGTGTACAGAAAACCACCGGTGCAAAGCTGGAGCCAACAGGCTCTTAACATCCACCCCCGCCCCCAGGAGTCGACGCTCAACTATGGAAGATGGCATGAGGACAAGGTAATGTGTGTGAGCTAGTGGCTGACAAGTGCTGGGAGAGAGGCACTGCTCCAGAGGTGGGGGAGCTCGCAGAGCGAGAGATTACTCTAACCTGAGGGGGTCAAAGACAAGTCCACGGCAGAGATAGCGTTTAAATGCAGTCTTAAGCACAGGTATTTGGATACTCGGTGAGATGGTGGGGAGGGGAGGTGAAGTGTTCCTGGAAGACTAAGTATAAGAACAGAGATAAGAAATTCAGTAAAAGCGGAACTTCAAAGAATTTGATAGGAGCTCAGGACATTTACTCAATATTTATTTCCCTCTCTTTTTTTCTACTGAAGTAACTGGATATTAAAGACAGAGAGGGAGTAAATGTTAGTCACTCAGTGGTGTCCAACTCTTTGCAACCCCATGGACTGTAGCCCACCAGGCTCCTCTGTCCATGGACTTCTCCAGACAAGAATGCTGGAGTGGGTTGCCATGCCCTCCTCCAAGGGATCTTTCAGACCCAGGGAATGAACCTGCCATCTCCTGCATTCAGAGGCTGACTCCTTATTGCTGAGCCGTGGGAAGCCCTCCCACTATCAAACACATTCTGAAAAATAGGCTGCACAGCACAAGGGGTCAGATCCACTGAGACATGTAGAGAATATATGTGTAAATGTATAGAACCACAAGCACCATGACCAAGAAATAAGCACAGCACATGTTGACATATATGGATACATAGGCTTGTGCCCGGGTCTTGTAGGCTATCCTTGGGAAAGGCACCTACACGCACACCCTTCCTAAGGAAAGAGCTCACACACACTGTGACATCTGGGTAACTGTCACATAAGCTACATGAAATTGACCTTTAGCATGCTTGAGTTCAGTGACGTCCAACTCTTTTGCGACCCCATGGACCGTAGCCTGCCAGCCTCCTCTGTCCATGGGATTTTCCAGGCAAGAATACTGGAGTGGGTTGCTATTTCCTTCTCCAGGGGGATCTTCCTGACTTGGGGACCAAACCTGCATCTCTTGCATTTCCTGCGTTGGCAGGCGGATTCTTTACCACTGAGACATGGGCTTCCCAGGGGGCACAGTGGTAAAGAATCCACCCACCCACAACGCAGGAGACATAGGACATGTGGGTTTGATTCCTGTGTTGGGAAGAGTCCCCGGAAGAGGAAATGGCAACCCACTCCAGTATTCTTGGCTGGGAAAACCAATGGACAGAGGAGCCTGGTGGGCTACACTCCAGGGGCTCGCAAAGAGCTGGACACAGCTGAGCAACTAAGCAACAACAAATAGTGTGTGATAGACCTAGGATTCAAATCCAGCCTGCTAGTATTGCTTTTACACTTCTTCTTAGTAATTAGATTACTTCCTTTAGGTCACTATTCTATGTATAGATGACTCCAGCTGAATTTTAATTTCCTTTAACCTAATTTCTAAATGAGTGCCCATGGACCGAAGCAAAACTGATGGTCTGAGTGTGCTTCCCTGGACCATCAGGAAGTGCTCTTGTGTTATGCAGAGTGAGGCTGACAAATAATAAGAATTAAGTGGGGGAAACAAGGGTTTGAAGGTCAGTTTTCAAATATCTGAGACTGAATCACAGAAAAGTTAAGAAGGATACGACCCTCTGGTTTAATGAGTGAACTGGGGGCCATAGCCATAATCAAGGGATGCTGAGAGGAAAACCTTTCTTCCAGGTTGACTGATGTGCTCCATCAGGGCCACAGCTGGGTCAGTCAGCAAGCCCCAACCTGCAGGAGTCCTTCAGAGTTCTCCAAGCATGGTCCCTGCCCCCAACTCCATCTCTAGAGAAAAAAGGAATGTGCTTATTTTCAGCCCCTATAACAAAATAAATAAGGGGAGAACTATGAGCTTATATCTCCCAACCTAGGGCTTAAAAATACTTCCTTAATCAAACCTAATTGTGCGATACTTTGATTTCTTAGTTAGGAGTTTAAACCTGGTGGAATGAATGTCTTCCCTCTTGGTACATATGCCTAGGATATGGAATTCAGAGGTAGCTCTAGAGAGGACAAAGGACAGGGCAAATGTATAATTTCAAGGTGAACTCTCATTTACAACAGGCAGGTTCCAAGCTGATCATGTGCAGTCAAAATTAAAAACTAGCACCATCATTTTCATGCAGTAATATGAGTAACTAGGGAGACTGTTTTCTGAAAATGAAAGTGGGATTCTGTATTTGAATCAAGAACATCAACTAATTCAAGAAATAAATATGTTGTTGAACAAGGCATGTATAAACTCTAAGTGCTTTAGAGCAAGAATGAACTGTTGATTGCATCTTTTCTTGTGGCCCTGTTTTCACAAGATCTGGAAAGGCTGTGATTTGAATAAGATTACAAAGCAGCTATTTGCAGAAGCGGAATAAATCCAGGAAGTTTTCACTCCTAGTCTACTGGTTTTTCCATTTAAGAGACTGCGATCTCAAATACTGTGGCTAAGCACAGAATCATAAAATCATGTGTTTAAAATGATCAAATATATATATATATATATATATATATATATATATACATATTTAAATGTGGGGAGACTTACTCATTTTTTTTTAGAGCAATCAGGACTAATTAATTTCTATCATTTCCTCCTCCTCTCACCATTTACGAATAGGAGTAAAATCGAAAAACCATCATGCTTTCATAGAAACAATAACTACTTCGTCCAAAGTGTGTTAGTTAAGTCTGTCAAGAAGATTCACGCCCTCCCCTGCTTTTAGGGAAAGGAAAAAAATACAAAACAAAACACCTGGTGCAGCAAGATTTTACGCATGCACTGCCTGAGGCAACGCAGAAATTTATTAGATCTCTGGCAACACATTCTTAAAATAAACTTAATAGCCTTCAGGTTTCTGTTCAAACTGGAGCCTAATTCCTTTTGTGGCGCCAGACACCTCCCCCCAACCCCAAGGAGACTCTGCAGGGAAATGAAAGCCCTGGTTCTTTCTCCTGTACCTCTTGGAGTAACCGGTTTAGCTCCATTTAGTTAATTCCCTGTGAAGTGAGGTGGCTCCCTAATTCCTATTTGTATAAGAGCACCATGCACATTACTATAAGACATAGCCACGACAATTAACAAGGATTATAGATTGAGTTCTATTTTGGATTGTCTTTTGAAAATGTGTTATATCTACCTTGAGATAAAAATATAAAAGAGGAGGAAAAAAAAAAAACCCAAAACGCCAGAAGTGCTTTAATCTGGTTGTTAAAAAAGAAACCTTCTTTAACCTAAGTTGTTTATATTATCACCACAATTTAAATTTGATGGCTAGGATGGAGGGATTAGTGTGGTACAGCAGCACAAAACCCATTCTATCAATAAAACATGGTTTTTAACTTAGTGTCCTAGGATGTTAGTGCTACATAGAATTCACTGAAAATTCAACCTTTAGGTTAACCTATTGTCATTGTTTTTAAATCTGAGTCATTAACACGTTTTTAGATATATTTGTTGTCAGAAGTAAAAATCAAGACTTGGAAATTTTAGATTTCTAAACTGAAAATTAAAAAGAAGTGTATGGAATTGTATCACAACTGGTTACCTAGTTATGGCTCCTGTGACACACTAAAAAAGCCTTGTCATTGATGTCTATCCAGGATGAAAGGAGAGAGGGCAGAAAGGAAGGAGGGATAGGGTGGGGGGAAGCCGAGAGAGAGTGGAGTAGAATACCATCAATGTCATATGTTTGTTTACACATTTTCTTTTCATTTATTTCAGATTAGTTTTTCAAAGCTGGCTCTTGTGCTCAACTTGGGCATTATTTAATTTATCAAATCTTTTGGTGGTTGCTCTGATCCCTTTAAAATTGTGCCAGAGCTACCCTTGGTGATTTTACTGTCATATATAGCTGCCAAAAGACAACAGACCCAGTAAGTATAAGGCCAGGATGGTATAGTTTAAAGCACCAGACCTTGGAAGGAAATAAGACAACATACAGCGAATGTGTTTGTTTAAACAGAGCCCTGTACAAACACATGTGCTGTACAGTATAAGGATGGTTCATGTACAGTCTCTTCTGTTAAGACTTAGACTCCAGCAAGGAGGGCAAACTAAAAACCATATGTAAATTATAATGCAAAAACGTAAGGTGAAACGTTGAACATACAGTACCTGGGCTCAGAGGAGGGATGGGAGGACATTCAACTGGGACCACAAAAATCTTGGCACAAGAGACCCTGTGGAGGGGCAGAAGGATGGTGCCACTCTGAGAGGAAGAAATCCCAGGAAAACATGTGCAGAAGGAAGAGAACTTGTTATGTGCATCAGTAAAATAATCCAGCTTTGTAGGGTTTGTGGAAGTGCAGTGGGGAAGTAGGAGATAAGCTGGGGAGGGTGGGGTGGAAGAAGGAAATTTGGGGTAGAGAAGGGCAGAATCTGAATTCTGCTTTAACGAATATTAATTTGGTAGAATTATTCTAGGACTTGTTAGAATTGGGAATCAAAAGTATCATTAGCAATGTTATTAACAATGTTATTTATTTATTTGTTTGCTTATCTATCTTTGGCCACCCTGGCTTGCGGGGATCTTAGTTCCCCCACCCGGAATTGAAACCCCACTCTCACGATGAGCCAGCAGCGCTCTAACCACTGGACCGCCAGGGAATTCCCCAGATTAGGCTTCTGCCAGTGGAAGATATGATACAACTGAGCATATGAATATTGCCATAAGAAAAAAAAAGTTTTGCTTACAATGAAAAAGGAGTACTTAAAATATTAAAATTTACCCAAGAATAAATAACATGGCTAACCAAAACACCCACCATAAACAGTCAATGTCATATGCTTGAACTGGTAGATTTAGCATAGGTTTTTGTCAAAGTGCCCCAGGTAAAAGTTTCTCTCTGTCTCCTCTCTCTCTACTTAAAACGACAATCAGTATGACAAAATTCTCTTTCAGGCCAAGATAAGCCACGTTCTCTTCACTTGGTTAACATGCGATGTTGGTGGCATGATTTGAATATTCTGAGGATGTGAGACAACGCTGACCGCAGAGAATTCATGGGTTGCAGAAAACTCTTTGAAGACAGACTTAGAAAGCCAATAGACTTCCCTTGTGTCTCATCTGGTAAACAATCTATCTGCAATGAGGGAGATCTGGGTTCCACCCCTGGGCTAGGAAGATCCCAGGAGAAGGGAAAGGCTACTCACTCCAGTATTCTGGCCTGGAGAAGTCCATGGACTGTATAGTCCATGGGATCACAAAGACTTGGATGCGACTGAGCAACTGTCCCTTTCACTAGAAAGCCAATATATTGACTTTGCAATTCAGAACCTAGTCTAAACTGAGAGTTCTCAGTGAGGGAGAGAGGGTTAATGATTTTGCCCTTGTGGAGACATTTGTCAACACTGGGAGACATTTTTGGTTGTCACAATGGGGGAGAGAGAGGGGGGAGGTTACTGGTATCTAGTAGGTAGAGGCCAGTGAGGTAGGGACCCTAACAGTCAGAATTAGACTGTGAAGTAAGGATTAGAATTACCTGGCCTCAAATGTCGATCATCTAAAACTTACTATATTCTGAAATATCAACATATATAACCTTTCATAAATATACGATCTGACTTTTCTCCATAAATTCTTATGAACTGTTGGTACATGTGTCTAATGATAAATGTGTTTTCTCTTTTCACATCAATATGCAGACATTTTCAAAACCATCCTTGATGTGGAAAGTTTCCAGTACAAAGAGTGTATTCTCTTGTTTCAGGAAGTAGTTGAGTCAGTAGTTTTCCTACTCAGTCAAAATTTATGGCTAGTCAGGGAAGTTAGGAGTGACTATCTCAAGAAATGCACACACTATGTCAAAGTGACAGTGTATACACGGTGGAGTTTAGTATGAAATCAAGTATGAGGGCAGTGATTTCCCATCAAGAGCTTCTGAGCAGATGAGGCTTCACCAGAAACAGCTGAGAGTTGAGAGTATGAAGTCGAAGGGCTTTCAAAGGTCATTTTAGGAGGGTGAAGCTGGGCACAGGTCACCCTGTTTTCCCTTTTTTTTTGTTTTTTGTAGCTGAAAAGAGAAATACTACCTATTCAAATGCACCTGTGTGCTGGCACACACGTGTATGTACACACACACTTCCCCTTTCTTTGGCTTATACAAAGAATGAAAATACTGTCCAAAACATCCTCCAAAAGTAGAGAAAACACAGCCCTTTGACAGGTCTTCCGCTAAACGAGTTAGAGAAGCATCTCTCAGGATACATTTTTTTCAAATCGTATGTTTCCTGTCTGTTCATAAGCATTTTGTTTAGAAAAAAATCACCCTGAGTCAACTAGGAGAGAAATGTCCTGGGATTAAACTGTCTAAACAGAACTCTTCACTGCTCCAGTTCTTGGGGGTTTAATATGTGAACGTTCACTGAGCATGCATATGCTAGAGGGTGATGAATTCCCCAATTTCATTTCACCAGGGAACCCATTCCTGAAGCTATCCTGAGAGATTCTGGTCTACAGACTGTACTTTGGGATAAGTTGACTTCAGGTATGCTAAGTCACTTCAGTCGTGTGGGGCTCTTTTTGATTCCATGGACTGTAGCCCGCCAGGCTCCTCTGTCTATGGGATTCTCCAGGCAAGAACACTGGAGTGGTTGCCATAAAGCATTTAAAATCCAGATATGAGCAGAGAGTCCTGCGGAATGTCAATCACATCCAAGTTGCATCACTTTCAGTTATTCACATTTGACACCAAACATTGGAATTGAAATTCACAATCTTGAGCAAAAACCAGCAAAGTTAAGGAATTTCCTACTATTAACATATAAATTCTGACTCAAGGTGCTTCCATTTCCTAATCCGAGTGGAAAAATAAACATGCTAGCTTGCAGAATGCCAAGAAAAATAAACTAAGTTCAAGTAAATACAACTGATTACTGGTAAACTTGTTCCCTAGAGACCACATTTACTGTTCAAGACACATGACTTGCCATTTTTATGGCTTAACACTATAGTGCCTCAGCTCTGTTTTTTAATTAGTTAAATGTGGGATCAGATGTCAGAAGAGACAAAGATGAGAATTTTCATCAGTTCCAAAAAAACACATCGAAAATCACCAACAATGTATAACGAGCCATGTCAGCCTCCCATTTGCAGTTGGATCTCACTCACTGTGGATATTTGAACCCGATGATCTGCCCAACTCTGATAAGGGATTTAAAGGCTTACTAAGAAGAATGCTTCTGACGCTATTAAAACAACAGGCACAGGAAGAACAGACTTAGCTGGGTTTTAGAAAGAGGATAAGGCTGCAACAAAGACTTTTAGGTTGATAAACAGATTTTTAAAAATGTGAAAGTACATTGTTTCCTCGTCTGTACTTCTTCCTCACCCTGATCAGTAATTATTTCTCATGAGAATATCAATCAATATGACAGCTCTGTACTCATCAGTTTCAGGAGGAAGCAGAAAAACATCCTTGGGTCATAAATTCACATCTCAATTGACTGTTGTAATGATACTAGCTAGCTCTCCTGGAAAATATCATTTATTTACTGAAGGACCAAATGCAAATAGTTAATTAACTCCACTATTGGGGTATATATGTATAGAAGAGTATATATGTCAAAGTGTATAGATATTTAGATACACATTCCAGAAACTGAAACTAAAAAATCTTTACAAGAGAAAATTCACACAAACAGAAAACCAGACCATGAGTATCTTTTAAAGAATAATCATAGGAAAACTATTAGGAATATAGAAGACTCTCAGGATGCTTTTTTTGTCTATACTGTGACAAGGCTAGAGACTTCAGAGATGTGGGTCCGATCCCTGGATTGGGAAGATCCCCTGGAGGAGGGCGTGGCAACTCACTCCAGTATTCTTGCCTGGAGCATCCCACAGACAGAGGAGCCTGGCGGGCTACGGTCCATAGGGTTGCAAAGAGTTGGACACTACTGAAGCGACTTAGCATGCACGCACATGGCTGCATGTGGGGTCTTAGCTCCCTGACCAGGACAGAACCCATGACCCCTGCGTTGAGAACACAGAGTTTGTTTGCTCGTATTTTTAATTGGAAGATGATTGCTTTACAATGTCGTGTTGGTTTCTGCTGTATAACAGCATGGATCAGTCATATGTATACACATAGCCTCTTCCTCTTGACCCTTCTGCCCATCCCCAACCCCACTCCTCTAGGTCATCACAGAGCACCAGACTGAGCTCCTTGTGTTATAGAGCAACTTCCCACTAGCTATTTATTTTAAACATGGTAATGTATATATTTCAATGCTACTCTCTCAGTTCATTCCACCTTCTCCTTCCCCTGGCTGTGTCCACAAGTCCGTCCTCTACATCTGGGGAGTTCAGGACTTAACCACCAGATCGCCAAACAAGTCCCAGGATGCTTTCTTAAGAGATGAAGACCTTATAAATATCTTTTAGTCTCTTACCGATCATAAAATGAGTAAAATGGTAAGCAACACTCCAGTTTCTTCTCTTTTTGGCTCTTTGGGAGGGTCAGGAAAGGTGAGGGATGGGACTCAAGCAAGGGAATATCTGACACAAATTATAGGCACTGGACTAAATGAATTTAAACAAGGGGGAACTGGACTGAGTTGCCCTAGCTTGTGATCAAGTTCTGAGTTAAGATGTCTGCATTGGTTTGGAAGGCTACACCTGACCAGTGTTTGGAACTCTGCTCTGGTTTTCATCAAGGACCCAGCGAACACCATCAGGTAGGCCACACCTGCCTCTATGTGTCTCTTCTACAGCTTTGTTCTCTGGAGGAATCAATCACCTTCAGTCATTTAAAGCTCTTACTCCTTCATGCCAGCCCTCCAGCTCTACAATGTCCCTTCTTTCTTCCTAACTTCCATTTTAGTCCCCTTTACCTGAAAACAGTCAGGTGCTAAACAACTTCTCTTAAGCAAGTCAGCCTAAAATACATATACCTTTATTTTTTCATGATTTGTTTTTTATAAGTGAGGAGCTTCTTAACATCAAATATTTTTCTTATAGTGAGATATTTTAAAGTATATATTTCAATAATTGTTTCCTACTGTAGACCATTATTCTTACTTAATCTCCCAGGGAGAAAATTCATAAAATTACATGTTGCTGCACTTTATCTTTCTTAAACCAACCCCTGGCCAGCCAGTACCTCTTACCCCTATCATTTCTAGGGAGAGATTTTTGGTTAGAAAGTGATCTGTGTGTTGCGAATATGAATGTGGACATTTTTATGTGTTTTGGCAAAGTCAGGATCAGGACCTTATCACTCCTCATGATCAACACATTGAGACAGTATTACAGATCTTTCAGTAGGAACAGTCTAAAGACATATGGAAGCTGCTAAGTGTATACATTTCTCTACTTAATGAATTCTGTTTGCAGCCTTACCAAAAAGTTAAATAGGCCTGGAGATGCTGTCATGAAGAAAAACAAAGTACATGGTTATTAAGCCTATGTTTAGAGCTTCTCATTAGCATAGAAGTGGTATAAAGATCAAGAAGATACCCTGGAGAATGGCATGGCAACCCACTCCAGTATTGTTGCCTGGGAGAATTCCATGGACAGAGGAGTCTGGCGGGCTACAGTCCATAGGGTCACAAAGAGTCAGACATGACTGAGCAATGAACACACACACACACACACACACACACACACACACAAAGGCCAAGTTAGGACAGATGAGTAGAGACAACTGCAATTGTAAGAGCTCTATAAAAAGTACACTTGTTCATCTAATAATTATTTCAGCTCTATTCAGTGAGACAAGATTTCCTGATTTGTACAGGGGTCATGAAAGTGAGAAACGGGATCAGATTCTTCATATAGAGAAATGCTGAGGTCTAGAAAGTATGCATTACCAGAATGTGAACTGGGCACAGAGGGTAGCTGTGGGGAGCCAGGAAAGGAAGATGAAGAAATGAGGTAGGCAAACACACATAGGCAGAAAATTCCTGTGTTTGCCCCAAGGGCTCTTCTAAGAATATGGATAATCCCCAACAGTGACCTAGTCAGCTTCTTGGTTTTGATGTGCTCCATAATAGGGAAGAAAAAAAAAGGTAACTGGGTTAGCATGACAACCTAGACTTCTTAGGTCAATAGAGGAGAAGAAAGGAGCAAAATATGAGAAATATTTTTAAAGTTTACATTTTATTTCTTCATAAACATTTTTAAGAAGAGACCAAATATGTGAAAACCACACAGCAAAGACAGAAGTAAGCCTAATGTCTTCAAGGAGGTGATTAAGTATCACCTCTCACCTTTTATAAGCAATCATACCCCAGAATGAGACATGCAGAATGCTATTATGAAATGTCAGGGACTATATCCATAACAAGTATGGGATGGAAGGTCAGTAACTGTATTTAAATGAGGTATGTTTCAGGATAGTTTCTAAAATCAATTTATTTATTTGGCCATGCCAGGTCTTAGTTGTATCAGGTGGAATCTAGTTCCCTGACCAGGGATTGAACCCAGCCCCCTGCATTGGGAGCACAGAGTCTTAGCCCGTGGACCACCAGGGAAGTCCCTCAGGATAGTTTTGTAGCCCAGATTGGGACTATTTTTTATAAAGATGTATCACAAAATTTGAAAAGCATGCTCAACAAAACTTTCATTTTATTACTGTATTGTTAAAAGCATACTTCCACAAAATTTTAAATAATTGAATCAGACCAAAGTCTGCTTAATTTATGAATATTTAGCCCCCATCATGGGATTCTATGTACTACTTATGTGCTCCTCAATTTCTATTTTCTACAATAGTTCTCTTTTCCATGCAGGCAACATGGAATCCAATAAGGATTATTGGGTCATTCATCCTAGCTAATATTTTAATGGCCATGAAGACGCTTGCCTAAGCGAAAAACAAGATATAATCCAAATGTTTACAGTTTGGCTTCTAGTGAAAAACAGATGATTCGGTGAACTCCGCAGTGTCGTGTTAGTTTATGCAAAGCTAAATAAATAATGACTGTGATTATTGGTTATCACATGGCCTCTATGAGTTAAAGTCCTATATTGAAATCTGCTCAGTTACCTGGATAAGGACGGTGGCATCCTGGTTAACTGAAGAGTTGGCTTCTTTTCTATAGAATTATTTGGGATTATCTTAAATTCAGAAACAAGTTGGAGTCAGTCAAAGAAAAACCAAGGTTTGCCACTAATCTGTAAACTAGGGCTGTAACAACAAAATATTTTAGATGCTTTTCTTCTGACTTCACAGACTCTAGGAGTTTATAGTCTTGGCTGACACTCTTTAAATACAAAAATGTCTTCATGCTTACTCTGTTCACTTTCTCTTTTTTCCACCTCTCCCGTTTCTGTGAGAATTAGGAGAATTTGTCTTTATATGTTTTATAAGTATTTCTCTGGTCTTAGGTAACCTTTACATTTAATTGTTTCTGTCTACCTACCTACCTACCTGTCTTTCTACATTGCTAGCCATTTTTTAAGCCATTTACTGTACAAGTAATTACAAGTGGCTGCCATGAACCAGGCATTGTGCTAGCTGCCAGAACCATGGATGTAAAAAAGCCATCTCATGATGTAATAAGGGAAAACACATAGAGAGGGATCTGTATTGTTCTGCTTGTTAAGGACTGAGATAATCAGAGAGTAAAGGGTGCTGTGGTGGTTGGCTTAGAGACTCCAGAACACAGTTATGAACAGCTGTTATTACACTACTCTGTAATAAAGCAATGCCTCTTGGCTTATTGAGAAGCACAAGGCTTTCTGTGCTTAAACTAAATAGACTCCATTGTGCCCTTTGAGTTTCTGGCTTGTTTTAAAATAGATTTTCTCTTTCTTCTATTATTGTAAATTATTTGCTGTCACTTATGTTATAAAAGCTCTCCTCTTTTAAGCAGATGCTCTGCACCCATCCTAATGTGCTCAGTCACTCAGTCGTGTCTAACACTTTGCGACCCCATGAACTGTAGCCCACCAGGCTCCTCTGTCCATGCAATTTTCCAGGCAAGAATACTAGAGTGAGTTGCCATTTCCTTCTCCCACCTGATACCATCTTTGAAATCTGTCGGGGGCCTGGAATAAATGACCAACTGAGTTCCATAGACTGTGTGAAGCAAAGAAGAGTAACCTTGGTGTACAATGTTTTTTTTTTGGAAACAGCATAAAGGTAAAGAACATACTATCCAGACTGAGAAAAATCTAGGTAGAAAACTGACCCAAAAATGCCAAAAATTAAGTTAGCAGAAGCCTCCCTGGATTGTGTAAGCATAGATTTGGATAAAAGGAGATCTTCCCTCTCCCCAGCATAAGGGAATGTCTGGGAGGAAGGCAGATGAGATAGGGTACCAATTTTGTTCCTTGGAATTTGTTCTGCTTTACTTGCTCCTTTTTTTTTTTTTAAATCAATGCTCCATATAGATAAGTTTGCCAAGTATGCTGTACATCACACATGTAAAATGTTACAATATTTGCAGTCCTAGTTCAATGCCTAAGTTAGTCTAGCAAATCTAATTCAGACCTTGTGATTGGGCCATTTCTACCAGTAACACGGTTGCCATTGCCCCGATGGTCATTTAACAGTTGTAGTAACTCACAAGTGTTAGTTCTTGCCAATATAAAAGATGCATGCTTGTGTGCATGCTAAGTCACTTCAGTCATGTCTGACTCTTTGCAACCCTATGGACTGTAGCCCACCAGGCTCCTCTGTCCCTGGGATTCTCCAGGCAGGAATAGTGGAGTGGGTTTCCATGCCCTCGTCCTGGGGATCTTCCCAACCCAGGGATTGAACCCATGTCTCTTATGCCTTCTGCATTGGCAGGCTGGTTCTTTACCACTAGCTCTACTTGGGAAGCCCAATTTGTATCTAAAGACATTAAAAATTGAGCTCAGAAATGGATGGTACCAGGTAGATCCTCACAGTTAGCCTCTGTTTTATCCCCTCTGCCAAATTCACGTTATGATAACTTTTCTAGTCCATAAAATTTCTCTGTATGAGGAGTTTGATCTCACTTCCCACTTTCATGATTCCTGTGCTGTATAAATTAGGGAATCCCACCTCATGGAACATAGCAGAAATAAACACTCATTAAAAGATGTGCATGTGTAGGTTTTTTTTGTAGAACTCTTATAGTATATCGGTCTCTACCCATCTGTCCTAAATGCGTCTTTAAAATACTTCTACGGAGTAGTAACTTTAAACATGAGCTCCTTAAAAGCTGAACAGTTGAGAACACTGCATGGAAGAAATGTTGACAGATAGGAAAATGATTACCTAGTTGTTATTGCAAAAAAGTACAAGTTTGCCTTATTTTAGGTTCATAATTCAAAACTATATTTTTAGCAGTTTATTTCTAGTGTATGTTCAGCCTTTGAACAACACTTTTTTTTTTAAACTTTCAGTATTTATTAGGTGAACAAGAGAAAAAAAAATCAGAGGATCCAAAGTGCCTCCTCTATCCTGACAAGCATATCAAGACTTCAGCCCTAGATTTACACACTTTGGCTTTGGCAACATTTACACTGGTATTTTGATGAAGTGATTCCCATTTTCACATCCTCAGAAAAATGTGTGCCAGGAGCAGTGGCTGCATAACCATCCATGTGGATAATTACCCTCCATGACGGATGAAGACAGCTGCATCAACTCAAGTGAGGGAATGAAAGCAATGCTTCCTAAAGGTTAGGAGTCAGGGAGCCCATTAACTGAAGTGTTATTAAGGTAATGACCACCTCAGATTTGTGCTGCTTCCCAGGACAAACTAAAAGCACAGAACCTTAACATCTCAGTGCACTCTGACAATGATTTGCTTGCCATAACAGAGGTCCCTGTTTGTAAATGTTTGCCACAGACTGCGTTTTACATCCTCAAGAATGGATTTCAATGGTTTGTGTATATTGATTATTCAGAAAGATGTGTTGTACTCCAAACTAGTGGGAACTCAGTGAGTAATTTAAGGGCATTAAAGTCTTCATTAGGCTACCCACTTCAGTACTCTTGGGCTTCCCTTGTGGCTCAGCTGGTAAAGAATCCACTCGCAATGCGGGAGACCTGGGTTCCATCCCTGGGTTGGGAAGATCCCCTGGAGAAGGGAAAGGCTACCCACTCCAGCATTCTGGCCTGGAGAATTCCGTGGACTATATAGTCCATGGGGTCCAAAGAGGCGGACACGACTGAGCGGCCTTCACTTTCACTGCGGAGGGAAACTCTGCTTGTTTGTCATTTGTTTGCCCATAATATTTCTTCCATGTCTTCAGTTCAGTCGCTCAGTCCTGTCTGACTCTTTGTGACCCATGCACTGCAGCATGCAAGGCCTCCCTGTCCTTTACTACCTCCCAGAGCTTGTTCAGACTCATGTCCATCAAGTTGGTGATGCCATCCAACCATCTCATCCTCTGTCGTCCCCTTCTCCTCCTGCCTTGAATCTTTCCCAGCATCAGGGTCTTTTCCAAGAAGTCAGTTCTTCCCATCAGGTGGCCAAAGTATTGGAGTTTCAGCTTCAGCATCAGTCCTTCCAACAAATATTCAGGAATGATTTCATTTATGATGGACTGGTTGGATATCCTTGCAGTCAAAGGGACTCTCAAGAGCCTTTGCCAACACCACAGTTCAAAAGCTTCAGTTCTTCAGTGCTCAGCCTTCTTTATGGTCCAGCTCTCACATCCTTACCTGATTACTGAAAAGACCATAGCTTTGACTAGATGAACCTTTGTCGGCAGAATAATGTCTCTGCTTTTTAATATGCTATCTAGGTTGGTCATAGCTTTTCTTCCAAGGAGCAAATAAGTGTCTTTTAATTTCATGGCTATACTCACCGTCTGCTGTGATTCCATGTTTTAAAATGTGTTAAAAGAGCACAACATACTTCTGTTACTTGCTCATCTTTCTATTTCATAATGTCTAGCACTGTTTCGTCCTCTTGTGCCCTCCTGGTGCTACATCAGGCACAAGTCTTATTTGTCTTGCTTGTGGCCAGGCTACTCTCTTTTAGACATATAGCAAGGGTCTGAATCTCAGCTTTTCCAAATATTCCATGGGACTTGGGGTCTCTTATTTAATCCCTGATTTAAGTTCCTACCTTGCAACCCTGAGCTAAACACCTTGCAGGATAGGAATTTGAAGTCAATAAGTATAAAGCAAAAGCATATATTCTTTATATTATTATGTAAGTTTTTCTTTTCCTGTGTGTGTGGATGACCTGCATGTACATAACAGCATTGCATTGTTGAAGGTAAAGCTTAATTTCACCTGCTAATTTCACTATTAAGGCAGGAAAGTGCCAAGAGTTGCAAGTCCAATCTCATTTCTGTCTTTTAACACTAACCATTAATAATGGGGCAAGCTTCCAAAGGCATGCCTTGCGTAAAAGTTTCCTAAAACCTTAACATACAAGAACTCATTTTAAAAAATTGATCACATACAACTGTTCTTCTATTTGCAATTAAAATTTTAATTATCATCAGCACTTACTGATACCTACAGGGCCAATAACACTACTAAATTTTTCATCATGACAGATGCTGTAATGAAACCAGAGAACCGAATACAGAATGATCCGTTTGTTTCCTTAGGAGGAATAATGCTTGCAAATGGGATAATGTAATTTTCTTTGCTTCTTTTGTAAAGAATGAAGCACACAGAGAGACATGATCATTAGACTCACCCACTGGCTCCAATTAATCAAATTAACAATTCACTATTTTCATCTGAGAAGTCTTAGTTCCTAATAGTGCACATCTTGGTAAAGACCTGTTTGAATTTGCGTGTGTGTGTAAGATCTCCGTTTACTCTCATTCTCGTTTTCTATTTTGCTATGATTCTTTACTGTTTCTAAGTAAAAATACTACATTTCTATAGCATGAAACTATAGTATGTAATTAAAATGTTATTTTTAAATCATTTTTTTCTCTATGGCTTGTTAAGTATTTGAGCAAACAGCCTACTACTTATGTTTCAATGAATGACTTATTTACTTACATAAAAACATTAATTGAGGACATATTAAAATAGATTATTATAACTCCCCACTGAAAGTCTTCTTAGAGTTTATAAAAACACAGTTACAAGTTTTGGTAAAAGTATGGATATGGTTTGGCTTTGAACTGCTGAAAAGAATCAGTTAAATTATAGGTGGAAGGAATAGCTGAAACACTGTGATCCATCTTGTTATTTTTAACAGGTTTAAATGTAGCCACTCTAAACTGAAGGACAAAATTATGCTGGTATTAGCAGGCAATAATACCCTTCTCTGAATGCTCCCAGACTCTGTGTATATAAATTTGAGGTTTTGATACCAATCACACAGCTAATTTCAAAAAAGCAACTTTAAATTACATTACGATATAGTCCAGTCACGTTATCATGATCAATAAAACAAGTTGCAGCTAGGCACTGCATAACCAAGTAAGACCCCAAACCTGTGTCCTCAGAGGCACAGTGTTAGGTATTTTTGCTTTGTTTTTGTTTGTTTTTATTTTTTGGCCATACCACGGGACATGTGAGATATTAGTTCCTCAACCAGGGTTTGGGCCTGAGTTCCCTGCAGTGGAAGAGTGGAGTCTTAACTGCAGGACCGCCAGGGAAGTCCTCATGTTAGGTGTTGTAGGGATGGTGCAGAGGCTTTGTTCTAAAGGAGGGAACACAGGAGAGCCAGTGAAAGGGAAGATGAGAGGAGACTTCATGGAGAGGCTGGGTGTTTGGCTGAGTTTTAGAGAGAAGGATGATCAGGGCGGGGCTTCCCTGGTGGCTCAGAGGGTAAAGAATCCACCTGTGATGCAGGAGACTCAGGTTCAATCCTTGGGTCAGGAAGATCCCCTGGAGGAGGAAATGGCAACCCACTCCAGTATGCTTGCCTGGGAAATCCCATGGACAGAGGAGCCTGGTGGGCTACTGTCCGTGGGGTCACAAAGAGTCGGACATGACTGAGTGACCGACACAACACACTTAGAAGGATGTGTGTAGAAAAAACATGCTGAAACCAGGTTCTGGTTTCTACGAAAGAAACAGTATAAGGAAAGGAAGGCAAGTATAGGAGGAACATTCAATATTATGAAGGACCAGGCTGAACAGATCAGGCGTTGTCAGGCTCAGAGGGCTACCCCTAGAAGTTATTCTATTTTTCTCCTTCCCATAAAAGTCAAGGAGGACTCAACCTAATGAATACCACTTTCTTCATTAATACCTGATCTCTATTGCAGCAGGTATTCTGGTCCCTGAAAACCTGTGTTCACCAAGATCATCAATCAAATCTCAGTAGTCAATTCCATCATGCAGCTTTTAAGCTTGCACTTTGCCATAGATACTTAAAAGAAAAGTGGACACCATGTATTCTTTCCTTCAGATCGATTTTGGATACTGTTCTTAATTGAAAGAAATCTAAAAAGTGAAAACATGAGCATTCCACACACCTCACAATAAAATAACAACTCTACAGGGGAGCTTCTGGGATTTCTAATCATTCAAAAGTGAAATCTAATTCATTGTTTCATTTATTCAACAAACTGTAAAAATGTGCAATGTGCAAGGGGCTGTTTTAGGGGTAAATAATACCAAGATGAAGGCGACATAGCCCCCAAAGGGAGATGGACAAGAGTACCAGCTGCTGAAATGCCCACACTGGGTATACACACACACACAAAGGACTTTCATGGGTGGTGAGCACAAAGAAGTGACACCATCTTTGTCACTAACAGTTTACAAAAGGAGACCTTGCAGAAGCTGACTCTTTACAGACAAAGAGGACTTAGTTTAAATAAAGACGGGAGTAAAGACATTTGAGACAGAGAGACTGTCAAATGCACAGGGAACTAAAAGTAAGTTGTAAGAGAGAAAACAAATAAAAAGAATTATGGAAGCAGTAATGAAGATAAACAGTTTATTTAATTATGTGTCCTCTGCTAAAAGTGAACACTACCTACTGGTGAATGGAATTTTCATCACAAGGAAATGTGTTGGTTTTGAGCATCAGTACACATTTCTCTCCATGGTGGTTTTCCATTGTTTATTTAAACTAGGAATACCCACTTATTATCTGCTTTGCTTTCCTAATGCTTGAGGTTGAACCACAGATCTATGGATCTGCATCTCTTACAAGACACATGATCAAAAGAGCCTGCTATATATTATGGATGGAGAGAATGTAGTCTAATATATAAATAAACATTTGGGAGGAAAGTGTAAAAATGGAATCATTTCAATGCAAACCACCAAAAAGATTTCACGTGTTGAAATAGCATAAAATACTATAATCAATTATAAGTACCTTTTGTTTTTTGAAAAGCACTGCCTGCTCCCTGGTTACAGAGAGCAGTTTTGAGGATGTGTTCATTAATAAAATCATAAAACTTCTAAACAAGTTGCCTTCACAGATCAGTCTCTCCATCCTCTATTTCCCTCATCTGCTTTTATATGTTCTCTTTTGAAACAATTTTGTAGCACCCCAAGGCAGGAAAAGGCAAGTCAGTTAGAACCACTTGCTACAAATCACTCTTCCAAATAGGTCACTTTCTAGTTAAAAATTATCTTTCAAGGTTTGAGATATCTTGTATCATTAAGTGAACCTCTGAGGCAAAGAAAAGCTTGATTGAGTAAACAGTGCAAACTAGTCTGGTTCAGAGTGCTTGCGGGATGTGTGTGTGTGTTTGGTGGGGGGGGGACGGGGTGTCAGAATATATTGAAGTGGATTCATGAGCCAAAGGGAACCATGTTCTGCACCACCCCCCATTCTGCCACTGACTGCCAACCCTCTGCTCCTTGGATAAGTGAGGATTCCAGTTTTCACAGCAACAGCATCTCTGTGACTTTGAGGAGGTCCGGTAAACTAAGTCCCATTTTCCTAGCTTCATCACCTGGAAAGAGGGGTGGAGACAGTAGTTGGGATGGGGAGGCAAGGGGAAGCCTACAGTGTTACCTGCCTGGGCAGGTGCTCACAGGTTCCCCACGCGCTCACTTGCTTGGAACAAGGGTCCAAACAACAGAAAAGTCACCCTCTGGGTCTACTCTAAAAGCCCCTCCGTTCGTTCCCTGACTAACCAAAACATTTTTGGACTCTTCACTAACGTGTGTTAAGCTGTCCAGCAACAACTATTTAAATTGTCCTAAGTTGTTCCCGAGATAAGCATTTTTCAAAAGCTCTTGCTATGATTTCCTGCTATGGTGATAATTACTATTTTAATAATTTTTTTTTTTACCAAGAATAAAAACTGAAAATAGGATGACAAAGGAGCAGTTATCTTTTTCAGAGATATAACTAAGAAAGAACCATGTTACTGACATAGAATTATATCCATGATAATATTATTTGAATGAATGTATATAAAAATATAACTGCTTTCCTATTTGTAATTATTCTTTTATGTATTACCTATATCAAAGAATTTTTAAAATGCTAAAGAAAAAAAAAAGAGCCATCAAAGAGAGCAGATCATTCCTGCCTTAAATGAACTTCAGTTTCAAATATAGCCATTATTGAATATATATACATACACTGTGGTCAAAGGTCTCTGCTTATCAAAATGTGACCATATAATTTCTAAACTAAGAGACACATTAATAAATTGGATTATAATACATGTTATAAATTGAGATGATTTAAACGTCTTACGGTGGCGCAGCGGTAAAGAATCTGCGGGCCAAGGCAGGAGATGTAAGAGATGTGGGTTCAATCCCTGGGTCAGGAAGATCCCCCCAGAGCAGGAAATGGCGACCCATTGCAAAATTCTTGTCTGGAAAATTCCATGGACAGAGGAGCCTGACAGGCTACAGTCCAAGGGGTCGCAAAGAGTCAAACAAAACTGAGTGAGTGCAACACAAACATCTTATACATAAGAGTTAGCCTCAATTTCTAATAATTATATATAGTATGAAGATATTAAAATTCTCCACAAGGAGAAATAGTGAGGCTGAATAATCTTAATATACTTTGACCCAAAGGACGTATTACTGAAGACTGAATGAAGAATCAGATATGCAAATCAGATTGTCTTTTAATTAAACCTAATGTTAAAGGGATTTCTAGAAATGTGCAGCAGTGCCACTTTTTTCACTAAGATTTTTATTTAGCAATATATAGCCATTATTAATAAAAATATTAAATAATAAAAATGCCAAATAATAATGGGTTCATTATTATTATGTTTAAATGAATTAATAAATGAATACTTCAACATTTTCTTGGTTTAAATTATGGCATATATCCATAGATATATCTTCCCAAAGGTTCTTTGCAATCCTCAAGAATTATGTAAGAGTAAAAAGAAGTTCTAAACCCAAAATAATCTGAAAACTGTTGCTACACAATATGCATCAACAATAATTTAATCACAAGGGTTCAAGGGTCAAGGAAAACCTTTTAACTGTTTATATAAATAAAATACTTCATAGCTGCAAAAGGAAGAAACACATTTTGCCCCATGAATCTGTCTGAGGTTCTCTTTTCTCGTGTTGTCCTATGTCCTATGCCTCCTGTTAGGCTCAGAAATGCAGATTGAACACGTAAAGTTCAGAAAAAATACGATTACTGAAAATATAGGGCAATACATGCTTTTTTTTTTGTTTTTTTTACAAAATGAAAAATTTTTTAAATGTAAGCTGAGTTTTTAATTTTTTAAGCAGCTATTTCCCCCAGTATTTTATAGTCTTTATTGAATTTGTTACAACATTGTTTCTGTTTTCTGTTTTGGTTTTTTGGCCATGGGGCACGTGGGATCTTAGCTCTCCAACCTGGTATCAAACCCACACTCCCCACACTGGAGGGTGAAGACTCAACCACTAGACTACTAGGGAAGTCCTGAAACTTCTTAAGAATAAGCTCATTTTACTTAGTTTGTTCATTTGCAAATGTTTTTTAAATAAGAACGTAAATAGGCAACCATAAAGTCCAGTTTTTAGTATCAATGTTGCTTTCCTTACATTACTCACATAACCTGTTCACTAGGCTTCCTAAACATTTGTTTAGGTGAGCTTTTTTCCCCCCCCCCCCCCAGATTTTAGACTAGAAGATTTATTTTTATCATTAACTGGGTGGTAAATACAGGTCTATGTAAGCTAATTATCAAATGCAGACAGTTTACGTGTCCCTAAGATAAATATCAGAGTTATTTTGTCCAATAAGTTTTTACAACAGTAAAACAAAGGAAAAGGAATTTGAACTGAAGAATGACATTATGCCTCCATTTTAATCATTATACCACTTGCTGCAGATACATACAGATTAAAGATTTTTAAAACTTTTTTTGGGGGGGGGCCACTCTGCATGGCTTGTGGGATCTTAGTTCCCTCACCAGGCATTGAACCTGGGCTCCTGGCAGTGGGAGCATGGAGCCCTAACCACTGGACCACCAGGGAATTCCCTAAAAAAAAAAGTTTTTTTTAAATTATGAGAAAAATCTTCTATTGTTTCATGTTATCAGTGGTTAGTAAAATTATTTTAGTGGGTGGGTTGCAACCAATGTCTTAGTAAAAGCAGTAGACCAGAAAATATCCATTTCCTGTAGATAGCAGAGATAAGAATGGTTTCTAGAAAAGAGCTGTGCCCTTTGTATCCCTGCTCTGTTAGAGGCAGACATTCCTGTGCATTTGGGGTTATCTTTTTTCCTCCACTCTTTTGTCTTCATCACACCTGCACATCCCCAGGAGAAAACCATTGCCCCCAAATCGTCTCCACTAGAGGCTGTTCTGTTCTGACTGCTCATCCATCAGTGAAGAGGAGGTGCTGGTCCATTCCTTTGTCCTCAGTGCCTCTTGGAAACTGGCAGTTCTACTCCCAGTTCCCTCTTCAGAGTCCATATTACTGTCTAGACCTTCAGGACAGCCTTTCCCGTTACCTGATGACTCTGGCAACTGCCGGACAGCTTTCCTCTCTCCATCATCTGTTGCCATCCTCCGTGCAGATGACTAAATACTCCATAACGAAGGCTCTTTCATACTGTCCTTGTCAAAGAGCCTCTTCTGACATTGCCTTCACCCCTAATAGTTCTTTAACCATTGTAAAATTCCTGAGACCACATCACAGCAATGCAGTAATATTTCTCACCATTTACCAAGCCAGTGAGATCTTCCTCCCGTATCAGGATTCTAGGTTCTGCTGGTAGTTCCACAAACCACGTCTGATAATGTTCTCTACAGGTTCACTGTTAAGTCCATACTGAATCTTCACTGAGATTTGACAATTACTAATTTCTTATGAACTCCCATTATTATGCTTGCTGGGAGGATTTCTTCTTTTCAGAATTTTCATCGGTTCCTTTAGTGAGCGTTAGTGATATTTTAGAAGGACAGCATGGCTGGAGACATGGCACATAAATGATGGACTTTGAACCCAGCCTGTCTGACACCAGTGTAAGTTCTTTCCTCATTGTTATACCTCTTCCTGCCAGGGATTGTATCTTGGCAATCTGTTTGTCTATTTTAATGTGTTATTTGTACAAAAAGTATTATAAACCTATTGTAATTCAGTACTATGTGGCCGACTGTATTAGTTGGGCACCTAAGCCAACTTTGTTGGACTTACGAAGAAACTGGACTTACAAATGTGCCTTCAGAGCAGAGCTTATTCACATGTAGGGAAATTACCGTAATAACATAAAAGATCCATTTGACAAGCTAATACATCTAACAGGGGACTTGACTTGCTGATGGCTACTTCTCACTGACATCTTATAATTTCAGTCTACTCTCCCCTCCCCCCATTAACATCCTTATGATGTTTTTTAAGCCAATTTATCTGAGAATAACTTTCATCATTTAATTTTTATGCTTAAGTCAATACAATTTTTTTGATTTAATATCTAAATTAGTTACCAAGTAAAATAAAGTCAGTGAAGCAGAAATTATTTCCTCAGAGGCTACAATTTCTGGAAGTTAACACAGAGCTCTCGGTCTTATCTAAGTTATTTTCTTTTTCTTGCCACTCTTATGAAAAGTTCTCTAATTTAAAATTTTGAATGGGGTCCTGTTATTTAAAAGGCAGTAGGCAGGAATGGAACACTAAGTATTAAGCTTTGCATTTGAATTTAAGTTCAAAAACAAAATGAATGGATCCTTTAGTTTAAACAACGTTCACAGCAGCATTAGTATTTCTCAGCAAAGACATAGATGAAGGCTTTGAAGAAGAGAAACTAATGGAAAATTAAGTTGCATAAAGATACTTTTATAGTCATTTCGGTGTATTTGGCTAGAATTTACACTTTTGAAACTTGAATTAAAATAGTGTCTTTGATCTTTCCCTCCTTTAATATACAAACAATAATATTTTTGACCATTTTCCTCATCTTATCCACACCTACAAAACGAAGGCAAGGAGCCTTATCTAGATGACAAATCACGGTTCAATAAAAGTGCTTTAAACTTGTAGGAATAAGCCATGAGCACATCTCAAATCACATAGGTGCAAATAATAGGTTTGGGGAGGGTGGGGAGTGAGGGTGAGTTGCCTGAGGAATAGGTCAGATATAATTCTTTTACTTTCTTCTTACAACTCTTTCCAAGAAAGTGCCAAGTCTTAATGAGAATCTCCAGGAAGGCAGCATTCCTTTCTCCCAGAACGGGATACTGATTCACACTGATAGCAAAGCTCACAGAACTCCCTCTAGCAAGCACCTAAGTGCCTTTACTAATTGCCAAGGTGCCAAGTTCACCTTTCCTGTACATGTTCCATATATGAAGTTCTTAGATGCCACTTGCATTTTTACCACTGAATAATGGTTGAGAGAATCACTTTATAAACAAAAAGAGTAACCATTTATAAGGAAGTTAAATGTATAGCAATCCACTCCTCCCCTACACTTCTTTAAACAAATGCACCAGCAGCATACTGGGACGGTCCAACAGAAAATAAGAGAATCCCAACAGTACAACAGAAGATAAGACATCTTCATGCCGCGAACCAGGGGTACCATGAGGTGTGCACGACAACGGATTCTCGGTTTATTTAGCATTAACCGAAAGCAGCATTCGTTAACGCTGCTTCTAAATTCTTGGCCATCAGGGTTCACTCTCCTCATTGCTGCTAAACAACTATGCTATAATTGTGCAAAAAAAGAAAAAAGAAATCGCTCCTAGTGTTTTTGATCTCTTCATTTATCTACCTCATAGATTTGTAGCTTTATTCTGACAGCTGTCTCTGTTTTATCATTGAACAAATAAAACTATGGTTAGCCAACATAAGATAACTTAATGTTTACTGCCAGATCATAAATAAGGCTATCATTTCTCCTGATGTTACTAATTCAGTATATGAAACAATTTTAAATACTCATCAAATGCATCGCTCACAAACAGGTATAGTGTCCTTAAAGAAGTATTCATGGGTAAATAAAGTTGAGTGAGGATTAAAGTTCTTTAGAAACACTAAAGATGACAGAAATAAAAGTAGTCTAAATTCCTAATTCAGTGATAATGATTAAAATAAAATTTAAGAAAATCACAATCTTGCTGATGGAAATTATATGCTAAGATGTTCCTGAGGCTATGACAGAATTACATTATCTTTTTGGACAGCTATGTGGCAATACATTTCAAGAATGACATACAAGTTCTTATCTTGCTATTATCTCATATATAGTTCAGGGGGAAAATATCACACGCACCAAAACTCATCATTCTCTCCATAGCGTCCATAAACTGGGTTTTGGAAAGAAAAATTCTATGGTATCCTAATTGATGCTATTTGAAGAAGAAAATGTCTGTGATCAAATGAGTATGGGAAATAATGAGTTAAAGGTTTCTTTTCTTCAGACCTCTCAAACTTTTAGGGCACTTTATGAGGAAGATAAAGTAGGCAGTAGTTCTGAAACATAGAGCTAATGTGGACTTTCTTTCATGGACTATCTCACGAGCTTAGTGACTTGTGAAACATACTCATGGAAATGATAGGGCTGGGAACCTTAGTGAACATTCCATCTCAAACACAAAGCCATTGATATGTGACCATCTCAATCACTCAAGTGGAAAATACCTAAGCTCACATCCATTGTATATTCAGTCCTGTAGTATTAATCCTGCCTGGTGAAAAATGGTAACACTGGCAGTCCTACCAATAATAACATTGGTGCCCTGGTCCTTATCAGAGTCAGAAAACTACCAGGTAGAAAAAAAAAAAGAAAAAAAGTATACAATGTTCTGTATTATTTATGATATCATGGGCTCACCAGAAGTTTATCTGAGGATTCTAGTCTTGAATGTAACATGAATTCTCTGTGTGAATCTAAGTACATCCTAAACCTCTACTTGCCTAATTTCCTTCAGCCAATAAATGGGCCGACCTCACATCCAATACGCATTTATAAGGTTTATCTGATTTGGCTGAACCTTTCAGTAGTGTTGCTGATGTGTGACCAGCTACACACAAGCCATGCTCATCTAACAATCTGATTAACTTATAATTAAAGAGAAATAGAATTAATTTTATAGTTCTGGATTGTTCCACTTCCATCACTAAAATTACATAATGAAATTATGAAATATTATCGGCAGAAGCCAAACAGAGCTGAAGAAAGAAAGATATTGAGAGGTTATGCAGTGCAATAAGCATGAATACATGGCAACACTTACTACATATCAATAGACAATAATTAGAGAAGGGAATGGCAACCCACTGCAGTATTCTTGCCTGGAAAATTCCATGGACAGAGGAGCCTGGAGGGCCCCAGTCCATGGGGTCCCAAACAGTTGGGCAAGTCTGAACGACTGAGCACACAGATGAAAGACTGAGCACACAGATGAATGACTGAGCACACATAATAGTTACTGTTGCTTTAATTTACTTGGTGTCCATGCATTCATTCATTCACTAGGTTTTACTGATCGCTTACTCTGTGCCTGGGACTATGCTGCATGCAAGCGCAGTCATTCAGTCCTGTCTGACTCTTTGCCATCCCATGCACTGTACCCTCCAGGCTCCTCTGTCTGTGAGATTTTCCAGGCAAGAATACTGGAATGGGTTGTCATTTCCTTCTCCAGGGGATCTTCCCAACCCAGGGACCAAACCTGAGTCTCCAGCATTGCAGGCAGATTCTTTAGCACTGAGTCACCTGTGAAGCCCAAGGGGTATCTATGTTAAGTGCCAGATAAAATGATGACCAAACATGGTTCCCACCTTCAGGCAGCCTGCAATATTTTATCAATAAAAGAAAAATTTTCAAATGCATCTGAAAAGCAGAAGGTAGATCTGTATTTTATAGAGCATTTAAAATAAATGGATCAAGTAGGACACTACACAGAGGAATTCTTCGAAAATTACTTGTATCAGTGATATGGTAAAGATTTCTATCCTTTAGACTTGAATCTAAAACCTAAATACCTACAATTTAGAGGTGTTTTGGTTTAATAGAGGAAAATTTCTGGTTGAGTACAGCTGAAATTGTACCTAAAGCATAAAAACTACCTCCGACAATCTTTGGGGAATTAAAACAATACTTTCTTTGCACCTTAATTAAAGTCAGGAAAGAATCTTACTTTGTCAGACCTGACAATCACCACCTTTCTTTTCAACTATTTTAATTAAAATACCTAGCAACTTGGCAGTAGTTTTACCGATTAACTGAACCACCACTTAACTCTTTTAGAAACAGCTATCAGATTCCAAATGAAGGTGCAGCGACAGCTGTAAGTTCATTATATGCAGACTGGGTAAATATTTTTATTTTTTTCCACCCACAATCACACATCTAGGCTAAAACATCAGTAAGAATAGTTTGGGCAACAAGAAAGCAGTTGCAATTTCTTTGTCTAAGCTCCCTATGGCCAGACTCTTTTCTAGTGAAGGGGGAAAAAAAGCAACAGAAAGTATTTTCCACCACTCTTTCGGATGTCATTTTTAGCACTTACCAAAGGTATCTGGGAAGGGGCTTCTCAGGTGGCGCTAGTGGTGAAGAACCTGCCTGCCAAAGCAGGAGACAAAAGAGATGCCTGTTTGATCCCTGGGTCAGGAAGATCCCCTCGAGGACGGCATGGCGACCCACTCCAGGATTCTTGCCTAGAGAATCCCATGGGCGGAGGAGCCTGGTGGGCTACGGTCCGTGGGGTCGCAAAGAGTAGGACAGGACTGAAGTGACTTCGCACAAAGGTATCTAGGATAGCGAATAATTGTCAACCTTTATTTAGCAGCACCCCTTGCCTCATAAACACATGATAGATGCCACTTACAAATTCATACCTCCAGTCCTAGATTAACTATATATTCTGATTTTCTATAGTTTTGGCCACATCCTGTTGCATAAGGGATCTATCTTAGTTCCCCAACCAGGAGTTGAACCTGCACTCCCTTCACTGGAAGCACTGAGTCTTAACCTCTGGACCACCAGGGGAGTCCCTGGTTTTCTGTATTCTTGATGTTCTGGAATCTGGGGTCTTGCTCCAGTCACACTTATCCAGAGCTTGTACTCTTTACCAGCTCCTCCCTCAGGTTCTTACACTCCAGGGAGCAATACTCCTTTGCTTAATTATCCCAGGGTCAGGTACCAGACGGCCAGAGACAGCCCTGTTCTCCAGAGACTGCTGAAACTTTTCAAACCAGCCTCTCCTAAGCCTGCCTACCCCACCTTGCCCATACAAAAGAAACAGTAAAGGCTCCTACCCATGCTTTCCCCTTTCCCCAGCCCTGGTGCTTCTCCATGTGGCCCCACATGACATGATGCACTCCCGCCTCTTGGGAACTGTGAGTAACAAACTTTTTTTTTTTTTTTTTTTATGTTTTGGTTTTTTGGCCCAAAGGCAGGTGAGATCTTAGCTCTCCAACCAGGGATCAAACTTTTACCCTCTACATTGAAAGGTGAAGCCTTAACCCCTGGACCACCTGGACCACCCAAACTATCTTTTTAATAGCAGTCACAGCCTAATCTGTTGGCCTCACCATATATGAATACTAATAAAACCCACATTTCAAAATAGGCCCAGATTTCAGTGAGCCCTAGATCCCATATGAAACTGCACACTTGCTACCTCATTCAGAGACATCTCAGTCTTGATGTGTTTAAAGTAGAACTTGTCATTTTCCCCAAGTTACATCCCCCCACCACCAAAAAGGCTTGCCATTTATCCAATTACTTGAGCCTGAAAGATGCCCAAATCAGTTCTCTATAGATCTGCAAAAGTAAATTAGATGAATGCTTTCAGTTGCTCAGAAACCCTCCATGACATCCACTGTATTTTAGATAGAATCCATGGGTTTTAAGAGGGTTGTATGCATGCTAAGTTGTGACTGACTCTTTGCAATCCCATGGACTACAGCCCACCAGGCTCCTCTGTCCATGGGATTTCCCAGGCAAGAATACTGGAGTGGGTTGCTATTTGTTTCTTCAGGGGATCTTCCTGACCCAGGGATTGAACCTGTGTTTTCAGCATTGCAGGCAGATTCTTTACCACTGAGCCACCTGGGAAGCCTCTTAAGAGGGTTATCGTCTGAATAGTCTGGCTTCCACTCACTTTCCCTCTCCTTCACTTTCCATCAGCTACTCTGGTCTTCTTGCAGTTCTGAAGAGGTGAGACTCTTTTCTACCTCAGGCCTTCGCAGAAATGACCCACACTGTTCATTCTGAGTGTCTCATTTTCTCCCAAGTCTTCCTTGGTCTAAATTCTTCTCACCTATTAGGGCTCAGATTAAATGCAGCTTGGGGCTTCCCTAGTGGTTCAGACAGGAAAAGAATCTGCTTGCAATACAGGAGACCCGGCTTTGATGTCTGGATTGGGAAGACCCCTTGGAGAAGGGAATGGCAACCCACTCCAATATTCTTGCCTGGAGAATTCCATGGACAGAGGAGCTTGGTGGGCTACTGTCCATGGGGTTACAAAGAGTTGGACATGACTGAGAAACTAACACTTTAAATGTAGCTTAATGAGGGTCTTCACTGGTCTTGCCTAGGAAAGTTTTAATATCTCCTCTATTTCCCCATCATTCCCCCACAATTTGTTTCCTTTTGTTTTTAGACTACTTACTATTATCTACAACATTTGAAAATTTTACCTGTTTACCTGTCCATTGTTTTTTTTCCCCACGCTTAGAAGAACTATAAAGCCATGGATTCCTTGTTTCCTTCATTGTCTAATACCTTCATCTAGTATTGTACCTGACACAAAATTGCTAAATAATGAACAGATAATGAATTAGTAAATTAATAAATGAATGTGTGTGTCTGCACATCCATTCACACACCCAAATCACTGCCTGTGGCTGACAGAATATATGCTGGGGTTATGTACAATTTCCCAAAAGTCCTAGGTACAACTTCATCTCTTTCTTTTCTTCCCTAAAAAGTATATTTCAAAACAAGTGTCATTTACAATTTAAAAACTGTCCATTTCAGGATGTATTTCTTTCCCCCCCAGTAATATGGATAAGCAATCAGTGCACAGGCAGATACAAAGGAAATTTTCTCTATGTAAATGGTATCATCAAAAATTTCTTCTTACATCTGACAAAATGACAAACTTAGGCCTGTGTTAACAAGCTCGACTTGCTTACTGTGTGCCAGATACAGATATTAACAGATTCAAGATGAGCAAACATATTGACTGCAACATACCCCATGGACATCTTGAGATGGCCTTTAAATACTCGAAGCTCAAATTTTCAACATTTAGCAAGACTTTTTGCAAGCCTCTTCAACAGATTGTCAGAAATGAGTAATAAATAGGAAGTATTTGAAATCTCGTGTTTGATATTAACTCTGGGTCATAGATTGAATCTCTGAGGTCAAGTAGTCAGGCAGTAGGATGGAAAAAATATTACCAGATGTAAACTCTGCTTGATTCTATCTTTATATCATCTTGTTAGAACAGAGGTTCTCAAAATGTGCTTCTGGATCAGATACTCTAGGGGTGGGGCCTTTTAATCTGTGTTTTAGCAAGCCCTACAGGTTATTTTGATGCATGCTAAAATTTGAGAACCACTTCTCAAGCAATAGAGACTTAGCTTAGTCAGTTAAATCAGTGTTTAAAAAAAAAAGAGGTCAGAATTCCAGGCAGGATTTAGAATGTAGAGTCTAAGTCAGTGTTTCTCAATCTTTGGCTGCATATTAAAATTACTTGAGAAGTTAAAAAAATAGCAAATGCTTGGGTCTCAGCTCCAGAGATTCAAATTCCTATGACTGGCTTGGGCTTTGGGATTTTTAAAAACTTGATACTTTTGATACCTGACCAGGACTAAGAAATTACTCTCTCTAAGCTATAGGTAGTATTCAGGAAGGATGGTCACTGTTTTCATTTTCAGGGTTTTATTTTCTGGCACTAGTAGCTTTGGGTACCATAAGGAGATAATGAGCATGTATTTATTCCACTAAAATGCAAGACTAAGCATTACTTAATTTACTGTTATTTGGAATAAAATTTGGCAGATTTCACTCAAAAGACTGGATTCAGCAGTGCTAAAATGTTATTAAGAGCTAAACTAGTCTCAGAAATAAGAGTTATGAAAAAAGTCATTATTTTTTCCCTTGCAGCTTCACGGTGTGTTGAAATTGTGTTGCTTAAATATGCATAGCCTTGAATATGCATACTCTTTCTCATAAAATGTGCCACTAACTCGCCTTTTGGATCAGCATCAGTAGATGTCATCTTTGACACATCCATCATTGCTCTGGTACAAGTGATGAGACTGCACTTTTTGTTTTTCCCCAAGATTTTTTCTGATGCAGACCATCTTGAAAGCATTTATTGAATCTGTTACAATATTACTTCTGATTTTTGTTCTGGTTTTTTGCCCACAAGGTATGCGAGATCTCAGCTCCCTGACCAGGGACTGAAACAGCCCCCTCTGCACCGGAAGGTGAAGTCTTAACCACTGGACCACCAGAGAAGCCCCAGTGGAACTGTTCTTAAAGATCAGTTTACCACTGTCCCTCAGCAAAGGGGCTTCCCAGGTAGCTCAAATGTTAAAGAATCTGCCTGCAGTGTGGGAGACCTGGGATCGATCCCTGGGTTGGGAAGATTCCTGGAGAAGGGCATGGCAACCCATTCCAATATCCTTGCCAGAAGAATCCCAAGGACGGAGGAGCCTGGAGGGCTACAGTCATCAGGGTTGCAGAGAGTCGGACATGACGGAACGACTTTCACAGCAGAGGCACCCAGTGACTATAGAGCTGTGTGGCTGGCATGATTTTCTGTCCCAGGGGGCTCCCTCTGCCTCCCTCATCTCCCTCTGGTCTGCTGTCTTCACCCAAGGCTCACCTTCTCTTCAGGGTTGCTCTCTCGCCTTCCTGGTTCCTACCTATGCGCCTCATTACTCTCTTCCCTCTGATGTCTTATCAGTTAATCTCATTTTCCTCAAGTTCTAGAGACATCTGGAGTCAATTTCAATCCACTGTCAGCCTACTAAACACATTTTTTTTCTTTCCCCATCTACCAAACACAGGGTTACTTCAATAGTCACAGCATCTTTTTTCATTAGTCATGATCAGAAAAATCTGTGTGCTTCCACATTGAGGATACCCTCAGTAGTATGGGATCCATAGTGAGGAGAGTAGTAATACATCTTAGGAAAAGGACTCCTTCTTTTGGACCCCAACACACTGGGTACCCGAACATCTCCCCCCTCATGCCAGGGAGGTCAAGGGGCCCCATGCTGTTTATTTTTTTATTTTTTTTATTTTTTTTTTTTATTTTTTTTTTTAAATTATTGTTTTAGCCATACATTGTTATGATATCACCATGGAGTTTAGATTGTCTTTCTCCCTCCCTTTTGAAGTGGGTTGCTTGATCCTGATTTCTTTAGTGTCCGTCATTTGTCTCATAAAGTATGTGCGAAATGCCCTGCAGTATCTTCACTTCAATTCAATTCATTTGGACTGAGGACTTTAAGCTTTTTGCCCCTTGGGCTGTGGGCTAGGAGCCTACCCTTACCCTGGTTCAGCTCAGGCTCAGAACCCCTACCTCTGTGCATGGGACACTCCAGATACTTAATTTTATAGAATGTGATTCAGACAGCTTTTGATTCACATAGATCATTCTGGCCTGGATTTATGAACCCAGGTTTTCATTTGTCAGTATCCACTCAGAATTGAGACAAAATTTGTATCTGCGAGAGCACATGTGGTCTTCCCAGGTGGTGCTAGTATAAAGAATCTGCCTGCCAATGCAGGAGATGCAGGAGGCTCGGGTTCAATCCCTGTGTCGGGAAGATCCCCTGGAGGAGGGCATGGCAACCCACTCCAGTATGCTTGCCTGGAGAATCCCATGGACAGAGGAGCCTGGTGGGTTGCAGTCCATAGGGTCGCACAGAGTCAGACACAACTGAAGCCACCTGGCATGCACGCATGTAGAGCACATGTAAGCCCATGTTTTTAAACAATGTGGCTTGCACATACCAAGACATCAATGAAATTTTGTCCAGTTGAATTGACTACATTCAGTGTCAATCTCTGTAGACAAACCTACATCTCCATTCTAGTTGATAGTGAGCCAACTAACTTGCTTTAAACTGTCAAGTATCAACAAGAGAGTAGTAAATAAGGATTAAGAATACAGAAAATACATCAAGGAAAAGTTCCAGTGCTGTTTGTACATGCCTCATATTCCTGAGTAAGGGGGAAATCTTACCAGTAAGACTAGCTTTGGGCCAAATGATGTAATAGACTAGGAAGAAAATTAGTATCATTATGCTTCCCCTTTCAGTGACCTTCTTTGCTATCCTTTTCCCTACTTCCTGTTTCTGAAATGTTCCTTGTATTCAGTAAGTTGTCAACAAATCTCCTGAGGACTCATGATATCGGAATTTTACTTGGGGAAGTCTTAGTGACTTTTGCGTATGAACCTCAAAGACACTAATTCTAATGATGGATTTTCAGGTATCATGGCAGGCAATGAGTGAGATATTTTTGCATAGGAGGATCTACCTTGTGCCTCTTGAGTTCTACTAACATGTTGACCAACTTGGGACTTGACTTGTCACTTGGTTTATTTCCTACAAGCAGGATTACTTTAGTAGGAAGAATAATGGCTCCCCAAAGATAGCCTCATCCTAATACTTGGGGAATCTGTGAATATGTTAGCTTATGTGGCAAAGAGGAGAGGGAAGCCTGGCACACTGCAGTCCATGGGGTTGCAAAGAGTCAGGCATGACTGAGCAACTGAACAGCAACAACAAAATGGTGATAACAGAAATCATTGACTGCTCTTTTGCTAATCCAGTAAATTGACTAGAGTGGATTGCTGGTTACATAGGAAGTATTTAATACACACAGTTTCCTCTCTCTTCTATCTGCTGGCCCATACCAACCTGCCACCATGAATCTTGCAATGATGGCTCTATTCAAAACTAAGGGGATGTAATTAACAGATAATAATCTAATAGACTTAATAGAATTATCTCTTGAATGTATTAGTGTAATTTTTTAGGAAAGAGAGAGAGAGAAACTGGTAGAACAAGAGCTATTAGCAAATACTAAAAAAAACTCTGTTTAGGTATAGCTTATCACTAGGGGATATAAAATGACTTCTGAGCTAGTAGATGCCCTGAATAAGCATGCTAGGAATTCAAAGTTCAAAAGATTATTATAAACCATACTTTCTTTCCATTAATCCTAAAAAGGGAAAAGGAATGTCGAGGGGGCCTTGGTCTCATCAACTCTTAAAAGTAACAAGAATACATCTTGATTCCACCTGTTAACATGGAAGAGCAATATAGATAGGTCCAAAAATATTTTATAAAGATGTTTAGAACACTGAGAGAACAGACATACCATTAATAGAAATGGAGACGACAGAAGCATCGCGTGTGATAACAGCCACCTAACTACTGTAAGAATTAAATGCCAAATCAAATTACCATCCAGGAATAACTCAGAATGTGAAAAAATATTTTCAGCGTTTTTTCATATTATCACTTAAGAGGGCATTTTTGGAGTTGATATCAGGAAATATTATTTTAATTCAGTAAAGTGTAAAACTGGTTGACAAAAAAGTGATACACTAGGATCCCACAGGAGAAGTCTGTTGTGTGTGAGTGTGTTAGTGAATGTATGTGTGTACTGCCTTGTTTCAAAGTAACTGATGGGGTGTAAATAGAAACATATATAAAATGCTTTCTGAATTCTACTTAATAAAGATACTGAAGGATCATTAAAATATGAGAATGGGTCTATATTGATATATTATTCCTAGTGTTAGTCACTCAGTTGTGTCTGACTCTTTGTGATCCTGTGGACTATAGTCTGCCAAGCTTCTCTGTCCATGGAATTCTCCAGGGAAGAATGCTGGAGTGGGTAACCATTCTCTTCTCCAGGAGATCTTCCTGACTCAGGGACTGAACCTGTGTCTCCTACACTGCAGGCAGATTCTTTACCATCAGAGCCACCAGTGAAGCCCCAGTATTATCCCCAAGGAAGTAATAAGAATATGGCAGAACCTGTATTAAGGGATCTTGCTAGATTCAAAGGCGCCTTAATCATGAACTTAGTTGTATATATTATTTATAATAAAAAAAAAAACCTAGGGCCAAGTAACTCCATCACCATGGATTAGGCAACTACCTAATAAGGCAAAATCATGTTTTTCTAGAGAATTACAGAAGAGTCCTTACTTAAAATCTGTCTATACATCTGTGTTTCAAGTCTTCCTTGTTTTCATCTGATTCCTTAACTCTTAGTTTCAGGAATCCATAAGTTAAAGCACTTAATTTAAAACTGTTTGTGGTCACTGTGGATATTTGTGGATAGTAATCTCATGCGCTAGTAAAGCAGTGTTCAAAATTCTCCAAGCCAGGCTTCAGCAATACATGAACCATGAACTTCCAGATGTTCAAGCTGGTTTTAGAGAAGGCAGAGGAACCAGAGATCAAATTGCCAACATCCACTGGATCATCGAAAAAGCAAGAGAGTTCCAGAGAAACATCTATGTCTGCTTTACTGACTATGCCAAAGCCTTTGACTGTGTGGATCACAATAAACTGTGGAAAATTCTGAAAGAGATGGGAATACCAGACCATCTGACCTGTCTCTTGAGAAACCTGTATGCAGGTCAGGAAGCAACAGTTAGAACTGGACATGGCAAAACAGACTGGTTCCAAATAGGAAAAGGAGTACATCAAGGCTGTATATTGTCACCCGGCTTATTTATATGCAGAGTACATCATGAGAAATGCTAGGCTGGAAGAAGCACAAGCTGGAATCAAGATTGCCAGGAGAAGTATCAATAACCTCAGATATGCAGATGACACCACCCTTATGGCAGAAAGTGAAGAGGAATTAACTAAGATCATGGCATCTGGTCCTATCACTTCATGGCAAATAGATGGGGAAACAGTGTCAGACTTTATTTTTTTGTGCTCCAAAATCACTGCAGATGGTGATTGCAGCCATGAAAATTAAAAGAAGCTTACTGCTTGGAAGGAAAGTTATGACCAATCTAGACAGCATATTTAAAAGCAGAGACATTACTTTGCCAACAAAGGTCCATCTAGTCAAGGCTATGGTTTTTCCAGTAGTCATGTATGGATGTGAGAGTTGGATGGTGAAGAAAGCTGAGGGCCAAAGAATTGATGCCTTTGAACTGTGGGGTTGGAGAAGACTCTTGAGTGTCCCTTGGACTGCTAGGAGATCCAACCAGTCCATCCTAAAGGAGATCAGTCCTAGGTGTTCATTGGAAGGACTGATGTTGAAGCTGAAACTCCAATACTTTGGCCACCTCATGCGAAGAGTTGACACACTGGAAAAGACCATGATGCTGGGAAGGAATGGGGGCAGAAGAAAGGGATGACAGAGGATGAGATGGCTGGATGGCATCACTGACTCGATGGTTTGGGTAAACTCTGGGAGTTGGTGATGGACAGGGAGGCCTGGCGGGCTGCAATTTATGGGGTCACAAAGAGTCGGACAGGACTGAGCAACTGAACTGAACTGAACTGAACTGAACTGAATAGTGAAGTGTCAAATGCTCTTTTTAATTCATGCTTTCATAATTACATGGACTCAGTTTGCTTCATTTTTTCATAGAAAAAATTGTTTTAGAATTCTAAAATTATTTTCAATTTTCAAATTAAGTAGTAAGACTTTTAAAAACTATCTCTACATGAATATATTAAGCTACTGACTTGGTCAACATATTAAAACTTTAGGAATCTTCTACTTAAAAGGCAACTTTTTCTCTGAAATCTCAAAATCAAATGCTATATTGTGTCCAAAATTCTGAAGATTGTGTAATTATGGTCTTCACCACATACACTATATAAATTCATATAGGGAATGTTTGATCAAGCAGGTAAAAGCAGAGACTGGTTTATTTCTAGACACCTTTACTTATCACATCACTTAGCAACACCATTTATTCAGAAGAATCTCTGGCATAAAATGCTCTGTTAATCCATTTTATCTCTTACAGTTTTACTTTTCCCCCTAATTAAATGAAACAGATATCAGGTAACATTTAATTGACTTTGTATCTTTTCTTATCAATGCTGACTTTCACCACACACATACTTGAGGTGGTAGAGGGAATAGGGAGGGAAAGGGGTGAGTAGTTTTCTCATCTTCGTCAAAATGATGCTGGAAAAGGGGAGTGAAGCTAGTCTTTTAAGAGTATAAACTCATTCCATTCTCAGTGGTGTCTAGAACATAAATCAGTAAGATCCAGTACACTTATTATTATAACTAAGCCAGAGAAATTGCAGCGTCTACAAAAGCTGAAATGTCTAAAACCTAAATCTTTAAACTAGAATCATATCCAGGCATTATATGTAAGAAGAGGATCTCCATTATAATAAAACCAAGACAGTGTCTGATGTCACCATGAAAGTCTATGCGAAGAATATTGGGAAAGTACATGTCCACATATGAGAATGTTCAAAGTGTTACTCTCTCAGTTGTGCCTGACTCTTTGCCACCTCGTGAACTCATGGACTGTAGCCTGCCAGACTCTTCTGTCCATGGAATTATCCAGGAAAGTACACTGTATTGAGTAGCCATTCCCTTTTCCAGGGGATCTTCCTCACTTGGGGATTGAACTTGGGTCTCCTGCATTGTAAGCAGAGTCTTCACCCTGTGAGCCACCAGGGAAGCCCAAGAATGCTCAACCACCATACACTTGCGCTCATATCACAAGCTAACAAGGTAATGTTCAAAATCCCTCAAGCTAGGCTTCAACACTACATGAACCAACAACTTCCAGATGTACAAGCTGGATTTAGAAAGAGCAGAGGAAACAGAGAGCAAATTGCCAACATCCATTGGATCATAGAAAAAGAGAGAATTCCAGAAAAAAACATCTACTTCTGCTTCACTGACTACACTAAAGCCTTTGACTTGTGTGGATCACAGCACACTTGGAAGATTCTTCAAGAGATGGGAATACCAGACCACATTACCTGCCTCCTGAGAAACCTGTATGCAGGTCAAGAAGCAATAATTAGAACCAGTCATGGAACAATGGACTGGTTCAAAATTTGGAAAGGAGTACAACAAGACTGTATATTGTCACCCTGCTTATTTAACTTATATGCAGAGTACATCATGAGAAATGCCTGGCTGGAGGAATCACAAGCTAGAATCAAGAAAGTCTGGAGAAATATCAGTAACCTCTGATATGCAGATGATACCATCCTAATGGCAGAAGCAAAGAAGAACTAAAGACCCTCTTGATGAAGGTGAATGAGGAGAGTGAAAAAGCTGGCTTAAAATTCAACATTCAAAAAATGAAGATCATGACATCCAGTCCCATGGCAATGGGATAAAATGTGGAAACAGAGGCACATTTTATTTTCTTGGGTTCCAAAATCACTGCAGATGGTGACTGCAGCCATGAAATTAAAAGATGATTGCTCCTCGGAAGAAAAGCTATGACAACCCTAAACAGCATATTAAAAAGCAGAGACATCACTTTGCCAACAAAGGTCCATATAGTCAAAGTTATGGCTTTTCCAGTAGTCATGTTTGGATGTTAGAGCTGGACCGTAAATGAGGCTGAACGCTAAAGAACTGATGCATTAGAATTCTGGCGCTGTTAAAGATTCTTGAGAGTCCCTTGGACTGCAAGGGGATCCAACCAGTCCATCCTAAAAGAAACCAGTCCATCCTAAAGGAAATCAGTCCTGAATAGTCATTGGAAGGACTGATGATGAAGCAGAAGGTCCAATACTTTGGCTACCTGATGTGATGAGCCTACTCACTGGAAAGGACTCTGATGTTGGGAAAGATTGAAGGCAGAAGGAGAAAGGGGACATAGAGGATGAAATGATTGGATGGCATCACTGACTCAATGGACATGAGTTTGAGCAAATTCTGGGAGACAGGGGAGGACAGGGAAGCCTGGCGTGCTGCAGTTCACAGGGTCACAAAGATTCGGACACGAGTGAGTGACCAAATGACAGTGAACAACAATAACGACAAAAGTGAGGGAAGAGTTTGATCTTGAGTCAAATCATTGCCCAGGGAAGGTATCCTTTAGCTTGTGAAAGCTGCTTGAAATAAAAGGTGACATTGAAATAAAACTTTAAAATTACTGTATAAATGGCAGCACAAATAATTAAAAACAGCATAAGAAGACTTCCCTGCTGGTCCAGTGGTAAAGAAACTGCCTGCCAATGCAGTGGACACAGGTTTGTTCCCTGGTCCAGAAAGATTCGACATGCCATGGGGCAGCTGAGCCCGTGTGTCACAACCAGTGAGCCTGTGTGCCCTAGAGCCCGCGGTCCACACCAAGACAAGCCATCACAATGAGAAGTCCTCACACCACAACTAGGGAGTAGCCCCTGCTGGACACAGCTAGAGAAAAGCCTGCGCAGCATCGAAGACCCAGTGCAGCCAAAATTAAATAATAATAGCATACTATAAGGTTGTTAATATACTAAGCAGTACAATATATTATGTATACATATATGTGTTTCATAAAAATGCTTCCTAGTGTAAGATTATTAGTACAACCCACTCATCAAATCTTTTTTTTCAATGCCAGAAATTTTTTAAATGTTTAAGTGTAGCTTACTTTTCTTAATTCTAGAGCAATGATGCAGTGCATTTAATTTGGGGCTATTTCTACATAAACATGTAAAGCAAGAGAAAGACTATGGGAACACAAAATAGTTCTTTTCTGGCTCTTGGATTTCTGAAGTCTACTGACCAGTTTTACCACTTTATTTTCAATTCCTGGAGTGGCTCTCTTAAGCTACGCTTGAAAACACTGTTTTCAGTGTTCTCCAGTCATGCCTCTAACAGCTACACAAATGGAGTTAAAGGTAGCAGGCAGGGCATTACCAGGATGAAATGATCAGGCCTCTGCACCAAGGAAACCAGCAAAGAAATGGAGAACAGGCAGGTCTGCTCTCTCAGTTTGGAGGAAAGTCATCAGAGCTGTCTTGAAACAAAATGAGGAGAATTGTGTCCTGGCTTCCTTCACCAAAAGACACTCTAAATGTGCTATTTTCTAAGCTTTCTTCAAAATTAACAAGGAGGATAAAAAGTAGTTCTAAACTGAAAACCAAATATACTGAGATGATTATGTTCTCTTAATCTTTTCTTTTTTATTTCTCCATACCAAGAATATTAATAGCATTGGCAAAAAGTGAATCTCACCTGAGACAGTACTAGCAATAACTGAATAATTTATTCTGGAATCTTCTACCATAACAACACTACAACCATCTAAAAATACATTGTTTTCTTAATCTAATATTTATATTATTTATTTCCTAAGTGAAAAAAATGCACATAGCTTGGCAATTGGGTTTTTATTCTTAGGGGCAGAAACAGGTCAATAAATTAATGATTTTAATTAATTTACATTGTCTTAAAACTAAATGTTCAGGAAAACTTTTCCCCCTCATTTACACAAACATTATTGCTCCCAAGAAATGTACATTATGAAATCGATCTACATTTGTCAAACAAGAACCAAAACATCTATATTTTCGTGTGTGTGTGTGTGTGTGGTTCATATATTCTTCACTTTATCACAATGTTAAGCATTAATAAACCATATTTTTCCTTATTTGCAGTCAGGATTAAGTATGACATTTGTCCCTTTGATGTCACTGGAATATTGCAGAAAGACCCGTGGCTTTAATACTTACAAGGTAGAAACAAATTAATGAGGCTGTTGAGTAAAATCTATGAAGGGTGCCCAGTCGTGTCTGACTCTTTGTGACCCCATGGACTATACAGTCCACGGGATTCTCCAGGCCAGAATACCAGAGTGGGTAGCCTTTCCCTTCTCCAGGGGATCTTCCCAACCCAGGTCTCCCACATTGCAGGCATATTCTTTACCAGCTGAGCCACAAGCGAAACCCAAATAAAATCTATAAAGTAATAACTCAAACACTATTTATAAGAACATTTGAGGGACAAAGCTTTAAAAAGCAACTAGTTTTCCTGTGATATCATAGGAAAATAGGATTTCACATTTTTATTACACAGAATCAAGAAGTATCTGTCTGCTGCATATTATTTGCACAAGCAATACCGAGCTTTTAAGGAACATATTAGGAGCAAAAATTAAATGTCCACAGCCCTTATTTTCCAGTGACCTAAATGAAGACTTTAAAAATATATGCTTCCTTATTACTTAAATTGACTAATTTTCTTAAAGATCCATTTATTGAAATTTTTTTCTTTATAAATCTGTCAGCTGCATGACTACAGCATTCTATACTAAATATATTTAGTTGATTCTAAGACCTGAACAAACATGGTATGTTACCACTATCTTCAGCTGGTTGCAACCCAGTGTATTAGACTTGCAAAACTAGCCTTCGAACCTCCCATAACCACTAAATTGAGATGTTTCAGAGTACTACGTTTTGGTAAAAGTGGGCTACTATATTTAATCTTCATGTCTATAAAATGTACACTTCCAAGCATCAAAAAAGAGAAATAAAACATGTACAGTGAGCTCAAGAAGTACAATGTTTTGCATTTCCATCATTTGGCCAAAGTGGAAACTCATTATTATTAGATTAATGGAAATCTTAGCTTAGCTACTTAGTAGTGGTCCAATAACTTTGGAAGCATTCTTAGCCTTTAAAGTCAGCACTAATGTATGGTAAAAACAATAATAAAATAAAAAAAAAATAAAAAAATAAAGTCAGCACTGAAGAAGTGTTATCTTTCCACTTTCATCTCTCCTATCCCATCTTTCCACCAAAAACAGACAGTCAAACTTTACACACAGTTACTGTGAGAAAGGCAAGAGAAAAGAAGAAAGAAAAGGACAGAAGGAGGAAGGGAGAGAGGGGAAATAAAAGCAAGGAAAAAAGAAAAAAGAAAAGCTCTGGAAACTCTCACTGTAGTAGCTACCTGCCCAGTTGCTACTATGCCACAGAAACTGTACTGCATGAATGATCCTATTTCCATGAATAATTTTACTGATATCGTCAAAAGAACCCTAATAGCCAGGTGCTGTGATTGTCCCACCTTACAAATGAAACAGAGGCTGAGAAAGGTTCAGTTTCCTGGTCCAGGGTCATAGCACCAATTCTTGTCGGAGGCAGAACCTATATTTGTTCCAGTTCTAACTCCCCTCACTCTGATGGAAAGGAAGATATGCAGGGTCAAGAGACTGACCTTCCTGTGTACACATTTCAAAGAAGCAGGACATCTCATAATTAAGACATTCGAAATGACCTCTTCATTTCCTCCCTTAGACCATTTCCACGCCCCTCTAGTCTTTCCCATCTCAGTGAATGCAACTCCACCCACCTCTGGCCAAGAAACTCAGCATCATGCTAATGTTCTCTTTTTTCCAATCCATCAATAAGTGCTGTAGATTGAGATGTGAAATTATGCAAGCCCATCCTTCTCTCCATATCGCATCTGTCTTCCTGCATCAGCCCTACATCAGCCTCCCTTCTTCCTCCTTGAGACGCCCCCTTGGCTCTCTACCGCTACAAGAGCCATCGTCTGAAAACATAAATTAGAACTTGTGAACTCCCTTGTTTTAAAAACATTTGTGCATCAACTGACGAATGGATAAGAAAGCTGTGGTACATATACACAATGGAATATTACTCAGCATTAAAAAAAAATTCATTTGAAGCAATCCTACTCAGACGGACCAAACTGGAGCCCATTATCCAGAGTGAAGTAAGCCAGAAGCAAAAACAACAATACAGTATATTAACGCATATATATGGAATTTAGAAAGACGGTAACGAGAACCCAACATGCGAGACAACAAAAGGAACGCAGATGTATAGAATAGACTCGTGGACTTTGTGGATGAGGGTAAGGGTGGGATGATATGGGAGAAGGGCATTGAAGCATGTTAATTGTCATGTGTCTAATCAATCGCCAGCCCAGGATTGATGCTCGGGACTGGTGCAGCGAGATTTCCCGGGGGGGAGGGAGGAGGGAGGGGGGATCCGGAGGGGAAGCATATGTAAACCCATGGTGATATCATGACAATGTATGGCAAAAACAATAAAAAATAAAATAAAATAAAATAAAATAAAATAAAATAAAATAAAAAATAAAAACATTTGCGGGCTTCTCTTTCCCTTAGAACAAAATCCAAATTATTACCTGGGGTTTGCAAGGCTCTGTATCATCTGGCCGCCATCTAGCTTTCTGGCATCCACTGCCTGGTGCCACTCCCTCATTTGTTAATTGAGCTCCAGGTGTGCTGATGCTCTTTTGGTCCCTTGAACACACCAAGCTCAGGGCCTTTGCACATGCTTTTCCTTCCACCTGGAACATTTCCTCCTCCCTTCTTCCTGTGGCAGCTTCATCTCATCCTAAGTCTAAGCTTAAACATCACCTTTCTGAAGCCTTTCCTGATAGGTGCATCTTTATCTTGGATTTAATGATAACCTCTGCAATAGTTGAAACAACGTATACGTGTTGTATTTGTCTACTGTCCTAATAGCCATACCTATCAGAACCTCAGATCAGATCATAATTGCCACGACTGTCACTGTTTTTCAAGATCCCAGTAGACCCCTGAAACATAGTGGCTGCTCCAAAAGCTCTTGCTGAATAATTCGAGAAACAAATGAATAAGGAAATTATTTTTACCCAGTAAGTCTCACCATAGAAACTCTTTCATTGCATTCTGGTTCTACTGTACTCTTAAGTGTGAGCATGTGTGCTAAGTCACTTATAGTTGAGTCCGACTATGTGTGACCCTGTGGGCTGCAGCCTGCCAGGCTCCTCTGTTCAAGGAATTCTCCAGGCAAGAACACTGGAGTGGGTTGCCATACCCTCCTCCAGGGGATCTTCCAGACCCAGGAATGGAACCCGTATTTCTTTATGTCTCCTGCATTGGTTGGTAGGTTCTTTTATCACTAGTGCCACCTCAAGTCATGTCCGACTCTTTGAGACCCCATGGACAGAGCCCACCAGGCTCCTCTGTCCATGGAATTCTCAAGGCAAGAATACTTGAATGGGTAGCTATTTCTTTCTCCATGGGATCTTCCCCACCCAGGGATCAAACCTGGGTCTCCTGTATTGCAGGCAGATTCTTTACCATTTGAGCCACTAGGGAAACCCCATTGTATTCTTACATGCTCTAACAAATGCACAATTATACTAATTACAACTATGTACTAGACCACTGAACACCACATTCTATTTCTTCTGACTGCCCAGAGCAAACTTAAAGAGACAGATTGGAATATTTTTGAGTTATGTAATATATACCATGAATAAATATTTGATTTGAAACTATGGTATTTTAATCACTTTTATTTAGTTTTTGAAAGGTGACTATCATTTGTCTTGAGAGTAAACATAGAACCATGCTAAACTTCAAAGATGCGTCTAATATTTATCTTGGTTGCTTCCAATTTCTGACAGTTAAAACAAAGCTGCTATAAATAAACAAAAAATGATATATCTAATACAGATTCATATTCATAGGAAGATTTAATGATTTAGAAAAAGCTTCCTCTGTACTAAAGCTAATAAAAATGGTACATCCATACAATTTTGGAATGAACCTAAAGAATAATAACTAATAAAATGTAATTTATACTTTTGCATTTAAAAAGTACAACTTTTTTCATGGACACAGTACAGATATTTTATAGATTCACACTTTTATTTTTATTTTTTTCCTTTTTGGCCATGTGATCATAGTGGCTTGTGGAATCTTAGTTCCCTGACCAGGGATTGAACCAATACCCTTGCAATGGAAGCATGGCATCCTAACAAGTGGGCTGTAGGAGAATTCCTGATTCCTGCTCTTAAAGGCAGGGGTCTGGCATAGAAAGACCTTGATGACTTGAACTGTTCTGAACTTCTCAATGAAAAAAGAAAGGCTTACAAACATTATGCCATAGTCACCAACACCTCCTCCCAGGATCAGTTTTCTAGTGGGTCTGTGCTCTCTTACAGATTAAAAAATACTTGCAGCAGGGCCTGGCATTACTTCACTTTCTTATTATAACTCCCTTAGACTCTAGTATCTTTTCTCTGGTTCTCATGTCACTAGCAATTAACTCTATTGCCAAGAACGCTTGCTTTTTTCCCCTCTCAGCTGAATATTTGTATAATCTTTTAATGCTTGTACTCAGACCTCGTTTTCCGACTTACTGCGCTTATCTATATTTTTCCAGCCTTGCTTTAAATTCAAGCTAATTATCAATAAATGACTTTGCCTTAAACCCTATTGTTACTGGTCACCTTCCAGCAGAAAGCTGTGCTCCTTCTCACCAGAATGAAGAGCGTCCAGTCTCCTTGTGTCTTGACTACTCAATCGTCAAGTATGGACTAAAAATCTGAAAGGCTCGTCCTCAACTGACATTTCACATACAGAAATGACTTTGCAGCTTCTACTATGTCAAGAAGCTATTTATATCTTTCAATAGCATATGAATTAGGGATCTTGACGGATGAAAAACTAGGCACCACAAAGCACAATCAAAGACAGTGGCAACACATGCCTGGCTACGGACCAGATGCTTTATAATGGCCAACACACATATCATGTCTGACACCCCAGCTTCAGTGCCAAAACCGGAGACAGACTCTCTTAGTCAGCGTGCCCGTGTCATATGAGAGCTGAAATGAGGAAATGGCCAACCAATTTTCAAAATGGAGAAAAAGTAGGGCCCCTCCTACTTAGTATAACCAGCCAGAGGATCACATATCCTAGCTCTTTCTTCTGCCCATCAAGAAGTCCCTTGATTTATGTCAGAGTTTGGGGTTGACAGTTACACACTGCTATATTTACAACAGATAACCAACAAGGACCTACTGTATAGCACAGGGAACTTTACTTAATATTCTGTAATAACTGAAGAGGAAAAGAACTTGAAAAAGAATGGATATATGTATATGTATAACTGAATCTCTTTGCTGTATACCTGAAACTATCACACCATTGTTAATCAAGAGAGATTGCAGAAAAAGTGAAGTATCTTGAATCTAATGAATCTGATGCTGACACTTTGAGACTTGAAACAAGAAACAGAAAAAATGAACATAATGACTTTTTAATAAGAATTGAGGATACTTTATGCTAATATACTTTCTACTTCTCTTCTTGTAAAGTTGTCTCACATGAGGCAAAAAAAATTAGGGCGACTAAAAACACTTTAGGCAGTGGTTCTGGCTTAAATATTTCAGTGATTGATAAAAAATGTTTATATCTCTTTAAATTTTTAAAATCGTATTATATGATACAATTGTTTATATAATAAACTAACAACTCTTTTATTTTCTGAAAAGAATTCTTTAAGAGTAACATGAGCTCTAAACTGGTGTTTACTCTGAATCTCTTCAGTTTTAAGTATATTTCACTGAAGGTTTCAAAGGCATTTTTATAGGAGTTAGTTCCATCTGTTTAAAAATGTGAAAGCTTTACTAAAAATCTTTTTTGGTGCCACAGGGATTTAAATTAATGCTAGGATAAGAGAATGTTCTAAAAGAATGCACAGGTCCCCTGGGAACTGTTTATAGGAGCTTTTCATAGAATACTATTTAATCGATCCTTATATAAAATAGAGCTTCTTTTTGCCATTTATCTATTCATTTATATTAATAATTGTGAAATACTTACTCTGTGTTCACCCATGTCCAGGCACTGTGGTATAAAGATTAATGACATATTTTTGATTTGAAAAAGTTCCTTCTCTACCAATGAAGATGTTCACAGTAGCATATAATCAGGATACACCATTCTGGTTATAAATGAAGATAGGGACAGAAGCACACACATACAAAAAAAAAGCATGACAAATTTTGCTATCAACACGTTGGGAACAACTCTAGAGAGGGGCTGACATTTGAGTGGAAAGTTGAAGAGTGATTAACAGTCATTAGGGCTGAGGGTGGGGCATGCCTGGAACAGTTACCTGAGGCTGGGTTTCACATCATAATAAAGAGCTACAGGAGTTTTCTGGAGAGAAAACTGAAAAGGGGCAGGAGCGAGTCCATGTTAAAATACGTAGAATGTGAAAACAGGGAAATTACAGAGTTAAATGCTGAGAAGAAATCAGGTAAGAACCGCTCTGTTAAAAAGAATGTGTGCTGTTCTCAGAAACTGAGACACAGACGTATAGAACAAACATGTGGATAACAAGCAGGGAAAGGTGGGGTGGATTGGGAGATTGGGATTGACACATAAGACTGCTATGTATCAAACAGATAACCAATGGGAACCCTCTGTGTAGCACAGGAAACTCCACTCAATGCTCTGAGGCGACCTACGTGGGAAGGAAACCCAAGGAAGAGAGGATATAGGTAAACGTGTGGCTGATTCACTCTGCCGTACAGCAGAAATTAGGACAACATTGTAAAGCAACTGTACTCCAATAAAAAAATAGAAGAAAGATAAAAGAATACATGCTTTTTTCTTCCCACAAAATTCCAGAGTACTAGATCTGGAATTTCATTCAAAGAGCCAATTATCAAAAGAGGATGCATTTTCCAAGTCTGCATTATTATTATCATACTGAGCTACCCTTGAGAAGGCATAAAGAGTAAAAACAAAAGACATGGAAGACAGTTTAGCTAAATCCAGGTGGTGCAGTGGTAAAGAATCCACCTGCCAAAGCAGGAGACCGGGGTTCCATCCCTGAGTTGGGAAGATCTCCTGGAGGAGGAAATGGCAACACACCCCAGTATTCTTGCCTGGAAAATTCCATGGACAGAGGGGTCTGGTGGGCTCCAGTCCATGGGGGTACAAAGTCGGACATGAGCAAGCGTGCACTCACATAGGTGATTGTAACACACACTTCGGTAGGAAATCTCCTCAGCAGAAGCCACAGATAACAGAAGCACATTTCGTAACTCCAGAATCTGAACTTTTAGATTGTAACTATGAAAATGCATGTGTTGTTTGGCCCCAGAAAATCTGGATGGATGACCTATTTTGGTATAATATATATATATATATATTTTGGCTGCACCATGCTGTTTGTTGGACTTGAGTACTCTAACAGTGAAAGTGTTAGTCGCTCAGTCATGTCTGACTCTTTGTGATCCCACAGTCTGTAGCTCGCCAGGCTCCTCTGTCCACGGGATTCTTCTCTTTATTCAAAAATACATTTCCTCCTACAGGGGATCTTCCTAACCCAGGGATCAAACCTGGGTCTCCTGCATTCCAGGTGGATTCTTTACCATCTGAGGCACCAGGGAAGCCCACCAGGGATTGAATGTGGGCCCTTAGCAATGACAGTGCAGAGTCTTAACCATTGGATTGCCATGCAATTGCTGCCTGTTTTTTTTAATAACATTACAGGGCACATATTTCATTAGTAAATGATCATTTTAAGAATCACATCATGGACTTCCCTGGTGGTCCAGTGGTTAAGAATCCTCCTATCAGTGCAGGGGACAAGGGTTCTATCCCTGCGCCAGGGAGATTCCACATGCTACAGAGCAGCCAAGCCCATGCACCAAAACTGGTGAAGCCTGCCCACCCTGGAGCCCAAGCTCCTCAACAAGCGAGGCCACCTCAGTGAGAAGCCCATGTGCAGCAGAGAGCAGCCCCCACTCACTGCAACGAGAGAAAGCCCACGCACAGCAATGAAGACAGAGCATTCCCCAAAAAATGTAGAAATAAAAATAATAAAATAATAAGAAATGAAATTAACATTTAAAAAAAAAAAGAATCACATCATGAAAGATTTTATAATTATGAATTTTCAGGGCTGTATAATATTTTCTGATGTTGATACCATTACTAAAAAGCTCTTCTTATTTTTATTGGCATTTAGAGCAATTTCCAGATTGCTATTGTTTACATGGTGACATACATGTGCCTACAAGACTTTACTCCTGTTAAGCTATGTCTCAAATGAAGTCTTATAGCCTTTCTGACTCCATCTACAACTCATAGATGCTTCTTCCACTTCATTTCATAGTTTCCAACTTCGCAAATAGTTTGGAAGGGTAACTGTTTCATCATAATCCCTGAGGTGAATTTTTTAAGTTTCTTTGCAATTGAATTGATAAAACAAGTATAAAATTGTATCTTAAGATTGATTTGATTTGTGTTTATTTTAACTTTAGAAAGAATACATTTTTCTCCACATGTAGTTAGAAAAATTACAGTGTGATATGAAGAAAGAATACTATAAATATTACGATACAGTGACCTTTAAGGTATTCTAAAATAAAAGACTATACTCCAAAGGATGTAGAACTTTCATTTATCAGCAGATCCTACTCTTCTGATGGGTAAAAGGAGGAGAGTGAAAAAGCTAGCTTAAAACTCAACATGCAAAAAATGAAGATCATGGCCTCTGGTCCCATCATTTCATGGCAAATAGATGGGGGAAACAATGGAAATAGTGAGAGACTTTATCTTTTGGGGCTCCAAAATCACTGCAGATGGTGACTGTAGCTATGAAATTAAAAGGCGATTGTTCCTTGGAAGAAAACTATGGCCAACCTAGAGAGCATACTAAAAAGCAGAGACATTACTCTGCCGGCAAAGGTCTGTCTAGTTAAAGCTATGGTTTCTCCAGTTGTCATGTATAGATGTGAGAGTTGGACTAGAAAGAAAGCTGAGTGCTGAAGAATTGATGGTTTTGAACTGTGCTGTTGGAGAAGACTCTTGAGAGTCCCTTGGCCTGCAAGGAGATCCAACCAGTCCATCCTAAAGGTAATCAGTTCTGAATATTCATGGGATGGACTGATGCTGAAGCTGAAACTCCAATACTTGGGCCACTTGATGCGAAGAACTGACTCCTTGGAAAACACTCTGATGCCAGGAAAGATTGAAGGTGGGAGGAGAAGGGGACGGCAGAGGATGAGATGGTTGGATGGCATCACTGACTCGATGGACATGAGTTTGAGCAGGCTCTGGGAGTTGGTGATGGAGTGGGTAGCCTAACATGCTGCAGCCCACGGGGCTGCAAAGAGTTGGACATGACTGAGCAACTGAACTGAACTGCACTGAACTGAACTCTTCAATTTGATCTATCGAACACGCAAAACTCAGTCTGGAGGAATCAGAGGATTTGAGCATTCCTCCCTCTTAAGTCTCCCCTGAATGTGTTGAAGTTACAGTTTGGGGAAAGAATCCAAGATTCAAACTGTCCTCTAGCTGCTTCATTATGCAACTTGCAAGAGGTCAGTTACCTGTATCTGTGATTCAGTTTCCTCATCTGTCATATACATATTTAGCCATGCTGGGAGCTGTGAGGTCAAAATTGCCATAAAGGGTAGTTCTGATAAAAGATCTAACTGAAAGAATAATGACATATGAGTATGTGTGCATGTGGTATGAATACATATGTGTGTGTGTGTGTACAATATATACCTGCTATATTAAACAACATTCATTAAGTCCAAGCAGAGTAGAACTCCTGAGGTGAAAATTCTGACATTATCTATTCCTTGAATAGATAACTCTATAGTCCTGTCATTTGGTAATTGCCCCCAAACCCTCCAAAAACTGAAAAGTAGAAACTCTGTCCTAAGCACCACCCATTAGTAGTGGATGGTCACAGTCCACTACTACATGATAAAAGAAGAATTCTGTGCCTAGCCAGGTTCTTGTGATAATTAAATCTGAAACAAAAGATTTTAGTTTTCTGTACTCCTCCCTCTCTTCTCCCATTCTTGATTCCTGAAATTAAAAGCTATACTTTAGTTTTAAGATTATTTGAAGATTCTATTTGCTCTAGTAAATTTATCTAGACAGTTGCTATCCTAAAATAAATAGGGTAGATTTGAAGAAAGTGAATTTAGTGGGTTGAAGAGAGAATTGGTGGTAGAGGGTTCTTGGTTTTATAACATGAGACTTTGGCTTGCTTCCCAGATGTGAAATGCTAAAACTATTCCATATATTTCATGAGAATGGTTTATAGACATGCTTACAAAATTATATAAAGTATTGATTGTTGTTGTTTAGTAGCTAAGTCATGTCCAACTCTTTGTGACCCCATGGACTATAGCCTGCTAGGCTCCTCTGTCCATGGGATTTCCCAAGCAAGAATACTGGGGTGGGCTGCCATTTCCTTCTCCAGGGGATATTCTCAACCGAAGAATCAAACCCATATCTCCTGCATTGATAGCCAGATTCTTTACTGCTGAACCACCAGGAAAGTTAATAAAATATTGATAAATGACAATAAATCACAACAGCTGAATTCAATAACCAAACCCTCTGGTCTAAAAAGTCTGTCATCAAATAGATGGGCAGAATAAATACCCCTGAGGAGCTCTTGCTACTTTCTGAAAGGATGGTCGCGTTTGGGAAGTTATCTGGTTGTTCCAAGACCTAGATCCTTCCAACTGAGAAGCAAGGCTAATCCTTGTTCATAAGATTCAAGCACCTGCCATAATTCCTGAGACATACATATCTTTGAGAAGTATTAAATGATATCATAAATGTTTCTTCATAAACATGTCATCTAGTTCATGAAATTTACATTGTTACCATATTGAAAATATGTGTTTCTATTACAGTCTATAAAATAGGTCTTTTCCAGAATATACTGTGATGAAATTATTGACTGTAGAACTAGAAGATACATAGCTAGGTCAGAAAAAATTTAAAATTCTTAGTATAATACTTTTATAGAAAGGAAAAAAATTATTTTTTGTTTTTTCACAAATATTGCAGAAAAATTTTTTTTTTACTTTTGTTTGGCAAAATACGTCACACTTTTCAGAGGGAAGAATTTCACTCAATATTCTCTGTAAGTTTAAATAGCATTGCACTTCTCATTCAAATATTAGGATATGTTATAGACAATGCAAAAAAATAAGTATCAGACTAAAAATATTTTGAAATATGTATGTGATTTTTCAGTTTTTAACCTTGCAGATCTCTATGACTGTTCTGTCAAAGAGAAGTTTTCTTGCATTGTGGAAATTAAAAATAAGTTCTGTTCCACCAAAAGTTGCCAGAATTTGCCTGAACCCTATAAGTAACACATTATCAGTGGGGAAGAAAAGAGTAAAGGACAATATCTCTGGAAGTTTTCTCTCTCACATGAAACTCTAGCTCTGAAAAGACTCCCAAAATGATTTAGTTCCTATTTTCATAAACACAGTCTTTAGAGGCTCATCCATTTTTTCAGCAAATCCAAAAATAAACCCAGTCTCTTCGGCTAGTCATTCCTCACTTAATATTTTGAAATATGATACAGCATAATGTTTTCTAATGTTTGAATACAGAACAAAATTTCAGAGTAAATACTAAAAGTCCACCCAGCTAAGGAAATAAATGTGCAGAATAACAGAGTGTATAAAAAAAGTGAATAAAAAGAAAGAAAAAGTAAAATATGTAGAAAAGTAAAGGCTATGATGTCTTGGAATTATAGTCATCAGATTTCAAACTTTTTTGGCAGTTTTAAAGAAAATGATACTTTTGTTATTGAGGTTTATTCAGTCATTCTGAAGGGTATATATATATGGTGCTTTGAACCAACAATTTAGTTGTTAAGTTTATATATATATATAAACTTTATATATATATATTGCATATAGATATATAAACTTTCATGCATATATATATGAAAAGTGAAAGTCGCTCAGTCATGTCCAACTCTTTGCGACCCCAGGGACTATACAGTCCATGGAATCTTCCAGGCCAGAAAACTGGAGTGGGTAGCCTTTCCCTTCTCCAGGGGATCTTCCCAACCCAGGAATCAAGCCCAGGTCTCCCACATTGCAGGCAGATTCCTTACCAGCTGAATCACAAGGGAAGACCAAGAATACTGGAGTGGGTAGCCTATCCCTTCTCCAGTGGATCTTTCCGACCCAGGAAATCGAACCAGAGTCTCCTGCATTGCAGGCATGAGGGAAGACATATATTTATAAATATATGTGGGTGCGCTAAGTTGCTCAGTCATGTCTGACTCTTTGTGACTATATGGACTGTAGCCTGCTACGCTCCTCTGTCCGTGGGCTTCTCCAGGCAAGAATACTGCAGTGGGTTGTCATTTCCTCCTCCAGGAGATCTTTTTGACCCAGGGATAAAACCTGTGTCTCTTACATCTCCTGTGTCTCCTGCACTGGCAGGCGGATTCTTTACCACAATGCCACCTGGGAAGCCAATAAATACGTGTGTGTGTGTATATATATATATATACATATATATATATATATATATACACAAATGTATGTATATAAAATACAAATTTGAATTATTTCAGTCTCATTCTAAAGTTTACTCACAGTGAAATTTCCCATTTGAGCAGAAAGATTCAACAAGCAGATTAGTTTTCTATAAGTTGATTTCCTTCTCAGAACTTGGTTTCTTACTAAGATTCACTTATCAGTATGTCAAATAGTAAAGTATACTTTGATTGCTAAAAAATAAAGTCATTAAACTTACTAAATTTAGTTGAACCCAAACTGACACTTTTTTTTTTTTTGCCTCTCTGGCACACACTCAGAAGACGTCATTTTTCAGAGCTTGCGATCCTGTTACGTCCAATGATATTTTAAACAAGCGCTATTTAATACTTAAAAAATAGGAAGGGTGAGCACGGAATGTTTTTGAGATAGATGGCAGAACAGTGTGCATTTTTGTAAAGTGTCATAAAGAAACAGACGACTGAACTGGCATTATTTCTCCCTCTCTCTTCCCTTGCACACGTGTCCCCTCATTTCCTGTGTCCTATTCACACATTCTTCCTAAGGTTCTTTTGCTTCTTCTGAGAACAAACAAGAACACAGATGTCTTTATGATAGGTCTAGAAGTGGCCAGCTTTCTTTCTAGGGTGGGGAAGAGAACCGAATTATGTGAGTGGCCGTCGGGGGCGCTGAGGGAGTGACGACAATAAATTATTGAGGTGACTTAAATCTCAGGTCATAGTCTATTCTCTGTAGCGTTCAGACTCCACTAAGGAAAAGTTTAGCTAGACTAAATCACTAAATTCCGCAAACTAAGATAATCATTAGACATACTGAACTTGATGAGATGAAACATATATTCATTTAGCACTGATCTCTTGGTGAATGTGATGTATTATCCACCAGGCTTAGTCCACACAGCACCCAAGCAAATTAGAAAAGGGCATCCGCTTTGGGCAAACACAGCTAGATAGGACATGCTTTGCAAGTGGGGCTGGCTGGTTCAACATCTTCTTGTCGCCTCAAGTAGGCAGCTTCACGCAGAGCAAAATCGGAACAACTGGATGTGAGGATCCTATTTATATAAATCTTTCTCTTTAGTGCTCAACAAATCACAAGACAAAAATAACATAACTAGAACATGTATTCACAATCATTGCAGAGTAGGAGAGTGTCAGATTGAGAACATATGATTTTCTGGAGAAAATACCAAATTCACTCCATATAAATTTAGGTGAGCTTAAACTGATACTTGATACAGATTCCTTGTATGAAGGTTGTCAAAGAGCGATGAATAAAAGCCATTCTCCTTGTTTATACTAACAGGAGAGTGAATACTTACCCCCATCTTCAACCGTAAAGTGGAATATGTCACTTGTGGCGTTAGCCCCTTCTCTTAAGACATAGCATATTTTCATATCATCAATGTCAGCTAGAAAATAACAAAATAACAAGATGATTAATTACTAGGGCAAAACTGGTGACTCATCATGTATGGTAAGTCCTATTGGCTATTTCTCTTCTGAACCATGTTTAGATCTTCTTCTCCTAAGGGAATCGATGCTATCTTATTTCTCCTATCTCTAAGCCCCCTTGATTTCAGCTGTCCCTTGGAAATCTGATCCCTTACACAGAAAAACAGAGTGCAAGACTTAGGCTATAATAATAGCAAGGTGTTGCCCCTCCCAGTGGTATTTGCATGTTCCTGCACCAAAGGAATGACTATCTAAATACGGAATGTCAGACTCCATGACAGGTGGAAAGGGAGATATTTTGAGGCACGGCAGATTTCCTGGCAGTACAGAAATCACACCCTTTGCCTCCCTGGCCCTGAGAGGACAGGGGTTCCTCTTTAGGCTAACTTTTCTTTCCTCTTGTGTTATAACAGGCTGTTTTTAAGCTCTCCAAATTTTTGAAAGAAAAAAAGTGAAAATTGAAAGAAAAATCCCACAGATTGAAGTTACTATCATGACCCAGTACCAAAGAGAACTTAGAAAACATCTGGTAAAAGCTGAAACCTTTATTCAAAGTGAAGGCTTATTCTGCCTCGGAAATGTTTTTTTCTACTGCTTTCTATTCTAACTATCAAGTTCACTGGTGTGGTTTGTTTTCAGTATTGACTAACATGCAATTTTAAAATTTACTCATCCATTTTATGTTTTTCTCTGTAACAATGCCACAGAGACAACATAATAAAACAAACATCATCCTGTCCTGTGACACTCCTATGACTCACTAGCAGACCACTATTATTATTGATCTGGGCCAATCAGAAGTAGTTATTTTCAAGATTACTTAATATCAAGATCGTGGCTAAAGATTGCTTCAACAGTGATAAGTAATATTTGTCTCGTGTGTGGTTTATTCATCTTCTAAGATCTTTAATCAGTTCAAGCTATGGAGTTTATAGGTATCACATATAAGAAAATGATTTTATGAAAGGAATAGTATCACGTGATGCAAAGTATTAGTTTCTATTTTCTGTTTGTGGTTTTCTGGCTTTGAGGCACATAGGGTCTTAGCTCCTCGACCTGGGATTGAACTCATACCCCCTGCATTGGAAGGTGAAGTCTTAATCACTGGACTGCCAGGGAAGTCTGCTCAAGTGATGCAGAATATTAGAAACAACCAATTACTCCATGAACTTCTATAGCTCCAACATATAATCTATCTTGGCTAACATAGTTTTGAAAGGTGACTTGCTTACCATCAGACATTTGAAGAGGGGAAAATCTGATTTAATAGTTAACATTACCTTATTGTGCATAAAGATACCTAAGGACAAAGCAAGTTCAAGATGTTTTGTTCTCCCTTAGAACTTCATTTCTAACTCTACCATAATTTCCCCAAATTTTGCCTTTTTCTGCATGGTTACCTTTTGTAGAAGGTTGAAAATTTCTGTTTTCTGTTTCTACAGTCCTTTGCTCAAGGATCTTACACTCAATAAAGGCTCAAATGTGTCTTAATCTAAAATTAAAGAGGCTGGAGGTCTGGTAGCCCACACTTGCATCTTTCCCTTTGTATGGATGATATTTCTGCAGGGTAAGGCGTGAAGCCCCATGTATTGCTCTTTCCCAGTTTACGCTTACAACTCTCAACTTTTACAGCCTTTAGTTTTATTGGTGAAGGAGTGAAGGGAACTCTGCTCTGACTCTTAAGTGTTAAGCACAAAGACAAAATCCTCTGGTCATGTGGAAAGACCTTATCTGGTCCAGTGTTCCCATTCAATCTTTAGTTCTATAAGAAAACCTGAAGGCTGTACTATAAGAAAAAGAAAAAACACCCAGTCCTTGTATCAGTGTTTTCTAAACAACAGTTATAGTACATGGGAGATAGTTTCATTGAAACAAATTACAACTTCAAGGCTGATTTTTCAGAAGTTTTCTTTTTAAAGTAATGAGAACATGAATTCAGTTATAAGAAATTCAAGGGTTAAATTCTCCCTCCAAGTTGGACCTAAACTAATGACTAGATGAAACAAACAAAAACTCTTTTTAGAATTTTCTTAATAATGCACTGTTCAAAATCTCAAGTAAGTAAAGACTTTGATTATAACAGTGATTCTATAGGTACCCCTATATATAAGTATATACTTATATATATACACACGTGTTTATGTTATATATAGGGCTTCTCCGGTGGCTCAGTTGGTAAAGACTGAGCCTGCAATGCAGGAGACCTAGGTTTAATCCCTGGGTGGGGGAGATACCCTGGAGAAGGAAATGGCAACCCACTCCAGTATTCTTGCCTGGGAAATCCATGGACAGAGGAGCCTGGTGGGCTACTGTCCATGGAATCACAAAGAGTCAGACACTACTGAGCGCTTAAGCATATATTATGTTCATATATATATATATATATATATAAACACTTGCCTCTTAAGGCACAGAAGTATTAAAAAGATAAAAACCCAATAGCCAAAATACTGTCTTTTTAAAGTAAACTTAGGATAATTAACTAGATTTTCTTCTCGCTCTTAAACTTGCATCAGATTTATTTCAGTTTATCTACACAATCATTTCATGGGTGTTTTCAAAAATTCTAAATTCATTGACATTCCTGGTAACCACAGCCTGGTTACCTTTGGAGAAATTTCCGAAAGGGATAAATTATCTCCCACAAGATATTATTATGTATTTGTCATAGAGAAAAAAAAAATCCTGGGACTTGAGACCTGGGGTGAACAGAGCAAAGAAGCATACCTTGACAAAGCATGAAGTTTGAAAAGAACTAAAAAATTTTCCTCATTTGTCTAATTCTACCTTGGTTGCTTTTCCTAACAGTGAAAGTTAATAAGTTTTAGAAATCATGGTTGTTTTTTTGTCTTAGTGACCATTTAGTCAATCTATTTGGCGATAACCTTCCCAAGCCATATATGCTAAGCTGACTTAACTCAGTGTATTAAAAATCCATCAAAATGTTGTTCGGCTTGTCCCTTCACGATAAAACAGAAACAAAGAAAAAGACAGCAGAGTCGTCACTTTAGACACCGCTTTTACTTCCTCTGGCAGAGGATGAGATGGTTAGATAGCATCACCGACTCAATGGACATGAATTTGAGCAAACTCCGGGAGATAGGGGAAGACAGAGGAGCCTGGTGTGCTGTAGTCCATGGGGTCACAAAGAGTCGGACAAGACTGAGCGACTAAACAACAACAACATTGCTTCCTCTACTGCAAGAGCAGCCATGGTAACCACTATAACGGAGCTCTCACCGTTTTTACTCACTTATCTAATTTCCACAGTAACTCCCCTGAATCAAACACCAGCCTCAACTTGTTGAAATGGGTCCTGTGTGATTCAATAAAAGCAATTTTCTTATATTCAATATTTGCATTCTAATTGGAACGTGATGATTTCTCTTAAAATGTAATCTTAAAAATTTATATTCACTTTTTATAATAAACTCACAGCTACTCTATATTTACAAATGACTATAAAAAGCAATCACGGGGATTTCAAGTCAATGACAGAGCAACGGTCTGTAATAAAATAGCATGATTTAATGGCTCAGTGTTCAGGAAATAATATTCCAATATTTTGAGCTGTTGGACTTGGTCCATGGAATTTAAATTAAATATCCTTGCCCTATTTTCACTCAGAAATTTTTTTTTTTAAAAAATCACTATAATCAGATTCTTTTTTCTGATCAGAGGATTCATTTGAAGTAACATTTTCGATCCTCTAAAGAATATCCTTTCAATATTCCTTTCATCCTCTTTCCTTTCCAAGAAAAGAAACCAGTCTAAGGGTACATGCATCTCTATCCTCAGAAAGCCTTCACACACAAGTTTCCTGCTGGTCTGGCATGACACTTGGCACCCAGAAGTTTTCCTGTCCCTGCAGGCCCTAGGATACATTCAGGCTTTCAGCCAAGAATCAGGAGGTTGAAGGGTAGGGCTATTTGCCAGCATCTAAAACAGAGGCAGTTTACTTTAACACTGCACTCTGTGACATCCATGCTTATTAAAGCATTTGTTATCTAAGAGCCCAACACTGTTATAGGAAAATAACACTCCCCCTTGGGAAGCCCTGGGGTTTAACTCCATCTCGAACCCACAGGGCTCACACAGGAGAGATCTGGTTTCCATTCTGACAAGGGTGAGATTTTCATGAAAGCAACCCAAAGCTCTTTGTAATGAAATTTGCACATTCTAGAAAACAGAGGTCTAACTCCCAGCCAGCAGATTGAATGGGTTTCTCCCTTTAGTCACTGAGTAATTCTGCACAGGTCACCTGCCCTTCCTGTCTCAGACACTGTGGACACACAAAGAAAATTGAGGCTACAAAAATGCATTCGTCTCCGAGAATGCAGATGCCTGAGGCAATACTGTTTGTTACTATGTTTGACAGAGGGCAGAGAGGAGGTCTGAAATGAGAAAATAATTTCCTCCTCCTACTAATTTTGTTAAAATACCTTTAGGCTCTTAACAATGAACTGGATATATATTTTGGTGATGGACTTCCTGTCTTCTTGCTTGTGCTAAGTCACTTCAGTCGTGTCTGACTCTGCGACTCCAGGCTCCTCTGTCCATTAGGTTCTCCAGGCAGGAATACTGGAGTGGGTTGTCATGCCCTCCTCCAGGGGACTTCCCAATCCAGGGATCAAACCCGTGTCTCTTACATCTCCTGCATTAGCAGGCAGGTTCTTTACCACTAGCGCCACCTGGTCTTCTTATACATTATTAAATATACTTTCTTTCCTTGTTTGGTTCAGGTAACATGTCGTGTACATATATAATCATTCTAAATCTAGATAAGTGTTTACCTGTTACATCTTTGGACAGGTGTTAGTCTCATAAAATCTTATAAAAATTCTAAAATCTACAAAGTAAATATAAATACATCTTTCTATTTTCATTACAAAGTTGCTAACAACAATACTAGTCTCAGAACAACCCTCTAAGAAGCAATCAAATTAATACAAATTGGAAGGCTCTGTTTGAATGGTAACGCACTGATGTGCTCAGTCATGTCCAACTCTGCAATTCCACAGACTATAGCTCTCCAGGCTCCTCTATCCGTGGAACTTCCCAGGCAAGAGTACTGAAGCGGATTGCCATTTCCTACTCCAAGGGATCTTCCTGACCCAGGAATGGAACCTGCGTCTCTTGTGTCTCCCTCATTGGCAGATGGAGTCTTTACCGCTGCGCCACCTGGGAGGCCCCTATTTGAATGGTGGCTGATAATAATAATAATGTGGATTCAGAAAATTTAGAAAGCATATCCTTCTCTAAGATGCTAACATGCTTCATGAACTGTCTTCAACATACAAAACAGGTTGCTCAGAGGAAAAGTGGGGCTAATGGAACAGAGTTGAAAAGCCTGCTTCAAATTTAATTCACCTAAGTTCAGCTCTTTGGCATCTAAGCTTTATTTTCAAAATACAATACTCCTGCTAATGAAGGTCACTACAGTGGGACATATGGCAAGAAGGGAGCTGTTCTTTTAGGAAACAGAGTCCCTGTATTTTTGCCTTTCCTTTATTTCCCTTTCCTTCTCTTTCCTTGGACCTTATTTTTTAATTTAATTATTTTTTGGCAGCGCTATGTGGCACATGGGATCTTAGTTTCTGGACCAGGGATCAAACCCACACCCCCTGCATTGGAAGCATGGAGTCTTAACCACTGGACCACCAGGGACGTCCTCCCTGGCCTCTAATTTGATGCTCTACTTACAAAGTTCAATGACAGCCATATCTCAAGAAGTAAGACTTGGAGTGCCCTTGGATTATAAAGAAAGAAAAGTGAAGCGTACCTTGTGTAAACTCAGTCACACTGTGGTTGCCTTGGCCCAGGTTGAGGAGATAGCCATGTCGAGGGGCCTCAGTCACAATAAACCAGAGAGAAACATGTGAGCTGTCTCTGTCCTCTGCTTTCAATACTTTACTTGTGATCATGAACCCCAAGTGGCCTGTGGCCAGAGTGCGCAGTGTAGAGGCCCCTTTGTTGACTGCAATTTGGGGGATTCTGTTGTCAACAGCTAAGATCCGGATCTTCATTACTTGGGGTTTTCTTGTTTCAAATACTGTATCAGGAAAAACATAGAACTCTGTATGGGAACCATCGGTCACTGTGAAGGAGAAGCTGTCTTCACTTGACTCGGTACCATCATGTCTGTAGCTGATTAGGTTTTCATTTAAGTCCTGCTTGGTAAAAATCATGGTGGGTCTGGTATTGTTGAATAGGAGTTGACCATGAACAGGCACCTGGGTGACAGTGAATTTCAAGAGTTTGTCCGGAGTATCCCTGTCTTCCACAGTGAGTTCAAAGGGAGTAATCAGCTTCTTTTCACCTTCACTGACAACCAGGTTATGGATGGTGACCACTGGCTTTTTGTTGTCCACATCGCTGATGGAGATACGGAATGTCCGGAAGACAGGGTTATGTCCATCAGTGACTTGAAACTCAAAACTGTCCATCTTCACCTCATCATCAGCTGTGTGGATATAGTAGATTTTGTTGCCAGCCAGTTGGAGCTGAGTGAAAGATGTGATGGACACTCGAGGTTGGTCTGTGCTTTCTAAGTGGCCTCTCATGGGAGCCCTGGTGATGGTAAAAACTAAGTTTTCATCAGGACTGTTCAAGTCACTAGTGCTCAGTAGGTCTGTTGTGAGGGTGACCTTACCACCTTCTTTCAAGGACACTCCCTTACTTATCACATCAGGGAAGACAACATCAAGGCTTCCAATAGACACATAAAAGTAGCGATCTATGAGGGCATTGATTCCATCAGTCACGTCAAATTTAATTAGATCGCGAATGCCCTCTTGCCCAAAATGGACATACTGAATCATATTTCTGTCCACTTCATCCTGGGTAAAATTCATGCCCAGTGTGATATTTTCAAAGACACCTGTAGATTTTTGTCTCTGTAATAAACCATGTCCTGGCCCATAACGAATAATGTAAACCAAGAATTTGTCTTCAGAATCTAAATCAGTTGCCATTAATATTCTGTTGCTGATAATTTTGGTTTCTCTGATTTCTATTTCCAATCCATTATTGATGGCCATCCTGGGGGTTTCATCATCAACAGGAATAACCATAATGAGGACCGTCTTTTCCACAGAGTGCTTACCATCTGTGAGTTTAATCACAAAACTGTCTTCCTGAGTCTCAGAGTCATCATGTTCATAAATGATGCTGGAACTCTCTATGATCTGGTCCAAGGTGAAGCTTTCCACCAAAACAGTGCCATTTATCAGCTGGTTCATGATATGACCATGGGTGGGAAACTTGGTAATAGTGAAAGTTAAGTCATCTAGGGGAACATCGGCATCAGCGGCATTGAGGATGGGTGTATCAACCACCAGACTCATTCCTTCCATCACCATAAATTCCCTGATGAATATTTCTGGCTGTTCATCATTGGTGGGAACGATTACAATGGGGAAAAAATGTCTCTCTGAAAAGTTAATGCCATCAGAACAGCGAAATATAAATCTATCTTCCACCGGTTCTACTCCTTTATGGACACTCTGGACATAGTTTATATGACCTTGCTTGAGATCTTTCAGAGTGAAAGCACTTATAGCAATTCCTGCTCTTGATTTTTCAGAGCCGGGGGCTGGAGAGATGTTCTCCACATAACCCGAGGTGGGCTGAATGACGATGGTGCACAAGATGCCATCATTGAGAGAATCGATGTCTTCAGCACTTATATGCATTGAGGTTATAACGCTTTTATCGCCTTCCAGCACGATAAACTGTTCACCTAGAGAAACTTCTGGGGCCTGGCTATCAACAGGGAGGATGGTCACCCACACAGTAACTCCTTGGATAATGTTACCGCCTATTCTCCATTCTTGAGACATATCCGACAGACTCAGGTTGAAAGAGTCTTCTTTGGGCAAGAGACCTATCTCCCCACTTGTGTGAGCGTAGACGACAGAGCCCTCCAAGATGTCTCTTTGGGTAAACTGCTCTGCTGGAACTCCATTGACCACGATTTCTCCATATAGGGGTGGATCTTCCAAGAGGAAAGTCAACATCAAATCATCAGTGTTCCCATTGGTCCCCCTGATAACACTGGCAGTGATTTCAGTAGCCCCATTTTCTAAAACGTCCAGATAGGATCCCAGAGTGCCTGCAGGAAGGCTCAGCATGGGCACCTCACCATCCATTGGCCGGACATTCACTCTGAGAGTGATGGGCACCACATGGTGTCTGTCACTGACCTCCAAGGAGCAGCTATCGGTCAGAGACTCAGCCCCATTATGGGTGTAGGAAACCCGACCCTGTTTTATGTCCTCCAAGTGGAAAATCCCACCGACATGCAGTACCTGTCCAGATAGCTTCAGGTGGCCATGTTTGGGCACCTGTATGAGCGTGAAGGTGATGTGGGCCACATCAGTGTCCACATCATTCACACCCAACTCAGTCTCACTCAGGATGTGGTGGCCCTTCTCCTGAACGGTGAAGCCAGTGTTGAGGATTTCGGGTGGCTGGTTGTCCACTGGCTGCAAGTAAAAGGTGAAGGTGCCTGGAGCCACGTTCCCAGCTCGGTCCTCCACCTGGAATTGAAACTGGGCCACTCGGGCAGCCACTCCCAGCTCCTGATCTGGAGGTCTATAAGCAATTTTATGGTGGTTGACCTGCGCTTGTGTAAAATGGGCCACCACCACCGAAGGATCCTCAGTCAGGACCAAGGTACCCAATGGGGCTGGTGAGTGGTTTTCATCTGTATCCATCGGGGGCTGGGTCACCGTGTAACGGAGTTCTCGGTCATCCGTGTCCAGATCCGTGTAGCGTAGCCACTTCTTCCTCAGCGGTGTGAGCTGAGATTCCTGTACCACCATCCGAAGGGGACAGCCGCTACCCAGCTCAGGAGGGAGGCGATCCACGGGATGAATGCGTATCACAAACCTCTGTAGCCCAGACTGATTAGGGGGGTCATGGTTATCCTGGACATGAAATGTGAACTGGTCAATCACTGGCCCAGGACTGTGGGGCCCAGAGTGCCTGTAGAAAAGTCTCCCCTCTGTTATGTCTCGCTGCCGCCACTCTGTCACTGTTTTCTCATAGAATGCTCCCTGTTTTCTCCAAGGGCTCCCGAGAAGCATCTCCTCCCCATGAGGAGGATGGGTCTGGCGGAGAAGCAGATGCCCTGCAGTGGAGGAGGCTGACTCGAGCACAAAAAGCAGCAAAGAGTCCTCTGAATCCATGTCAGTGGCACTCAGAGTTTGGGGCAGAATGGGCACAGTTTCACCCTCTGCCAGCGTCAGCCCTGTGTTAGCATTGAGGACTGGTGGCTGGTCATCCACAGGCACTAAGGTGATGGGGAACAGAAACTGCACCTGATGCCTGCGGCCTCCATCCACCATTCGGAGCACGAGGTTGTCACTTAGGGAGCCGTCTTTGTCATCGTGATGGTAGACCACTCGGCCAGCTGCTAGCTCAGCCACAGTAAAGCTCTTAGGGGCAGAGTTACCATTGGAGGCACCCAGAAGGACAAGGTGACCGTGCCGGAGCCCGGCCACCACCTCCAGCTGTACAGCCTCTAAGTCGTCTTCATCACTGATGACCAAGTTTTGTGGTCCACTGCCTGCCGGGCCAGTGAGGGGCCGAGACTGGCCCTCGTAGAGGATGAGACCAGTGTTCCGGGTGACCACTGGAGCCAGTGTGTTCATGGGCTTCACCACCACCATGAAGGAAAAAGGATCGGAGGCAGCCCCTTCTGGGTCCACTACTTCCAGCTCGAGTTCAAAGAGACGCTCCTGGTCAGAGTCTTCAGAGGGGGGCTGATAGGCAATCTTCAGGAGGTGCAAATCCCTCTGAGTGAAGGAGGAGAGGGGCAGGCTGCGGTCGTCAGTGCTCACCAGGAAGCCCTGGCCGGGCTGGAATGGAGAGGTGAGATTGAAGATCAGCAAGTCCGGGGCGCACTCCGCGTCCTCGGCTGCCAGCATGTCTGGGGTCAGGGCGGTCAGGACAAACTGGTCCACCTCCATCATCATCATGGCCACAAAGCTGGGCTTGGGGGCGGTGTTCTCAGCCCCTCCTCGGATTCTCACCAGCACTTGGAAGTGCTCGCGCTTCAAAGCAGGGCTGCCCACAGGAGACCCTCGCGATCGCAGCTCCACTACCATGGGCACCCAGTCCCTGTTCGGAGAACGATTGGGGGCGGTGTGGCGGTAGCGCACGCCCAGTTCCTGGAATGCCTTGCAGTCCATCAGGAGGGGCTCCTGGGTGTCCCCCTCGCTGGCCGGGCCCGGGACCTGCGGGTAGTGAAGGAGTTCCCCGTAGCGAGGCAGCGCGCCCAAACCAGACAGGATGCCCACGCGACACTCCTCGGTCTCGGGCTGGTAGGCGAATTCCAGGCTCCGCGCGTCCAGAGCATTGCTGGTCCCCAGCAGCTCCTCCACGACCAGAGGCAAGTTCCGCGTCACAACCTCCAGCTGGGTGAAGACCACCTCCACCTCCAGCACCAAGGGGAGCACGGCCGCCCCTCCCGGCGCGTCGTAGCGCAGCTGCAGCCGGACTCGATCCCGCGACGGGCTACGCGCGCCCAGGTGCGAGTAGCGCACCTCTCCCGCGCCGAAGTCGCAGGGGAAGCGCTTGGGACTCAGGCGGCCGGGCCGCTGGGCCAGCGCGTCGTTGTCTAGCACGGTCACCGCGCACCGATCCCCCGGTTGTACCTGCAGCACTAGGTCCTGCAACGGATCCAGCCAGACCTCACGGCCGAAGGGCACCCGGAGCCCGCGGTTCGCCAGCACTATGGCTTCTTCGGCGGGGACCCCTGCAACCCCCGCGAGATCCGGGGACAGCAAGGCCCGGCCGGGGTCAGGTGGCTGTGCCCGGACGCGGCTTACCAGTGACAGGAGAAGCAGCAGCACCAGCCCGGGCGGCGGCGGCGGCGGCGGCGTCGGTGCAGACTTGGTGGGGTTTCCTGCGGGGCGCGTGCGCGCGGGGACCCCGGGGGTCCCGGTGGCTCGCATGGTCCGGTTGTGACGCCTCAGACCGGTCCCCTGGAGAGCGCAGTCAGTCCCAGTCCCGGGCAGGAGGTGAGAGCGTCCTCCGCAAAGTGCCAGGAACTCCGCACGGCGCCCGCGGGGTCTCGCTGTAGCCGAGGCTGGACCAGAAGGATGGGAAAGTGGCCCGGCGCGGTCCAGGCTGGAGCTGCGCGGGGAGGCTACACCATCCCGCCCGGCCCAGCTCCACGGCTCGCGGCTCAGACGCGCGGAGAACTGAGTCTCCTCCACTCCTCCTTTCCAGGTCCCGGGACCCTGAGCTTTGAGGGAAATCCCACCCCTCGCACCCCCTTACTCCAATCCTCCCAGGAGGCCAATCGTGAGTCCGGGGAGGAGGCCCCGAGACTAGGGTTGGGCAGCGACTCCTGCCAATCAGGTCCTGGGGGCCGAGGCGGGGAAACCGCGCGCAGGGGAGGAGATAGAAGGCGCAACAGGTTGTCCTGGAAGTGAGGGGACTCGCTTCTTTCTGCGCTGCTAGGGTTGGGACTTCAGCCTTCTGCGATCCACGAGAACCCCCAATTTACCTCCCACTCCCCATACCCAATGGGAACCGGCTCAGGGAATGTTTATTTCTCGCTGAAACTTGCAAACCCATGAGGCAAGTTAGAAGCAACGTGGCTGGAGTCTGAATCAAAACCCAGGGCAGTAAAGGGAGAAACTCTGGCGCAAATTTGCATAAAAAGGAGAGCTGGAATTAAAAGCCAAGCTAGAGGAGACGGAGCCTCCCCTCGCCCCCTGCTGCCTCCTTGTAAATTATGAAGGGTACAGTTCTCGGGATTGGTGAGATTTCAACAAGCCCCCGCTTTGCAACCAGATTTCATAGCGAAAGGAGAAAGAGGCTTTTGGATTGGGTGAGAAAGGCAGAGCTCGAAATCGCGAGGGTCGCCCCAAAGGGTAAGTTCTGGGGAGTGTAGCCCCAGGCTCTTCCAAAGCCCGCTGTTGGGGCAACTGTCATTAAAGACGTTCCTGTTCTCTTCGCAGTAATTAGACCAAGTACGAACTAAACCCGCCTGTCAGCATCACAGTTCTTGGCATGCAGAGGGAACTAATAAATATCCCGAGGGCGAGCTAAAATAGGTTAGCTCCCTTCAGGCAGCCGGTTTTGAAGCCTGACTCGAGCTCTGCCTGCCCCCTTGTGTTTGTCAGGTTTCAGAAAAGAGGAGATTCCCCTCCGGAAAGGTTTTCTAATTGCTTCCCTCCCGCTTGAACCCTCACAATTAAGACGCTACCGTTTTCACACTTGTTCTTTGAGCAGTCTTGCTTTTCCTGAGCAAAATGTTTTATTTTAGATCACATTCTTTTCTCTCCAATAATACAAATCAGATGAACTAGTTGGAATATAAAATTGAAATAATGGGGAAAAAAAAGAAATAATGGCCACTCTGCCCTTTTCCTGCTCAAGGGTATTTTAGATTTGGGGGTGGGGGTGTGGGGAGGGAGTGTAAGACAGTGTTAAGTCCTTCTACATTTCGGTCCAAGTTGAAGATGTAAGATACATTGTTGTTTGGTCGCTCAGTCGTGTCCGACTCTTTGCGACCTCATGGACTGTAGCCCCGCCAGGCTCCTCTGCCCATGGAATTTTCCAGGCAAAGATACTGGAGTGGGTTGCCATTTCCTTCTCCAGGGGGGATCTTTCTGACCCAGAGATCAAACTAGCGGCTCCTGTTTGGCAGGTGAATTCTTTACCACTGAGCCACCAGGGAAGCCTTTAAGATGCATATGGGGATACATTCCAGCGAGAAGCATTTACCCCTTTAACCGTTTGGTGCTTTTATCTGGAGCGCCTCCAGTTTAGGGGTTTGATCCCTACCTGAAGCATTGAGAGTTATTTTCCAGGCCACAACACCCCCTCTACATAAGTATTGTTGAATGATGTCAGAGTCAGCTCTAGAAAGCCCACTGGGCAGCTTCTGTGCTGGAAGTGGAGAGGGAGAAAGTTTAAGTGAGCCTCTTATGCAAACAAATAACATTTAGTTAACTGAATCTATTTCAGCTTATTCTATATATATTGTACTTTTAGAGAACTCTGAACTATTGTGTACAATTCATACATGCATTTGGCAATTTAGTACAAAATGAACATCCAGGAACACAGAAGGGATGTGACCAGTCTTTTAAACATACGAGGAAATCCCCATCCAACTCTTTATCAATTTCTGATATGTTTTGATGTTGTTATTTTATAATTTAGTATGCTTATTTATTATTACGTACAGAATTCAAAAGAAAAATTTATGATGTCCTATTATTTGTCCTATGATGTCCAGATAAAATGAACTGGAAGATGCCAAATGAAAAGGGACATCATTTTCAGAATATGGTTCTTCACGTGTTGTATTTCAAATCCTGGTTATGGGTCTTGATTGAAAAATGTCAGGCATCATGACTGTGGGTTCGTTCTGACCAGTGAGACCACCAGCCTGACCCCTGGTGCTTCCCAATGGCTGGAGGGCTTTCCTTTCTTCCTTTTAAAGTCCAACTTTGTTTGACTTGCAAGCAATGATAAGATCAGCATTTGAGGTATGACAGTATGCCTGAAGGGCAGAGTTCAATATTTTGTTTCATGGTAAGAAGAATAGAGGTCCACATTTATTTTCAAGTAGCCTAAGGAAATCAGTAAATTATAATTTTTTGACTTTTTAATTTAGCTTGCCTTGATTGAGGTGAAGGAGTGACCAAACTGTTTTTGGTAAATGTCTTAGGTACTTGGTTTTTAAAAATTACATAGAAAGTAACATGTATGTTTATTTACTTAAATGTATTTTGCACTGATGATCATTGATAAAATAGTGAAATATTAAATTCTCATCTGAAAGCAAAGATTATTGATGGTAATGATCCCTCATTAGGATAAATACCTCAGTGTTAAAATATTTCTATACTTAAATTGGCAAAGAAATATTTTATGACCAACACTTGGAAATCTTAAGAGATAAAATAAGTTCACAATCATGTAGAATGCCAAGCTTAAGTCTTCAGTTCTTGCCTTTTAAAGCTTTTAAACACCTGCTGTATATTTTCTGGGGAAAATATCCTTTACAATAAATTTTTAAATTTGTTTACTCTATGGAACACACACCAAAATGTCTCCTCAAACCAACTTAAATCTAAGTTTATTGATTGTTAAAACTCAAAGGATCTCTGACCTAAGGTTAAGCACCCAAGAACTTGTTGTGTTGTAAAATAAAAGATGCAGGCAAGATATTCAGATATGGGATAGCAGGTTTGGGGCTCTTAAATCAGATGCGCTAAAGATACACGTGGTCACATTTTGATTGTTTCAGAGTGGTTTCTTGGTTTATTTCGCTTCTCTTATGTTCCGCTACTGGCTTAAAAGGCTACTAGAAGAGATTGCCCGATAGGCATCTTAAAAGTGCTTACAGACCAGTGATTGTAGAATTTTATTCTTTGATAGTTTCAGAACCACAGCTTACTATAAATCCAAACCTAACTAATTTCAGGTCAGTACTGAAAGGGTAAACAGCCTTGTGCTGGTTGACCAAAAGCTGGATTTCAGCCTTAGCTCCGACATCCACTAAGTGACTGGCAGCAGTTCCCTTTGTTTAGCAACCAGTCTCCTCAACTATAAACCAAGGCCCTCAGTCTTTGTGGACAAATTCCTCTTTGGTAATATTTTGATTTTTGGTGTTTGGTGCCTTAAGACCAAATTTATGGGTGACCTTCTGATTCCTTCCTTATGTTCTATGCTCAGAAGCAATAGTTATCATTCTTGCTGAAAGACTGACTACACTAATAAAAAAATATGACTTTAGAAGTCAAAGCTCATGCCCTTTGCCAATGAATCAATTGTTTCTTTTTAGAAAATATGAAACAATTTTTGCATTCATTGACATGGGCAGCTTACATACATCATTAAGTAACTATATTTTTTAATAAAAGAGAAAATAAAAACCTAGCAATACAAAACTAAATTAAAATTCATTAGGAGGACTGGTAAATTTTCAAGATGAATCTATTATAAGGTCAACCAGCACATAGTGTCATATACACCCAATCTTCTAGATAAAGCTATGCTCAAATGGGAGTCTACTCAGTGGGAAAAAAATAGAACACTGGACTAGAAGCCAGAAACCCTCGTGTTTTTTTTGAAGCTGGCTTTTCCACTTACTTGCTTTGAGCTCTGGACAAGCCACTGTCTCCATCTCTAAAAAAAATGTGATTGGAGATGTTAGGTAGTTAGAATAGGAAACAGGAGTCCAAAATGGCGGTGGCTAGAAGACAAGGAAGGGAAAAGCGGGCAAAAATAATACAAGGAAGGTCCGAGGACCTGAGTGAGAACTGCAGATAGAACAGCACTCCTGTCTAAGCCCAATTTGCATAGGACAAGCCAAAAAGCGCTCGCTCTCTCTCTCCTGCACCTCAAAGATGGACTTTCCCTTTCTCTCCCACGCGCTGTGGTGTTGTTCTTCTCTTCATGGCCTTGGATCGGCATGCCCTCACGCTTTAAGGATGAATTCTCTGGCTATCATCTTCTAAATAAAATAGAGCTGTAACACTGAGCTGTAACACTGATTTATTTAAGAGCTGTAACACGGTCTGTCCAAGACCTGAGAGCTGTGGCCCGCTGAGGGCTTCAATGTCCGTCACTCCAGATCTTTGTTGTGACAAGACAAGGACCGAGGAACATACCCTTGCATGACATCGACACTCACCTGACAGAGAGGAGAGAAGGTAGATGAAAATATTGCCTAGACTTTCCTCATGATGCTATTGGAAAGGTGAAATATTAATAATAAAATATGCATGTATTTATGTGTATGTATATATGCAAAGTTGAAATTTTAAAAAATGGTCATTGCTTTCAAATACCTTTCTATATCTAGAAATATGCAGACATAGATTGATCAATAGAGATAACATTCCAAATTTTTACAAGTAAAGATGGCAAACTCTTAATTTCTCTTTGGTTCTCCTTATCTCATTTGCTGAACTAATTTCTTAGTATCTTATATCCCAACCCAGAAATTGAACCGGGGTCTCCGGCACTGCAGGTGGATTCTTTATCAACTGAGATATCGTGGAAGCCCCCAAAAATATTTGGGTCAGTGTGAAAGTGAAAGAAGTTCAGTCATGTCTGACTCTGCGATTCCATGGAATTCTCCAGGCCAGAATACTGGAGTGGAAAGCCATTCCCTTCTCCAGAGGATCAAACTCAGGTCTCCTGCATTGCAGGTGGATTCTTTACCAGCTGAGCCACCAGGGAAACCCTATTAGTGAAAATGAAGCATTTGATTGTGTTCATAACAAATAATAAATCCTAACCAAATCTATTAATTGTTCTATTAGTTTTCTTCTCTTGCTTGGATTTCCAGTCTTTCTAACTGCTTCATCTTTGATTAAAATGTTGCTTAATTTTTCCTATTTTATAGAAAAACAATCTCCTTTGGTAATAGCAGCCCCTCCAGCTATACACACATATTTCTCTCTTTCTGAATTTTCTGAATCATTTGTATCTACTGTTTCAACTTTCTCATCAAACAGATTTATAAACCTGCTACAAAGTGGCCATCACCCTCCAAGTCATCTTGACCATGGCTCACCTCATTCTCTACAGCTGTGAAGTTGGAGAGACTCTATCTCCACAATGCCATTCACGATTGTCCTCTCTTCCCACTGTTGTCTGTCATCATCCTAGTTAAGTTCATCATTAATTTTTCTTTTTTAACTTTTTCAAATCTCAATTTCCTGACTGTTGTATCTGCCATTCTATGCATTGCTCCAGAAAAAAAAAAAAAAGAAAGTTCTTCTTTGATCATAGCATTTTGCTAAAATCTCTCCTAGGCTTCCCATTGCCTGTCAAGTAAGACACACTATCTTCATCTCTATATTTTATGCTAAGCTCCACATTGTTTGGGCTTCCCTGATGGCTCAGATGGTAAAGAATCCACCTGCAATGCGGAAGACCTGGGTTCAATCCCTGGGTTGGGAAGATCCCCTGGAGAAGGGAATGGCTACCCACTCCAGGCTTCTTGCCTGGAGAATCCCATGGACAGAGGAGCCTGGTGGGCTACAATCCATGGAGTCACAAAGAGTCAGACATGACTGAGCAGCTAACACTGAGCCACTCTGTTTAGGGACTGGACTTTCCAACACTGGTGTGAGACAGCAGCTCTGTAAACACCACCTCTGCTCCCCTAAGATTCCAGATATCATGGCAGCGACTGATCAAATGAATTTTCTCTCTCTGTCACTGTAAATTCACACATCCATGCAGGAGGGGATTATCCTAGCTTAAGTCACAGGCCCACCTTCTAGCTGCCAAGGGCACAGGGGACCTGTGCATCTGGCGTTTTTGTCCTCCTGGTGTTGAGTGGCTCTCTTTACACGAAGATTCACACTGTGGGAATTTCTCACTCAGGAGAAAGAAATTCACATTCCAGGGAGCCAATACAACCACAGCACATTGTAGTAATTAAGTATCAATATTACCATTTTATATTTGAGAAAACTCTTCCCTGGTGGCTCAGATGGAGACACAGCTGGGTTCACTCCACCCCCCTCCCCACCCAAGTTCATGCCATTAATCACAAAATTAAAATTAAATAAATTTGATGAGATGAAAAATAAATGAATTACAATTCAAGTCATCTGATTACTGCTGATTTATTTTTTTCTTTTACATTCTGAAATATGCCATTAAAAACACACACACACAAAAATCCTTGAAGCACATTTGGCAAAGGCTTCCTATGTTTCTCTTATTCAGGCAAAGGCTTACTGAGCACTACAGAGAGGGGAAAGTGGTTCATAATAGCATCACATTTTTTTTTAATTTGGAAGATAATTGCTTTACAGTGTTGTGTTGGTTTTTGCTATACAACAATGTGACTCAGCTATAAGTATACATATATCCCTTCCTCCTGAGCCTCCCTCCCACCCAACCCTATCCCACTCCCAGCATCATCTTCTGATGGGCTTCACTAATGGGGATAACTAGATCCACACACTTGAAAACCTATTCAATCCATACAGTTGTGAAAATTCTTCCTGTTGAAGAAAGCAATCAAAGGAGAAAGGAAAAGAGAGTGGCCAGGTCATTGTGCTTTGCAGGGACCTGAGCTGAACTAGCAATAAAAACTCAGTGTGGCCCGAGGTTCAACATAAATGCCTTAACTTGACACCCTTTAACATAGTTGTCCCCAATATGTGGCTGTGTCACATTAAGATCCTTTTTTTTTTTTTAACTCAGTGATCCTGGGATATGAATAGCTGTGGATTTTTCACCCATAAATTTTAAGCAAAACTCAGAACAAAGTGGAATTTAACTTGAGACAAGAGACTACCACTCAGCTTAACCCAGAAGAACTAAACAAAGAACAAATAAGGGAAAAAATTCTTACTGGGGTTTAAATTTTTTTTAATGTATAGGTTTCTGTAGGTTTATTACAATAATACTATTCTTGACCCCTAAAAATAGGCCTTCACTGAGGTATGCATAGTGTCCTAGGAATAGCCCACATGAGTTTTACAAAAGCCCCTCTGAAGCAGAGGACTTTTTCTCATTTACATCTCACACAAATTAAGTTCTATAAGACAGAGAAATCTAAGGGATGAATTTTAAAAAGTTTTTAAAAATCTATCTAATTCTAATATGAGATGAATAGTGCATATACTTCTAGAGGGAAAAAGACCTTTAATGGCTTCAAAACAGAATTATAAGGTCAGAACACAGAAACCATTCCAGATTTATTTTTCAGAAGCTATTTTTTTTTAAGATGATTTAGTTCTTGAGAACAATTTCATTGGTAGGTCACTTAAACATTTCCAAAAATGTTTTATTTCAGTTTTTATTTATGAATCCATCTCTAGACCCCATTTGCCAGCAATTTTCTATCTCCCACCTAAAAGATGCCAGCATTGCTTCTGCCTGTGCCCTCCATCTCCAGCCATATTCCTAATTTGCTCTCTTCTGGCTCAGCTCTGTTATCTTTTGCCAAGTCCCCCAAATTCCATCCCCATCTCCTGCCTTCTTGGCCAGACTTCAGTATTTAAATTTCACCAGTTAGATAAATGGTCGTTTGGCTGCAGCTAGAGCCCCTCCAATGACAGAAAGCTTGCTACTCCAGATGGTAGTCAGGTTTATCACTGAAAAGCTGTAATTACTGAAAAGTTCATCCTTCCGTAAAGCTGAACACTGCCTCCTTGTGATTTCCATCTATTCTCTTCGCTGGCATGAAATGGATTCTATCTACTCCTTCTTCCACATGACAGCTTCCCTGGTATTTGAGGTCAGCCATCGTGTCCCTACCATGTTATCTTTCCTCCAGACTAAATATCACTGCTTCACTCAACTGTTTTTTTGCAATACCGTTTCCAGATCCCTTGCCATTTTATTTGCTCTGTTTATCAGTGTCTCTTTGAAAAGGTGGCACCAAGACCTAAGCACAATAGCTTTCTTGCGATGGCATGACTGATTAGTGACTGAGCTGGGCTTTGAACCCAGGTTATATAGATCTGATCATTGGGTTTTTCTATTCTACACAATCTAGTCTGCCAACACAGTGCTTCCATTATTTGTGTTTCAAGGGTATTTCAAAGTAAAATAAGCCACATTATCCCACTAAGTACAATTTAAAACAGCAGAAATTAACTGGAAGTTTCCCTAGCTCCATTTTAACCTCTTCAGTTTTTACAGAAACAAACAAAACAGCATCAGAAATTTGAAAGGAAAAGAGAAAAACAAAAGGAATGTTAAGTTATAGAAAACGTGTACACTGTTACCACACTTTTTGGAAAGAAATTAGGTTATTAGTATACTGATTGGTTCCCAGTGAAGAGATGATATTTTTATTCCTTTGGAGCAGTTATTATTATTTTAAGAATTTATCCTAGGAAGTAATTCAAGGTTGAAATGAGTTCTATACAAATAGAGGTGTTTATGGTAACATTACAGATTTTAAAAAGTCACAAAAAACTGTCTGAAAGAAAATAGAAGGATAAATTAAAATCTTGTGAACCAACAGAGAAATCACTTGAGGAGTTGCTTTACACAATAAGGTCGGCAAATGCTGCCTTTTTATATCTGCTGCTGCTCAGTCATGTTTGACTCTGCAATTCCGTGGTCTGTAGCCCACCAGACTCCTCTGTCCATGGGATTCTCCAGGCAAAAATACTGTAGTGGGTTTCCATTTCCTCTTCCAGGGGATCTTCCCCCTCACCCCCCCATCCGTCCACACCCCCTATCCCCTCACTCCCCCCCTGCGCCCCCCATGCCCCCCAACCCAGGGATTGAACCTGCATTTCCTGCAGCTCCTGCATTGCAGGCAGATTCCTTACCGCTGAGCCATCAAGCCTAATACCTTGACCTCATTAACTTCATATCCAAAGCAAACAAAACAACACCAGAAAAATCATCTTAGATCGATGTTTATTTAACAAGTGCTTGTTATAATTGTTAATAATATTTTAAATACGGTTCCTAGGACCAGGTGACTCAGGTGGCTGTAGGAACAAGAGGAAACAAAGAACGCTTGGAAGTAAGAATATATCATCACAGGTCATTTGAAAAAAATTTTTTGAGTTCTTATTACGGGCGAGGCTAAGCTCCAGGGATTTGCATGGATGAAGGAAGATTGGTCTCATTAATAGAAATATCAGTCATAGAAAACAAAATGTGTTCACCTCGCTGTAAATGAATGGATATATTTTAACTTAAATGCTAAATCCAATATAAGAAACAAACTTTCTAATTGTTAGCTTGTTGTGTAAAATGTAATCATATTCTTTTCTACTACTTTTAAGAATATTCAGGTTTCTCACCTTCCTTGGTTTGTATCTTAAGAAAGCTTACTAGAACAGTGACTGGAAGAACAAGAAAAGTAAAATCCGCTGAAGCAATTTTCTGAAAGAGTTTTCAAATTCATATTAATGACTTTGAACTTGATGTAACCTGCTATTCCCCGTAACTTACATACGATGCTTATCATATCAATGACATTGATTTCTTGGAAGGAAAAAGTGATTTTTTTTGTTTTTCTCAATTATATTGTTCAAGATATTTTCTGACTTAGTGCATCAAGATCTGTAATAACATTGATAAAATAAGCAACTTGATCTCCTAAGCCTGCTGCTGCTGCTGCTGCTAAGTCACTTCAGTCATGTGCGACTCTGTGTGACCCCATAGATGGCAGCCCACCAAGCTCCACTGTCCCTGGGAGTCTCCAGGCAAGAATACTGGAGTGGGTTACCATTGCCTTCTCCCTTCTAAGCCTAGTACTCATAATTTTTGAGCTTAAAGATGGTGATTAAAACCTGTCTTACCTTTAAAAAAAAAAACTGAACCATCAAATTGGATAGACCAGAGGAAATTAAGGGAAAATTAGAAAGGAATAAAGAATAAGATATAATTAAATAATCAATTTTGCACTGTAGACTAATGACTGTAATTGTTTAGGACAAAAGAAGTACTTGAAGTCAAAGGTAGGAAGGTTTAATGAAGGGAGTAGGTTTGGGATAGAAATTGAAGGATGTGTTTGGATAACTGAATAAAGAGAGGAGAGCCTGTGGGTCAAGGAGGACATCAGAAGTTAAGGGTGTGGGTGAACTGAACCTTAGGGAATTCCCTGGCTGTCCAGTAGTTAGGATTCCATGCTCTCATGGCGAGTTCAATCTCTGGTCAGGAAACTAAGATCCCACAAGCCACACAGCACAGCCAAAACAAGAGCAAAAACTCTACATCTTAGTAGCAGATGGTAATGATAAAAATGGACTATTCAGTGATATAAATAAAAGCATTGATGAGTATGCTGTAGTCATTCACGTTAGAAAGTCCTTAAAAAAAGGAAATGCATGGGGGTTGGAGGGGAAGGTGGGACAAACTGAGAGAGTAGTATTAACATATGAACACTACCACGTGTAAAATAGATAGTAGTGGGAAGCTGCTGTATGACACAGGGAGCTCAGCTGGGTACCCTGTGATGACTTAGAGGGGTGGGATGGGGGGATGAGAGGGAGGCTCATGAGGGAGAGGACCTATGTACATTTATGGCTGACTCAGCTTGTTGTACAGGAGAAACTAACCACAGCCTTGCAAAGCAATACACTGTGGTAAAAAGATTTTTTTAAAAAAAGAAATGATATAAAGACTTGAAAACCAAACTAGCAGTGATTATTGGGGATTTTCAAGGTGATCAATAACAAGTGTTGTCCTAGGAAAATTAATCGGGCAGCTAACTTCCTGTGTTGTAAATGAGAATATAGTGCTTAGGATGTCATTTCATTGGAACGACGGGGGTAAGGTGAGTAGGGTTGCTGCAGAAGTGAGAAGTGAAAGGAAAGGCTAGAAAGCTTGGAAGTGAAAATATGTCTGTAGCAAGTACTTTGAGGAAATAACTTGTTGAATGCTTCCTACATGCAAAGGAGTATGCTGAGAATGGACAGGAATATAGAGCGTCAAGACGACAGAAGAGTTAAAGATAGCTTTATGGTTTCTAACTAGAAGAATGGAAAAGCAGATTTCCTAAGGCATAGGAATGGAAGTGTGAGACCTCTAAGATGTGGGAAGACTTCATGGACCCAAAGAACTGGAGCTCAATGGATCCTGAACAAGGGAGTCTTGTTCCAAAAGAGTGTGTGTTTACACACATGTCGTGTACACACTCACATCCACTGTGCTGTCATCAAAGGAAGGAAGGCTGTGATTATATACACAAGGCTGTTACATCTCTTTGATCTATTCCTGGTGTGAAACTGTTATGCTCAAAGATATTCATCATGGGCTCTGGTTACAGAGAGTTGTAATGTCTCAAACTCCAGTGAGTGTTTTCCTTCCAGCTCTTTGTGCTATTATTTTAGACTTTGAAATAATATAATTATGATATTTTAAACAGCGTAACTTGCCATTTAAATTCTAGAAGTTATCTTCTTCTTTTAATTATGTAGCCAAACTAATATTTTTCAGCACATTCCTACTTACTCCTCCTAATGCCTCCAGATTCCTGCATGTTGATATCTGTCTGAGTGTGTCTATGAGTATAGCTTTCCAGTGTAGGTAGGACGGTTTTTGTAAAAATATGCTGTTAAGCTACATGAGTCTTAACTCAGAAAAACATGTATGTATATCTTTGGGTTCTGTGTTTTATTTATAAACATGTTGCTTTTATAGGCATGCTGATATGGGTATAAGATATTGCAGTAGAGCATCGTTTTTTACATTATGGTGAAATATCTGACTCTGCTTACTGTCATTGTTCCCTGGAGTATGTAACTCACCATACTCATAATATATTATGTTCCCAATAGGCTACTGTGTGTGCTTAAAAACAATACCTTAGTAGGTACTGATTTTGCTGTCCTGGTGCCTGATTATAGGAGAGCTATTAACGGAATAATAGAAATATGTAAATGTATATGACTTTATATATATATACACACACACACATACAAAGAGAGAGAGAAATAGAAAAAGTTGGTAAAACACTTTTTTGAGATAGTACTACTATGACATCATCTGGGAGTTTATGTGATGGAAAGTACTGGTGTATTACAATTATAAAAACCGAAATATCTCACAAGTGTTCTGGATAATATTAGATAGAGGAAAATAGCCTATTAAAAGAACTAATTAATGCCTTCAAATGAAAGTAGATGCTAAGTATGGCTTCTTTTTGAGGTTTTGTTGCATGTCCTCAGCGCAGGTGATGTGAATAAAGGAAGACAACTATTGGAATATCAGAATCCATCTGACTTCTCCAATACTGTACAATTGATTATTTTCCCAATGTCACTGAAATGACATATCCAACTTTAATAATGTTAGAAAAAATCTCAGCAATTTTGTGAGATGTGATGCCTCTGATTTATAGAAGTTCTTAAAAGGTAGCAATTAGAAAAATAAAACATGTAGCAATAAAAATCTGGCAACCCATGAGAAGAATATCAAATATAATATTTCTCTTTGCTGAGGGCATTCATCGTCAACACTCATACATTACATGTATAATGCTAATCAGCTGGGGCAAAGACTCTGAGTTCTCTGCTGGTCTTTTCATAGGACAGCTGCTTGGAGTGTTGACTCATGGCAACTCTTGTCCTCTCCTTCTGTGAGAGTTACCCTTGGCCAAACGAGAACCTCCTCAATAGACTAGCCAATACTCCCTTCTACCCATTCACCATTAGACCAAGGCCGATGACGTAAAAACCCTCGCCTCAAGGTGGGACAGACTCCGTGGAGTAATTCACACCTCAGAGCTTTCTGGAGGAATCACACTACCTCTAGGTTCTAGTTGAGGTTACATTCTTGCTTAGTTTTTTCTGTCTCCTGCACTGTCCTGCTTCTGTCACTTCCAATCTCATGAGAGTTCTTCCTTAATACATCACATGAACAAGAATCTTGATGTCAGGCTCTGTTCCCACTGAACCCCACCTAAGGCAATGTGATTTGGAGAAAATCAAATGCTATAACATGGGTTCCAATCTTTCAGCTCTCTCAGTGGCTTGGTGATGACTTAGTAACTTGAGTTTCTTCTGATTCCACCTGATGATGAGTAAATAGTAGATCACATATTCGAGACACTACTGTCTTTGGATCATTTTCTCTCTCAAGGACTCCTTTTTCTGCTCTAGAAAACCAAAAGAAGACCCCATTAAAATTTGTTTTTGTTGTTCAGCTGCTAAGTTGTGTCCAACTCTTTGAAGTCCCATGGACTGCTGCACACCAGACTCCTCTGGCTTCCACTATCTCCGAGAGTTTGCTCAAATTCATGTCCACTGAGTAGGTGATGCCTAACCATCTCATCCTCTGTTACTCCCTTGTCTTTTTGCCTTCAATCTTTCCCAGCTTCGGGGGGTTTTCTATTAATTTTTACCCCCACCTATTTTGAGAATTTCTGCCAATATCTCACATATAATCACAATGTCTTTACGAAGGATTCTTTCATTACTTGATGTCCCCTGTGAGATCTCTGATTTTTTTTTTTTTTTGCCCAGAGGGCCATCTCCCAGAACCTTCCAGATAACCATAAAGATCTGGAAAAGAGAATGGCTACCCACTCCAGTATTCTTGCCTGGAGAATTCCAAGGACAGAGAATCCTGATGGGCTACAGTCTTTGGGGTCAAAAAGAGTTGGACACAACTGACTGACTAACGCTTTCAATACCACCGTCCACCTATCCATGTATCCATCAGCTGGCCCATCTATTCATCCATCCCCATGTGCATCCTCATATTTAATCAACATTTGCCAACAGACACAGATTCTGTCTTTGCCCTGATGAGAGTGTCCAGTGGTGGATGCTGATAAGAAAACAGACTAGTGCAATATAGATTGTCAAAGAGTTATGAGATGACAGTTCAATACAAGAAACTGAAAGCTCAAAGATGAGTGGGCTGTTTATTGTGGTAAGGGGGAACTACATTGGGCAGGCACAGTCTCTCTGAGCAGAGCAGACTGTTGATCTCATACGTGGTTCAGAAAAAGAATGAAGTTCAGAGTCGGGCAGAATTTCAAGCATGTCAATGAATTGAACATTATCTGTAGAAGTAGATTGTGAGGAGATTGCTGTCAATTGGTTGGCACTTAAAGGAGAGTTGAGAGGACTGAGTCTGAGTCTACTTCTGACTGGCTAATTCCTGATCCACCGGAGGAGCTGTTACTGCTTGGCTGGCTTACAAAAGTATGTTCCCTGAGGCAAGCTGTCAGAGATTAAATTGATTTTACAATGCTGGTGGCTACTTATTAACATGGCTATATGACCATTAGTCTTTTCCTAGGAAAATGAGTTTTGTTTATAACTCACAAATGAAATTCCCCCCAAGATGGAATCTGAAAGCATCCTGTGGAATCACAGGATTTGATTTGTGGGGATTTGTAGGGATTCAAGAAAGCTTTCAAGAGGAGGCCATTTAGAACTGAAGGAGAAATAAGAACATTTACATATTATGGAAGGCAATAAATTCCTCTCTCTCATTTTTTTTTCTTGGGTTATTTTGAGCTGACTTTCTATTAATTACATCTAAGGTGTCTTGCTAATCAAGATAAAATTAACCTTTTTACTATTAACCTATTTTATCATTACTTAGTCCCATTGAATGAAAAAGTGTTTATAACCTAATTCTGTTGTTAAGAAATACTTGTTTTGTGCTAGGTAGAGAGCAAAACTTTTAGAACTATTAAGGATGCTCTTTCATTGGGATGGGGCTTCCCTGGTGGCTCCAATGGTAAAGAATCTGTCTGCAATGCAGGAGACCTAGGTTTGATCCTTGGGTTGCAAAGATCTCCTGTAGAAGGAAATGACAACCCACTTCAGTATTCTTGCCTGGGAAATCCCACGGACAGAGGAGCCTGGTAGGAACATGACTGAATGACTAACACTTTCACTTTTTCACTTTTTTTTGTCAGAATATTTTCTAACTTAGCTTGGACACATGCTGTGATTCTATTTTGTATTTACATTTAAAATTTTTTTGCTAAATTGCTTCAGTCTTTAGACTCCTTGTGAGTTAAGTATTCAGAAAAAAAAAGGGAGGACTGAGTCCTTTGCTTTTCTGTTTCTTATACCTTGGTTACTATATAAAGTTGAATTACTGTAAAAAGTTGCGAACAGGATCTCTTTTTGATTGCTTGGTTCTAAAATCTCTTTTCTGTGATCAGCCTGAGAAGTCAGTTATTAGAGTCATCTATTTTTAGCACAAGGACATAGTAATCTGAAAATGCTACATTTTAGATGTGGTGTAGGTGAATGCCTTTTCTACAACTGGGCATTTTTAAAGTACTAAACCCGTTATAGAATACCAACTATCACTGTTCAGGATGGAAGATGAACTGCATCATAGAAACTCTGTGATATCAGTGATGTCACAGCAAACAGAAATATAATTTTAGATGTACTAGCAGAAGAAAGAGAAACAAATAAATAAACACGTACACGTGTCTATATGTACACGTCAGTCGCTCAGCCGTGTCCGACTCTGTGGCCCCATGGTCTGAAGCCCGCCAGGCTCCTCTGTCCATGGACTTTTCCAGGTGAGAATAGTGAAGTGGGTTGCCATTTCTGTTTATTTACTTACTCGTTTCTCTTTTATACATACTTACATTTTTTGAGAGAAATGACTCCAGAAAATGTTGGAAGGAAAGCTTTAACTTCAGTAAAACCGGAGAGCTGGCACTTATAGGGAGAGAAAAGACAGCAGGAGTCAGTGAGCGTCAGTAGAGCCATTGCCGTTGGGAGACAAGCCTCACTCTGAGTGATGACAAGCAGAGCTGGAGTGAAGGGGTCCTGCAGGTTTGGGAGGGTGAGCCTTAACCTGGTAGGAGAGGAGTTGGGGAGTTCCTGTTAGTGTAATTCTAATTTGCCCTAATAGTAGTGCAATTTACAATTCTCTGTTTCTTATCAACACTTTTTTCAGCTAATACTTCCCTCGTATTTCTAAACAGAACAATTTTGGGGGGGGGTGGTTTCTGAATAGGACTTGATGTGTGAATCTTCTTTACTTTTTATGGCAGTAACTGACTCATATTTGCATATTATGAACACTCAAGGCAATTTTATCAAGGCTGTTGACCCCGTGCCTGGGAGATGTACAGCTGCACAATTCACTCACAAGTTTGCCAACAGGAACTTCCCTGGTGGTCCAGTGGCTAAGACTCCTCACTCTCAATGCAGGGACCCCTCTACTCCATTCAATACCTGGTCAGGGAACTAGCTCCTCTATCTCCTTGGTTGACCCGGATCAACCAAGATAAATACATGAATAAAAGTAAAATTATATATATAAAAAGTTTGCCTGCAGTTTCAAGGAGTTCTTGAAGAGGAACTTTCCACCCCTCCAGTTTATCTGTGGTATCCAGGAGTTCATAGATCTTAGATTTAAAACACCTGCTCTATAGAAACTAACAGAAGAAGTAAACAGCAGGCTAAAGAGTGAAATTTCAACAGAAGGATTAAAATGGAGCAGAGCCTGGAAACAAGAAGGGGAATGATCTTGAGGGGGCCAGCAACAGGATCTTTTCAGATTTAATCCTTCGGCTGAATCATAAAGTTCATCCCACTTTGTCTTGGTTTCCTGTGATTCTCTCTCCTTCCTTTCCTCTCCAGGAGCTTTTGAATTTCAAACTAAGGCTGACCGATTTCAGAACCTCCTACTCAATAACCTTTGATTCTTTATACACGTCCCCAACTCAGTGTCTGTTTGCCTTGTCACTCAGCTTCAGTGTGACTGATGTAGACATTCAAAAGGAAAGGAAAAGTAGAGAAAGAGGGTGTGGATATAACACGAGCTTTTTCAACAGGGAATTTGTTGCCTTTTGTTGCTCACCTTGTGTGAACTTTGGTGTTTTCGTTGATTCACTTCATGATTGTGGGCAAATGGTTTTACTTGAGATCCATCAACTTACCCACAAAACCTTTTCTTTACATCACCTGGTGGCTGACACCGTGTGACTGTCTTTGATTCGCAGAGGTCTGAAGGCTCTAAGATTTCTGGTGCTACTGCAGGCAAAATACCATGCGTACATATTTGACATAATTCCCTCTCGGGCAGATTTTTATTATGCAAACACCAAAAACGACACCCCGTCAAGTTTGAACATGTAAAGCAGAGTTATTTTTCTCTCCACCCCGGCATGTCTCTTTCTACCTTAGTCAGGCTGATGAAAAGCAATGCTGACAGTTTGAAAAGCAGATACACGTTTCAAGAGGTAGATAAGATGCAGAAAGCTGCATGCACGCTGTGTAGGAAGCAGTAAATGCTTGTTGATTAAGTTTGTAGCCAATTAGCTGGGTTGCTAAGCCACTCCTTGGTTCCACACACCAATCTAGACTTCGTGTTATTCACTCACTCAGGCGTGCCAGGCTCTGAGCTTATACTGTTGAATTAAAACCAAACCTATTTGCAGGGCAGCAATAGAGACACAGACGTAGAGTATAGACTTGTGGACACGGCGGAGGAAGGAGAATGTGGAACAAATTGAGAGAGTTAGCATTGACATATACACGCTATCATATGTGAAATAGATAACTATTGGGAAGCTGCTATATAACACAGGGAGCCCAGCCTGGTGCTCTGTGATGACCTAGAGGGGCGGGATACAGTGGGCGGGAGGGAGGGTTAAGAGAGGGGTATACGTATACTGAGGGCTGATTCACGTTGCTGTACAGCAGAAACCAGCACAGCATTGTAAAGCAATTATTTCCCCAATTAAAAATAAAAAAAAATTAACCCAAATCAAACTAAACAAAGCAAAACAAATGTATAACTTAGCACAAATGGTAAACAAGCAAATTGCAAGTTTTATCACCATTAAGAAAAAAGGCAAGATACCCCCAGTGGCGTGATGTTTATGACTTTACAAAAAGTTTTCCCAATTATACTGTGGAAATGCAATGACATGTAGAGGTTTAATGACAGATCCCATAGTTCAAGCACAAAGAAAAAAACTTTTCTGTTTTTGTATATTGGCTTCGTTATCTAATTGATAAAGACAGAGGCTTTTTTTTGCTCCCCTGAAGAGGGAGTGGAGCTGCCATGTAAAGCAGCCGCTCTGACTCTGACAGCTGCTGGGTGACACTGACAGCGGGGAGAGGGAGGCAGGGAGATTTGAACATTTCAAGTGAGAAATTGCAGGTGAATGAAGCACGGGTAAAACGGATTGAGAGATTACAGGGAAAGGCAGTTGGGTGAAAAGGCTGGAGAGTAATAGGGCACCTGAATTATTGTGTGAAAGACCTGGGAAGAGTGAGCAATTATTCCAAGATCCACACCGGCTTTGGGGGAACGCGGCAGTACAATTTTCATTGACAGGTAAACAGGAATAGACAGCAAGAGTGACAGGAAAAGGAAGGTCCTTCCATTCACTGAGCACCATTTGTTTAATTTTCCTATGATGATCCTGTTGCTGACTCCTACGCTTACTTTGTACATGCATTTAGGATTGGAACACCGCTGTTGTCCACAATGTTGGTTTTGTCTCAATGCCCCATGAGAAGATGCACATTCTGGGTTTCCTTGGAAGAAGAAAGACATCTTCAGAGCAGGGGATGTACCCCTTAGTTCACAGCATGGGAACTAAGCTTTTAAATAGAGAGAGATGACCTGAGTGTCCTACAGATCATAAGGGAAGCATGGTTTCTCCTGACCCTCTTGTTCATCTTTCTGTTCCTAGAATCTAAAATAAGTCAGACACAGGGTTAGTGCCGTGCACTTTAGTGAATGAACACAGCTCACCCTGTAGTTCCCAGGGTGAGGATGGGGGGTGGGGATTAGTGCATCCCTTTTAATGTTTCTCAGATAAAATCACAAAAAAAGGATGAAGAACACTGTTATGCACTGGGGAGCCCTCCAGAAAGTCGAGTTACATATGAGTGTGAGAATTTAAACCTAGAGTTAATACTTGCAATGAAAAATAATAATATTTTTTCCTTTGTTTAATTTGGGAGAAAAACTTCCCACCCAGCGTTCATGTGAAGACAGAATTGGTTCAGTTATTACTTCCAGAGAGGAAAAGTTTAAAAGTGCTTCCATCTAAGTTTTTTGTGTGTCAGTTTTCTTCTTATCTCAACTGTAAGAGTTACTGATTGTAAGCAGCTGGGGTCTTGCCCAGGTCTTCAGTTCAGTGATTCATACAGCCTCTCATCGTAAGAAGACAATTTGGAACTGAGTTTGTGAGCAGCCCCTTTTCTTTGCTAAGCATGCTTGGCAGATAAAACAGAGAGTGCTTAGAAGAAAAGACAGTGGAAACTTCTGCCCCCTGCTCTCCTCTTTCAGGGAGAAGAGAAAGAAAAATACTCCATGCCTGTTTATTTAAAGCATATTTTCAGAGTCCTTGCAGAATAGATCAAAACACATGAGCCTTTTTTACTTTTTAATTTTCCTTCTCTAATCTATAGATTGATAAATAGCGAAGTTCAGAGTAAGATATCAAGAGTTTCTAGTTTGGAAAGTCTGGATGAATCAAGATTTAAAGAGCGTAATTAATGAGCAATTCTTTTTCTTTCTCTACCCTCATCCTTACCTGTTTTTCAGGAAGATAATAAAACATGATAAAACTTCAATCTTATCATCATCATTAAAGTTCAAGGTAGCTTTGCAGGCAGATTTTTGGGAGGGGGGCATCTGAATCTTTGGATAATCCCTTTCTTCTTTAGGGTATATGCCAATTAGCCACAGAATTGACTTTTTATCTCAAATTTTAATTTAAATTGTAGATTCAAAGTGAGCCCTGTTTAGCTTGGATTAGCTTGGATAATACATATTTTCTTTTCTTTTGGGTTCCCAGGAACTTGAGAACAAGCATATAAAGAAAATGATTTAAGATGTTTTGTATTAATGTATATTGCCTTTCTGGTTTCCAACAGAATCAATTTTTTTTTTCATATTTAGATCTACTTTTGTAGTCTTCATTGTAGTAATCCATATATGTGAAAATATAATATTATGGTGATTTCTTTAATATCTTACAAATGCCAAAATTGCTTATTATACTCAGTTTTCAAAAATAAATATTCAGTCTTTTTAAGCTTCTCTTTCTCTCTAGCTTACTTACTCTTTGAAAAGTCCTTGGATAAAACCAATCGCAGGGTAATGTCATAAATGTAGAAGCTTGGCCTTCATCCATGCTGAAACTTCATCAGAAGCTGCTGGTACAGGGAGAAATTTAGTAATGAGCAGGTCCAGAGACACTAGAAATATTATATTATAGGTCTCCCTCTAGTATTTTAGTCCAAATTAAATATCTTAAAAGGATATGGAGATTTCAGATTCATATTTAACAAGAAACAAAGTGGATATTAAGACTTAAATGTTGTAGGTTACATTTCAGCCCAGTGCTTTAATTCTAGTGTGGGAAATGGACATACAATTAAGCATAACCCCAAGCATATGGTCAGGGCACCCATGAAAGGTGTGTTTATATGGAAGGGGCAGGAGGAATTGAGGCAGGGGCATGGGCTGGAGAAGAAGGAGGCAGGTGAAGGATCTGATATGCATATACTTAGGGCAGCAGGATTCATTATACTCTGCTGCTCCATGTTGATGAGTCTAAGCCTATAGGAATGAAGACGTTCATGATGAGGACTTGCTCAGGGTCTGAGGGCAAAACTTAAAAGTTCAGTAAAGATAATGCCTGCAGATTAGAGGAGCTGGAGAAATTAGGCACTAACTTGTCCTTCTTGGAAGCAACCTAGGTCAGAACAAATGACGTGGGTGAGTGTGTCTCTAGATGTATATGAGATGCCCTTCCCTCACCCACTGTTGCCTTTAATGTCCTTCAACCCAGTCCTCATAATCAGGTCATATAGAAATGTACAGATATTGTAACTGTCTCAAGTGTGATAGAACAAAAAAATGTAATTGTAGATGAAATAGAGAAACCTACATTTCATATTACTTTGTGATAGTGTAAATAAACAGCATAACATTTTCACCAAAACAGAAACTAAAAGTCATGATACTCTACAAGTGCCACCTCATAGAGATATTTACTGATATTGTACTAATCCATCTCTGTCAATCATGAAGATTTTGTTATTTGGGGTAGAGGATGTTGTTATTTATATCTTTTGATGTTAGTGACCAGACCAAATATACCCCAAAGAAAGTAGATCTCTATAGGAAAGACTCCTGATGGTCATGAAATATATTTTTGGTATGATAAGTGACTGAGTTTTGGGGTTGGTTTAGCCTATCTTAAAGTCTAGAGGGACAGTCTTACTGGTTATGGGGCATATAGGCAAATGGACTGAGATCCACTCCAAAGAAAAATTAATCAATGGCAGAGGTGGGGCAGTTACAAGGTATTCTGGAGTACCTGGAGATGCACTGGAAAACAAGAGATTAGAATCTTCAAACCAAAAGGACATAACTTTATCCTCCCTTTTGAGTTATTTACTGTAGTATTACAAATTACCCTAAGCTTAGTGGTTAAAAACAATTAAACACTGGCTTCCTCCGGTTCCTGTCGTTCAGGTATCCAGGACCCGTGCTAGCTCAGGTCTCGAGTGAAATAACCACAAAAGTGTCGGTCAGGACTGCAGTCATCCAAAGTCTTCACTGAGGGTGGAGGATTCAATCCCAAGAGTCTCCCTCACATAACTGTTGGCTGGCGGTCTCAGTCTCTCACTGTGGAACTTTTTCTGGAACTCTTCACAGCAGGGCAACTAATTTCTGCAGAGCAAGGGATCCCAGAGAGAAAGAGAGAGAGAGAAGCAGAAGCCACCACAACTTGTAGAACCTACTCTTGGAAGTAACACACTGTGCACAATGCAATTCTTACTCTAACTTGTCTGAGTTTGGTTAAATTTCACAAGTTCAGGCTACAGTCTCATACAAGGCTGCCCTCAACCTCAGACACCAGATCACCTGCACTTCTGTTCTGCTGGTTACAAATTTGAGGGTTCCTATTATCCTCTCAAGTTCAATAATTCACTACAGTGTTTCACTGAACTTTGCAAAGCACTATATTTATAACTTTATAATATTACAATTATATTTCTATTTTACATAAATATATGTGACTATAATATATAGCTAATCACATTTATAAATTCATAATAGTACAGTAGGGCTTCCCAGGTGGCTCAGTGGTAAAGAATCCACCTGCCAATGCAGGAGATGCAGGAAACTTGGATCGGAAAGATCCCATGGAGAAGGGAATGGTGATCCACTCCAGTATTTTTGCCTATGAAGAAAATAAATGTATCTATACACTTTGCTTGCATTTCTTATAAAGTATTATTGGAATTATTAAAGTACTCTTAGATAGTAGAATTAGAAGGTAGCAAATAGAACACAATTTTTTCTTCTGAAGAAATAAATTATGATGCTTAATTTAAAATTACATTAATTACACTTAGTTTGCAGATGACAGCACTTAAGAAAAAACTAGCAGACATATGCATTTCTGTTAGAAGGTAAATTTTTTTCTAATAATATTACATCGAATATAAACCAAGAAATGAAATGCTTAGTAAGAAAGCTTGGCAATCCATTCCAAGACAAATAAAGGAAGATTGAAGGTTAATTAAAAAAAAAAGAGAGAGACAAGATCTTTTCTTGTTTGGCCCTCATTTTAAAATCAATACGTCTGAGTTAAGGGAAATTTTTATGCTTGGTGCAATCAATTTTCCTTCCTTCCTAATATGACATAGAAATTAACTTTAGGTATAACCTTTCCACTTAATTACAAAGTAAAAAGATTTAAGGGACGTTTAAGAACAGCCAGAATTAATCTTTAACCATGGTAAAATAGCAATCCAGTCATGTGGTTCAATAATTAATGAATACAGGACATTTAAATAAATGTGGTATCTTGTTTTCTTTAATCATGAATTTAAACCAAATGACTTTGTATGCTTTCATATCAGATACTTAGAAATTTAACTAAGTATATCCCATCCAAAGATTAAATTTAATTTATCTTATTCCCTATTCATTATCTTTTTTTGTGGTCCTCTGAAATGAATCTTTTCCTCTTTGGAGCTTAATGGTATAAATCTTTGTTTAAGTCTATTGACTCTTTTGTAAGTAGTCTTTGAAAAGGGTCTAAAGGATCAGAAGAGAGTATGCTGTTATGAAGTTATTTCTTATCTTTACCTTTATTGGTGAAGGACAGAATTATTTTCAAGTCAAAATGATTCATTCTTAGCTTTTTTTATTCTTTGTGCAATAAAGTGGACCATGTAATAGAAATTTCTCAAGAAATACAACTTTAAGATTTAGAGTTACCTTTTTAGGAAGTTATCTAAAAACAAAGACGAGACTATTTTTAGATCATCTTGGATTGATCTCAGCAATTGTCCAGCAGCAGAGATTAAACCTGGATAGAAAATGTTAGGGGCCCAGCAGGGCTTTTAAAAATTATTTTATTTAGATTCACAAGAAGACTAAGATTAGGGTGTTTAAAAATAAATCAAGCAGGTGGTGGAAGAACCAAACAATTATGACTTGATGACATAAGAGGCATGTTCTTATCTGGTTATTCAGATAATAGATTATGAGGTTCCATGAAAACAGGATTCATGTATCAAAGTTCTCAATTTAACTCTAGTAATTGAGTTCTTTGGATTTCATAGATTCTGAGCTATATCACCGCCCATCTCTACAAGATTTCATTGCTAGCAATTTAAAGAAATTCAAGTCTGGTCCAAGATTCTAAAAATCTGTGAAACAAATCTATCTTTCATCAGTTTTTATTTTGATGAAACCTAGGAGTCTGCCTAGGAGATAGATCAGTCCACAAGTATATGATAACATAAATTGCAGAAGCATTGATAGGAAGGAGTTTCATCTAAAAATTGCTTTAAAAGACATCCCACCTCTGGGCCCAGAGAACTATTTTCAAATGAGAAGATTAAGTGACGGTATTTAGGAGATAGGTATCTCAGACCTTTTAAAAGAGTGCTGAAAGCAACTATCTTTTGATCACTTACTATATACAAAGTTCTCTAGTCTGCTTAATGAAGAAATAAAGAGACATAAAATATACCATTTGTACTTTGAAGGCATTTAAACAGTGTGTAGAAAAAGACATATCATGAAAACAATAATTGGAAGTGAAGTGAATGATACCGGAAATGTATATATTATATATATATTATATAACCTTAATATATGTAAGGTTAATGTTTAAGTATATTCATAGAGGAATTTCTGAAGTATATATCTGAATTCAGTTCAATCGCTCAGTCGTGTCTGACTCTTTGCCACCTCATGGACTGCTGCACCCCAGGCTTCCCTGTCCATCACCAACTTCTGGAGCTTGCTCAGATATCTGAGAGAGATGATATTTATACCAGTTCAACTGGAACAGGGGGAATCTGAAGGTGAGTAGGGCCAAAAGCCTGCGAAGATAGGTTTGGGGCCAATTGTAAGGTGATTAATGAAGGGTGAAAACTACTCAAGATAAATAAGTTCTCAAAGTTGAATATTTTAGAAGGATTAATAAATTGCAACCTTCGGAAAGAGCTGTAGGTACAGAAATGGAAGTATAGGAAACAGGAGGTTATTGGAGTAGTTTGAGATTAAAAGCGCTTGCATTTTGTATGATGGTAAAGTGAATCCTGTGAAATTACTGATATTTGACCACACTGGACCTACATTAATAGAAACTTCATATGGTTAAATATAGTAAGGTGAAGATTCAGTAAAGTTTAACATCTGAACAAAATATGTTTGTGTTAGTTGCTTGGTTGTGTCCACTTTTTGCCACTCCATGGACTGTAACCTGCCGGGCTCCTCTGTACATGGGATTCAGGTGACTTGGGAAAAGATGCTACTTCACAAACAGTTGATACTAGTGGTAAAAAACCTGCTTGCCAAGGCAGGAGATATAAGAGATGTGGATTCAACCCCTGGGTTGGGAAGATCTCCTGGAGAAGGGAATGGCAACCCACTCCAGTATTCTTGCCTGGGGCAGAATCCCATGAGCAGAGGAGCCTAGTGGGCTACAGTCCACAGGGTCTCAGAGTCTAACACAACTGAAGTAACTTAACACACACACACCACAAACAAAAAATTAAGGAAGGAAAGCCAAGTGGTATGTTCTTTAGGTGAAGGCTGGGAGAGTGAATAGGATCTCAAAGGGAAGGGAAGACAGGGATGAGAAAACGATAAGATCAAAGAGCCAGTTTTTAAGGTGGGGCGGGGAGCACGTGGCCAAGGTGTGGTCAGAAGTAGAAGGGGATGTGGACTGGTTCAGTAGGATCATGTCTGATGAGAAATGAGCATCAGTCATTGGATCTGATGATCAGAAAATGATGCACAATCTTTGGGGCAGTTAACTTAGTAGTGGAATGAGGATAAAGCCAGACTCTTTAGGAAAAAGAAAGCCCTGGATGAAGATGGTCAGATCCTTCTATGAACAAGGGGGCAATACCAATCTGTCAGTCTGGCTGGTCAATAGAAAAAAATCCACCCCACTCCATGACTTCTGCCCCTAATGAAGGCCGAGCAGTGATCTTTTGTGGTTTTGTGCATGTTTGGGCTTCCCTTTGGCAGAGCCCTTTCCCTTAGGAGCACTCCAGAATATAAATAGAAGAAACTCTTTTTCAAGAAGTTCCAATTTACAATTAAGAATGAGAGCCATGTTTACTATAGTACATTGGTGTTCCTTGTGAATTTCCACCCTGACCTCAGCTATCAGGCCTGAAGCGTTCACACCCAGGTGCAGAAGGCTGTGGAGGCAGCTGGTGTCTTGTGCTCCTGTAAGGCTGCCAGGGTCCTTGGATCAGGAGTGGAGATAACCTGATAGAAGCTGGCACAAGCAACTGTAGCCTGGAAGGAACTCCTTTTCCTTTTTGGTTTTTGTTTAGCCCAAACAGCAAAGCTTTAGTCAAATGCCATCCAGGCAACAATCATGACTCAGTGAATAAACTTCTTAGTTCCAATTTACATCATTCCTTCATAAGACATTCTCATATTTTTGGTTATGTGGTTATTACTTTCATCTCTATCTTGTGTATATTTTTTATTGTTTGGTTTATTGAAAACTCTTTGGAGAAAGTTTTATTATAGGAGGAACCACATCAACACCGAGTGGAAATCATAGATAAAATTAATTGCAATCTGGAGACCATGGAGATAACAAGAAAATTAACTAGATCACATTCACATTGCCATGGTCAACTGAACACTGAATCCTGATGTCAATTACTGAATTATTTTAGGGGTTACTATGTGAAGACAATTTTCAAAAATTACTTTTTTCCTAACTTTGGTGTGATTACACTTGTAACTTTAGTATTAAAACTCAATTTTTCATTAGACTCAAACTTTAAGTCCTTTCTCCTAGTAGCCATCACACAGAAGTAGGATTCTATAAATTTTTGCTTTTTGATGCATAATACAGGACACCTGGATTTGATCCCTGGGTTGGGAAGATCCCCTGGAGAAGGATATGGCAACCCACTCCAGTTTTCTTGCCTGGAGAATTCCATGGGCAGAGGAGCCTGGCGGACTACAGTGCATGAGGTCACAAAGAGTTGGACACGCCTGAGCGACTAACACATACACACACACACACACACACACACACACACACACCCCTATTATGAGGCCCAAGAACTAGAAGACTCCACTGTCTGAGTTGTGTGCCACACCCTGATCCTGTCTGTTAAGGAGGTGTCTTAGGACAAGCCTGGACCAGAGCTAACAGGAGCAGATGGAAGACAGAGGGCATTCTAAATGCTTATACTAATTGCATTTTTCTAAAATGCCCTTATTTGATTTTCTTAACTTTTTGATGGATGTACAAGTGACACATGAAGAAGATAGACTTAACATTTTCTTAACATAAAATGAAAAGAGTTAAGAATAGGATATGACATTTTACCATGAGTAACATCATTAGAGTTTACTGTTGCAAAGAAAAGTGTGCAGGGTTCAGATATGGGTAAAACAATTGCCCCTGGCTTTTGAAGAGTAGATAATCTAAGGGCCTATCCAGGGCAAATCAGTAGAAAAGAGCCTTAGAAATCTATGTGACGATTAGGAAAAATTCAGCTTAAACTGAAAGAAAAGGAACATAGTTTCTTCTTTCAGTGGGAGAAATATGTGGCTGCTAATCATAGCTGTGGACTTCTCCAGTGGCCAAGGGGTTAAAGAATCTGCCTGCAATGCAGGAGTCACAGGTGTGATCCCTGAGTTGGGAAGATCTCCTGGAGGAGGGCAGGATTACCCCCTCCAGTATTCTTGCCTGGAAAATCCCATGGACAGGGGAGCTTGGCATGGCACTACAGCCATGGTGTCACGAAGAGGCGGACATGACTGAGCAGCTGAGCACACGTGCAGTCTTCAGTGTGCCGCTCGGTCAACAAGGTTTACTGAGCACCTACTGGGTGCTAGTGGTCTAGGCACTGGGGCTGCCATCGCGGAAGATCTCTGCCCTCACAGAGTGTAACACACATTCCTCTGTTATTCCTTCCATGTGCCAGGCTCTGGGAACACAGAGGAGGATGTTTCTCAGCCTTAGTTTCACAGTTTCAGAGGCAGAGGAACTTATAAACACTCAAGTAAGTGCAATAATATAATGTACTAAAGAGAGAAACCATTACTCAGCCATTGGAAGGAGACATTTATTTAACAGTGTATTTTCTGGATGCTCAGAAAATATGTCTGTTACAGGACTTAAATGTAACTCTTGTTTTTCTCAGTTTTTGAAATTGGCCAGTAGCCCTGAGACGTTAGAACATCTCTGCTGGACTTTTGTTTTTGCTTCCCATTGGCTCCTGTTGTTTCCGTCATTCTGAATCAATTGGTTCTTTTATTTGTTCTGTGTTTAAAGGGGCCCTCTGGGAACAACAAACAGAGAACTCAGTTTTATTGACCTTTCTTGATTAGTGCAAGGTTTTCCTGTCCTTTGGTGTGGGCATACCAAGAAAAAGCATCCTTTAATAACAATGCCGGAACAAAGATTAGTTTGGTGGGTTATTTTGTATGCAGCCAAGGTGCTAATTACTGCCAGGAGAAAGGCTAGTCAATCTGACCACAATCTACTGTTCGTTACCTGGTCACACTCTTTGGGCCACACAGCCATCACCACTGTTTTTAACATATATGTCTGCCAGAGTTGCACCCAGTATGTATCAAAGGGAGAATGAAGTATCATAACATGGCTCATTCTAATCTTTTTTTTTTTTTTAATGGACTTCAAACAATTCCTTTCAACAGTGTTTGATCTCTTTTTTGGTAAAGTTCCACAAACCAAATAAAAATACGATTCTAATTTTACATAAGGCATTTGTAGCTATTCCTTAGTCCTCACAATTATTTTAGAAAACAAACATGTGTCTTGGTTACGAGAAACAGCTGCCACCTGAAAAGGAGGAGCCTGGTGCTGCTTTTTGCTCTTGGAGTCAGATCAAGGTTTCCATTCTTTTCCCAAGAACTTTCCTCATTGGATTAAAATGACATGATTGGAACCATTCCATGATAAATGATGCTTTCGTCCATTACTGTTTTATTATTGTGCTGGTAGAAACAAAAGCTTCATTTGGTCAGGGCTGTGTTCTGCTTTTTCTGTTTTAAATGATTGGGATTTAAATATCAGGTCTCTTGGCCTTTTGCACGGAATGAGCAAATGTAATGACCTGCAAAACTCTTGGTGCCTTAGCACAAGTCAACACAGTGTACAAATGACCCTGCGGGTCATTCCTTTTTTTCACCACCAGTGTATGGGCAGTTAAGAACGTCATTGACACAGAAACAGACATTCAATCCAGCAGCTTCCTATGGAGCTAGATGTTGAAAGATTTGCCAGAAATGTAAAATAATGCCAAGTTTCTTGCCTTTTTTTTTCTTTCAGAAAATGTAGTTATTTTCCATAAAAGTATGTTTACGTGTGATAACACCCAGTGGATTTACATTGTGTTTAATGAAATTAATTAATTAAAAATTTTTTGATGTGGACGATTTTCAAAGTCTTTAATGAGTGTTATAATATTGTTTCTGTTTCTGTTTTTTGTTTTTTGGCTATGAGGCATGTGAGATCTTAGCTCCCCAACCAGGGATCAAACCTGCACCCCTTTCATTGGAAGGCAAAGTCTTAACCACCAGACTGCTAGGGAAGTTCCATGTATTTTAAAATAGGGCTATAAATTCAGCTTTTAAAAATTTCTCAGATTTAATTTTAATACAGTGAATATAAAAAGATATAGCCTACATAAACAAAGAGGAGATTCTCAATAAATTTTCAGAGCATTTTTCGGAGCACAGATTATATTATTTCGTCAGGTCTCAGTTTCTTCATTTGTAAAACAGAAATAGGAATATTGCTTGAGGTATTGTTTAGCTGAATGGCTACAGGGATTGGATGAAATAATACATGTAAATAGCACGGTGATTGCATCAGAATCATTATTCATCAAATACTATCCATTATTTTGTTTCTTCCTGTCCAATACCTCTCCCACTTATTATGTTCCTTTCATTGCTTTCAGTTTCTAATATTTTAGTTGATAACTTAATTGACAAAAATAATGCTCTCTAATTTTGAATTGCTGAAATAGTTTTATGATGCACTCTAAATGGGCGTGTACATACACTACGGAAAGTTTTTAGGATGTCAGTAACTAATGCTTCAGGGCTTCCCTGGTGGCTCAGTGGTAAGGAATCCACCCGCCAATGCAGGAGACACAGGTTTAATCCCTGGTCCAGAAAGATCCCCTGGAGAAGGAAATGGCAACCCACTCCAGTATTCTTGCCTGGGAAATCCCATGGACAGAGGGGCCTGGCAGGCTGCAGTTCATGGGGTTGCAAGAGTTGGACATGACTTAGTGACTGAACAACAACAACTAATGCTTCAGATAAATAAACCCGGAAATTTTCAACATGCTGATTCCAATAAAACAACATCATGTAAAACAGTCTTAGCGAAATAGCACACACATGCCAACTTAATAAGCCGAGAGAGCATGCTTAATACTTAAATCTGTAACTTTTTTTAATGTTCATAAATCTTTGCAAATAGGTTAGGGCCTTGAGACATTTTTCTTGGGCTAGGCAGCTTTTGGAAACAATCCAGGATTTATAATACCAGAAGAGGAACATTCTTCAACAGTGGCAAGGATGAAAAGATTAACATAGCAAATAGGGATTTTGTAAAGAAGGTTTTTTTATGTCGGGATTTACATTAAACAAACTAGCCATGTGTTTACCATTTTCTGTGGGTACTCTTAGTGTTCTCTTTATTCCTTTTACTCTTCCTGGTCTAGCGTCCTCTGGCTGGCAGAATCAAGCATCTTGATTTTAAGAAATACACACTTTGCCTTACTTTACACCAGAGGACATGTTTCAGGTGAGAAACAATCCAAGGGAACAGCTTTTATAAAACTGACCTTTTAGAGAATAGACACGTGGACACAGTGGGGAAAGGAAAGCATGGGATGAATTGGGAGAGTAACATTGACATGTACACACTACCACCTGTGAGACAGATAACCAGTGGGAAGCTGCTGGATAACACAGGGCGTTCAGCCTGGTTATCAGTGTGATGACCTAGAAGGGTGGGGATTTGGGTGGGGGTGGGAGAAGGGCAAGAGAGAGAGAGAGAGAGAGAGAGAGAGAGAGAGAGAGAGAGGAGAGAG